>RCWM02000253.1:0-600000 GCA_003667255.2 Euschistus heros | reverse complement strand
CGAACAACTGTTTTATAATGACGTAATTTAGCTGCAATAGAAAGATTTTTTAAAATTATTATTAAAGTTATTATTATTGTAATAATTTGTTAAGTTTACATTACCATGATTTTTAAATCAGCTTGATTTTTTAAAAGTCTAAAAGGTGTAACGGAAATAACTTAAAAGTGAGTGTGTGTGTGTGTGTGAGAGAGAGTGAAAGAGTTTGTGAGAGATGGAGTGAGTGAGAGAAAGAGAGAGATAAAAAGAAAGAGAGAAAGATACAGAGAGAGGGAGAGAAAATTGAGACACGATCCCACTATATCTATATACGCGTGACTTTGATATTAACCAGTGTATCCAAAATATGAGCTCAAAGGAAATTATACGCCTTTGCCGACTTAAACTTGAGAAGTGTTACAAGTTCTCGCCTTTGGCCCTGCCCCTTTTAAGTCGAGAGAACTTTGATTGTATCTTGCGGCGAACAACTTCTTGCTAAACTGATAACTCCAGTCCGTATTTTATTGTTTTGCGGTAAGGAAGTTGCGACAAAGCCGAGAATTTCGCACCTCAGTATCCCTCTCTACTCTAAATTGGTTCCTAAATTTTCCACTGTACAAAATTTGGTCATTTTGATATATATATATATATACAGGGTGAGTACAAACAATTGGGTGAAACAAGATAAAAAATGGAAATAAATGCTTTATATTTATATTTCAATCCATTGCAGATATATACAAATTCCAAGATCTTTTTTGGGTACCCCACGTTTTTTTTATACCGTAAAAGCTGTAATATCTCAACTTGGCTCAAATATGTTTCAAATTTTGACCGCATTTACGGATTTAGCAATAAATTTCCTATAAGAGCAGAGTACATGTAACCTCGAATTTTAAAAAGTTGGGACCTAAAGAACAGCTTGATCTTCAACATATTTAAAAAAAAAAAAAAAAAAAAAAAAACTATCTACAAAACTGCAAACCTCACAAAAACTTGCAAATTTAATCAGCTTTCATATGGTATGATCAATTATGCAAATATGAATTTTAAACATAATATACTCTTGAAATAAAAAGCAAATAAAAGAAGTTATTGTTTAATAGAAAATAACAGTAGATTCTCAATAAAGTGACACCAGATCAAAGGATTTTATTAGTTTTTATGTTTAATGATAAACCTTACGAACGTAAACCTCAATTTTGCCGTTAGCTTCTGTCTGCAGATGATGTTAAAGAATGCCACTTTTTGAGGTGAATTTTATAGGCAGACGAGTCTTTTTTTTTATAGGGGAAAGCATTTCTACCTTTTTATATAAAAGGTACCCAAACTGTATATATACATATGTATATATATATATATATATATATATATATATATATATATATATATATATATATATACATATATATATATATATATAAATCAATAATTTGCTTTTTAATATTCTGCGTAAAAATGTAATAGATGGGCCTTTAGTTACGAGTACTGATAATGCAGACTATTATCCGCAAGTCTCTGTCCATTTGAATCAACATATAATACATTAAAATTAAAGATTGGATATCCAAATATGATTTTACGTAATCTTTAAACACCTTATCAGTGCAATTTTAACTGGGTTAAAAATAACTTCTATAATTCCTCCTCTTGAAATGCTTTCAACAATACTTTTATCGATAAAAAAATAAAACCTCATTAGTAGTTAATATAATAAATTCTATATTAACGAATAAATGAACTAATCATATTGATTCTTCTGTACTATTATGCATACATCAACTGAGAAAATTATGTAGTGCTCTAAAAAAAAAATTAATTCAGCTGGAAGTAATTAAGGATAAATGTTCGTCCTTTTAAAACAGGAAAGGAGGAGAAATGAAGAGGGGATGGAGGTGTGGAATAAGTATCTCTGGATTTTGGGAGTAGAAAGAACTCATACTTAAGCGAAGTCTGATTGAGGAGGGAGTTCTCTGGAGCGGAGATTGAACTGAGTGAGCGGTCGAGAGCTGAGAGACGACAGAGGGGATCCGCCCTGAGTGGTCATAGACAATTCAAGTAGCCACTCCACTGGCAGCTGAAGATACGTCCCATTGTATTATCGATTAGTAAATAATCGATCATGGTGATACAATTGTATGTTGAATGCCATCATTATTTACATGTCAACTTTAACTGGTAGTTATATATATATATAAAACGATTTTATTATTTCTAATGATTTTGAGTTTTAAAAACGCGTTTTTGATGTAAATTTCGGAAGTTTTAAAGTTTATTTAGTAAATGTGTAAGCTACTATTAAAAAAAAAAAAAATTATCCAAATAAAAAATAAACATTTTTATAAATAACAACCTTATTGAAAAATAAATTTTATTTAATTTTCTACATGTTATTTTTAACTATTTAGGGGTTGTTTAATAGTTTTAAAATCTCTCTCTCTTTCATAATATATATACGGATAAATTTCTTGATTGCTACTATTAAATGTTTAGTAAGGTTCTTCAGTCAATAAATAAAAACAATTATTTTGGCAACGTTTCGGGACTATATTGTTCTCATAATCATGCCAATGTTACTAGTGGATATGGAACTGACTGGTGGATATGGAATAGTCTATTCCGTATATCTAAACGTCGCCAAAATAGTTGTTTTTATTTATTGACTGAACCTCAAGAACCTTACTAAACATATATAAATATATATATATATATATATATATATATATATACATATTTAGAAAACTCATTTTATTGAGTAAATATTACAATTTATCTCACTCGATTGCAATGAGGAACATTTCATATTCACATTCATATATTGCTATTACGCTCAAAAGGACACTGATTTCAGATCTGCGAGGATCTGGCGATTTTTGGCGCCCGAAGGACATCCTTGGCCACTCCCCTTCCCCACTAATTAGTTTTCGTCCTTAAGAATACTATTTTGGATTTAACGATTTTTAAGTTATCCGAAGGATATTCCGCCATTATTGTCCTTTTAGTTTTTGTCCTTAAGGATACTATTTTGAAATATTCCAGGATTTAACGATTTTAAGATGGCGAAAGAATATTCCATCATTTTTGACCTTTTGAAAATCCGCCATTGATGTCCTTTTTGAAAATTGAATTAAATATTTATTTGAATTAAATAACCTCTTACAATGCAAGACGTAAAATAAAATTTTAGAAATATATACAAATAAATAACTCAAAACCAAAATAAGAAGTAGTAAGAAGAAATAATATAAAATACAAAAACATAAAAAGTACCAATCTTGGTGTATAACCAATATACACACACTTGCTGCTCTAGTTTCCAGTTGTGTTGCTGTTTAATCCAGTGGAGGCTGAGTGATAGAGCTATAGTAGGTCCATTCAAATTACGACTTAAAGTTAAGTTGTCAGAATGTTATTTTTAAGATTGTGCTTTCTTTTGAAACAAATGTTTATAATACAAATATTAGGAAACCATAAAATACATAACAGTTGAAAGGAACTTGAGCCTAAATAATTTTCTGAGCTAGAAAACTCCTTAATTTATGTACACCTTATGAATATTACATAAATTAAGACACAATCTTGAACATCTTTTATTTTTTCCAAAAAAAAATTAAATAATAATTGATGCTAAAAGGAATATGTACATTATAGTAATTAATTATTAGTGTTTAATTGAATTATAAATGTTTCATTACTTACCAATGAAAGGTGATTACTCGGCACGTGATTGTTTTCGATACCTAAAAATAAAAAATAAATTAATTTATTGACATTTAATTTTGAAATAATCTTTGTCTATTTATAAAAACATTAATCTAAAGAAAAAAAAAATGTTGATAAAAAAAAGTTTAACATTATTCCTATAACGAGGTGTTAATATATGTAATCCTCTGGAATTCTCACTATGTTGAAATCAGACATGCTCCTAACATGTGCTTATTCAAAACCCTCCTATTCCAATAAGTCTGTTCAATTTGCAGTAGTTCAGTTAAATTTGATACTAATCAAATGAATCAAGAAAGATTTAAACTTATTTTAATTTACAATAAAACATTTCAGCTAATTGAATATTTGTGTTTGAGAAAATGTGTATGATATAAATTTTATTTTTGGTCTATTTTTACAGAGTATTATATTTTTGTTTCGTATTTTTTAAAGGAGAAAAAAACTTTCTTATGTACAATTAGGCTCAATAATTATTTTTAAAAATGTTTTTATACATGAAAAACTGATTTAATTTTATTATTTTCATACATTTAAGTCTCTTTTATTAAATTTATTAATGTATCTAGACAACATTTGCATGCCATTGTGCTTTATGCTAAAATGTAACATTTTGACAAGCCCTAACTCTGTTGTGTTGCTCGGATCAAAATTTCTGAAAGTTTTCTGATCAGAAATTTGATAGAGAATATTTTTTGTTATGTTATATTTGTCGCTAAGACCTTCCGCTTAGGAGCTATATTGGTTTGAATTAAAAAAGTAGATTTGAAACATTTTTTCATTTCAAATAATGATTGATTGTTAATTTAATTAAATTAATAATTTAAGAAATTTTGTCCTTTTAATTGGGAATTTTGTCTAAATTTTGTCTAAATTGGGAAAATCATTAAATTATTAATCAACATATCCAAGAGATATTGTTATCCTTGTAAGGAAGAAATTGATTGATCTGAAAAGAAATGAAAAATCATAAAATAAAAATAAAAATAAAACAAATGATGTGCAAACATATAAAATCAAATTGAATAAAATAAAATTTATACAATTTTTATAAAGTGAAATGAGTTGGCATAAAATAAAATGTTTACGTTTTAGATCTGTCATGGGGAAAAGATCCAGTCCGTCCTACTTTTTTTCAAAGTGTTCCATTTCAATTCCACTCGAATATAAAAAAATATATTTGTATAAAAGTTTCCCCTTGATTAATCTCTTCAACAGAGTTGTAATCTCAGTTTACTGAGTAAAGTCTATCAGATGGTGAAGTCTTTTAATAACTAATAATAACTTTAAAAAAAAAGTTTGTTTTGATTGGTGTAATAGGTATTAGTTCAGATCCATTACATCTGAAGTAGGTTGTAAATATTAAAAGAGTATCTCAGTTAATACTAAAAAAGGAAAATTGATAAAACTCAAAAGAAAAGATAGCTCTAAAGTAATTTTTATATTTGATCTTTTTTTTTTCAACATTTTTAAATTTTTTATATTAAATTAAAGAAAAATATGATTAAAAAAAATTATAATTTGTTAATTTTAAAATAAAACAATCGGAATACACACACAAACTCATAATCAAAATATAGATTAGAAGGCTAAATAATGAAGAATTTTAGGTCAATAATCTGGTAAATATGATTGATGTGAAAGCATCGTTTAAAATAGGTTTTTTATGATGAGCTTATAATCAGTTATAATTATCAGCCGGATTTATATAAAACAGCTACTAAAATTTGCAGGATAGCATGTCATAAAAAGTATGATAATATGCAATATAATATTTAAATAACCGAATTTTGAAATATTTAACCGGAAATACGTAAAATTGTTTTTTTAAACTATTTATTGATATTTACAGCTGTACATCAATATACATCAAGTAAATTTGATGAAATGATTATAATGATATGTAAATCATCTGTGAAGAACTACTCACTAGTAACACTTCAAAAAATGTTCTAAACTAGAAGGGCTCCAGGCCACTTCGATTCAGACGCCTCGGAGGATTATCAAGAATGGAGTGGGAAGCAAGTTGAGAAACTAACGGAATTGAGTGGTTATGGAGCTTGCTATGAAAGGAGAGGTATCTGGTGTGGGCTAAATCAGCAACATATGGAACATTAAGATTTTTATAGATAAGTTTATGGTGACAAAGTTGATGGCACATCCATCAAGAATGTATTCAAAATCACATTAGACCTGAATCCTATGAAATTTAAGATATAATGAAAACAAGAGCAAGGGAACTAAACCATATTAATTAAATTTTTTTGTAAATTTGATATTTCTTGTTTTGTTTTTTTAATACTTGCTTTTATTAAATATTTTTAAAAATAATTCTGGTATTTTTCATATGCCCTGGCTAAAATATACATATAGGGACGTAAACCGCTAAAATCTATTTCAAATTTGTAGCCGAGAAAATTAAAATATCAATCGAGTGGAATTTTCCGTGTGTCAGTATACATGTATGTACATGTATTATATACTATTATAAAACAGTATATATTTCAAGTTTAATATAACATTGTAACCTCTCTAAGAACAGCGCTCGCCATCTATCGGTCAATTTTCGAATCTCACTGACATCCAAATATTTATCGCTTTTTTAATAACAATTTCATTGAAAATCATTAAATTTTATTATTGCTAAGTTTTTCTAGAACTATGAATATGTTGTAGTTAAAATTTGGTACAGATAGAATCTGTAGTTTTCCTGATAAGTGACTAACGAAAAATGCCTTATTTTTATATATAGTAATTAGTATGGATACAATTTTCAAAAGAATTAGTTGTTTAATATAGATATCAACTCAAATTTTTGGAAAGAAAAAATAAGCAGAAAAAAATATGAGTGTTTTTTCTGGATTATCATTATATTTCAAAAAGAAAAAGAAGCAGCTGATTAAATTAAAAGATAAAAGGAGTTACATTTGAATTCAGAAGTTTTATAATTTGAGTACGAGACAGAAGGTAAGGATTATGAGTAGTCCTGCTGAAGACAGTTGAATTTAATTTCTTTCCTTTTTTTCAGTAATGGTTTAAATATATATATTTAATCTTTCTGTACTTGTCTAAATATTTACATATAGAATATCATTTTATTGTTATAAGATGTTTTATTAAATGAAAAATTGTTTTATATGCCGTTAGGTAGTAACTAATATAAAATGTTTTATCTACGACAAATTTACAGATGGATACAGGAAAAAAAATATCGATATTCTATATCGAAAATTTTTTGAGCGATGAATATTAATGCGCGATATATAGGTGACCAAAAATTTACACCGATTTATCGTATTTTTTTTTTTGCAAACGCAATTTTGTATATCCCATTCATGTTACACCTGTTTATTTTATTGTTTCAGGTTAGTATACAACGTTTTAAATTTAAAAGCTTTTTATTATAAATTAAACATTAGGCAGTAGTAACATGGATTTTCATGTGTACCAGGTGCAGATCAGTACCAGTGCTACCAACTGTCACCTGCCCCTAACATAAAAATATCCCTTATATTAACCAATTTTATAAGTTTTTTTTTTTACTTGTATTTTCAACATACCAGGTATGCAAGTTTAAAATGTCGTTTTAATTCCAATAGAATGCGCTCTTAGCCTATTGAAGGATTTGCTTATCTCTAAACGCTATTTTGTTTGTTAGTCATTTGTTTACAAAAGTCAGTTGTTTTTTAAGTCGTTTACGTGGACGTATCATACCTTTCTTTGGTGTTAAAAATGTCTAATTTTAAGCCAAATAAAGAGCATTTGCGGCATGTCATGATTTTCTTATTTAATCAAAAGAAAAAGGCATCTGAATGTCATCGAATTCTTGTTGAGACTTATGGCGATGTTGCTCCAACCGTCAGGACATGTGAACGTTGGTTTCAAAGTTTCAAACGTGGTGATTTTGATGTTACTGATCAAAAACGAGAAAATCGACAAAAAAGTTTGAGGACTTCGAATTGCAATCTTTATTAGACGAAGACAATACCCAAACATAACAAATGATGGCAGAACAGTTGAATGTCACTAGGCAAGCTATTTCCGATCGCCTGAGAGCTATGGGAAAGATTCAAAAGGTTGGAAAATGGGTTCCACATGAATTAGACGAACGACAGATGGAAAAAAAAACGAAAAACTGTGTGCGAAATGCTGCTTTTACGCCACGAAAGGAGTGGTAACTGGCGATGAAAAATGGATTTATTTTCAGAATCCCAAACGAAAAAAATCATGGGTAACGCCAGGACAACCATCCACATCGAGTGCAAGACCGGATCGTTTTGGGAAGAAGACAATGCTGTGTGTGTGGTGGGATCAGAAGGGAGTAGTCTACTACGAGCTTCTCAAACCCGGCGAAACAATCAATACCGAGCGCTACCGACAACAAATGATCAATTTGAGTCACGCATTGATCGAAAAACGCCCAGAATGGGCTCACAGGCACGCCAAAGTCATTCTTCAGCATGATAACGCTCCTGCACATTCAGCCAGATTGACTAAGGAAACGATTTCTTCGCTTGGTTGGGAACTCCTACCCCACCCGCCGTATTCACCTGACCTGGCGCCTTCTGATTATCACCTCTTCTCATCGATGGGACACTCATTGGCGGAGCAACACTTCAACAATTTCGAAAACGTACGAAAATGGCTCGATGAATGGATTTCAAATAAAGATGAAGCATTCTTTTGGAATGGTATCCATATATTGCCCGAGAGATGGACAAAATGTGTAGAAAGCGAGGGT
This sequence comes from Euschistus heros, assembly GCA_003667255.2. Lineage (NCBI taxonomy): Eukaryota > Metazoa > Arthropoda > Insecta > Hemiptera > Pentatomidae > Euschistus > Euschistus heros. Next base: position 591,557 of record RCWM02000253.1, on the reverse strand, counting down.
CAGTACTTTGAATAAAATATATTATACTTTTTTTTAAATTACTGTGTATATATTTTAAGAAATAAACGACATTTTAAACTTGCATACCTGGTACACAGGGTGAGTTCCTCTTAGTATATAAAAAACAAAACAAAAAACTAATGGATGAAACTAGATGGAAAATAATGAAAAATGCCGCAATCCTTACCTTTTTATTTTAATCACTAGTAAATATACGACAATTCAAATTTTTTTTTAAAGAAAGCACGTTTTTTTCTATACAAGCTGTAATATCTCCAAATTGTTTAAACATTTTGAAAACATTTTTTGATTTATCATTAAATTTTCTATAATAGCAGAGTACGTGTAACCTTGAATTTTACAAACTTGGGACCTAAAGAACAGCTTGATCTTCACCTTATTTAGGCAAGTTACATTGTCTTACAATAATTCAACGCTCACCGTTTTCGAAAAAAAAAACTATCTACAAAACAGCAAATCCCACAAAAACTTGCAAATGTAATAAGCTTTCATATGGTATGATTGAAACCAGAAAAAACATTGTTTTTTTTTTGCCTCCATAAAATGTTTTTGGGATTTTAATATTTTTATAATTATTAAGTGTGCTGAATTTGAATTTTTTTTTTTTTTTTTTTTTTTTTTTTTTGGTGAAAAGCAGTAATATATGAAATAATAAATATTTAATACTGAACATAATTAATGTGTATATTTTATCCTTTTGTACTCTACATCACGTGTCTCCCGTTGTTGTGTCCAACAGTAGTCGGCAAGCATCTTCTCATTGCATTACCGCTATACCTTTTTTCCATTTGGGCTATCTCTAATACTGCTCCCAAGTTGGGAAATAAGAAATTTAAATGGGAACACAAGAAACGAATTTTTGAGGGCATGCTGCAACCCATGGCCTTATATGATAAAAGAAATTCTTCAACAATGTCATTTATACAACAAAGCCTAATACTTAAGGTCTCCAATTTTTTTCATTTTGTAATACATTACTAGTTTTTTTGTTAAAGTTTTCAATGATAAATAAATGCTAGAAATTTCGAAAACCACCTGATTTTTCGACTTAAAACACAAATTTGACAAATAATTGTGACTGATTGAGATTTTCTGACTTTTGACTTTTGATTCGTGTTAAGCACACCTCAAAACAAAATAAAACATTTTTGTTGAGAGGAGTATCTTGATGCAAAACAGTGTAATTGGTTAAAAAAAAAAAAAAAAAATAGTTCCTATTCCTAGAATGATTAATAAATAAACTGTAAAGATGAATCTAAAATAAAAAAATTAAATCAGTTAAGGCCTTTTTTTTTTTTTTTTTAATAATCAGCCTGTTTTTAAACAGTAGAAATTTAAACAATAAAAATGCCCGACTAGTCGGCGCTTTTTGCCGACTAATCGTTGACTAGTCACCGACTACAGAAACAGCCAGATTATATTTTAAAATTATTCATTTGTTATGTAATTAACAAGAAATGGATATTTGCATAGCGGAAACATCTTAATTATTTGATTTTTTTTTTCTAAATAAAATTTATGAACCTGTGTTTGGGGCAACAACGATTGGAGATGTGGAGGGAACCAGGACAGAGAACCCCTTGGGGATGGCGCAAGATTGACGATCTATCCCCTGCAGCGCTGAAAGACGACCTGGTTCGAATGGAGAGAGGCTGGATTACTGGATTACAGGGGGTACTGGGGATCAACACCAGCCTGGGGAGTGAATTTATGACTATAGATGTGATAAGTCAAAGAATTATGTAGGTGGTGAATAAAATAAAGTATAACCCCTTAATTGAAGGACGGATACAGGTAGGACTATAGAATATACTGACAGGCAGAAAATTCCATCCATTTTTTTTTTTTTCATATTCTAGGCTAAAAATTTAAATTTTCTTTATGTAATTTCTTCCTCATATTCTTTAACCACAGCATAAGGAATATAGGATTATTAAAAACATTAATTAAATAAAAGCAAGCAATCTAAAAAAATAAGTAAAATTTTAAATTAATATGATTTATTACAGCTCACATTAGACCTAAATATAATCAAATACGTCATGAAAAAAGGGGTGGATATAAATAAACCTCATTAATAAAAAAATATCATAAATTTAAAATTGCCAGTTATATTTTTATGACTACTTAATTTTATTTAATTATTTTTTTAATAACATCTATTTCCTTCTAATTTCCATTTATATCGTATTTTTATTTTATTTGAAGACTATATTCGAATATTAAATATACATTATCAGTTCTAAAAAATAAAATAAAAAAAATTCAAAACATCAGCACTTTGATTCAAAAATCATGTATATGATATATATACTATTATATAAAAGGACAACCAATTTTTCGTTTGTGATCACTAACCGCGAAAACTACTGAACAAATATGTACCAAATTGTAACCATATCATCTTCACAGTTCAAGAATTGTTTAGCATTAATAAAATCTACTGATTTTGCATTCATTTGTCATTAAAAAAGCGATTGTGAGTGGATAACAGTGAAGTTTGAAAATTGACCGATAGGTGGCGATCGCCATTCCACATGAGAGGTTACTAAGGTACAGTGTTGTTTAGAGCTTGACCTTGATAATAAAACTTACTTATTTTTAATCAAATTTTCTTTAAAAAAGCTATAAATATTGGGTGTGACATGAAGAGACCTCAATGAAGTTTAAAAATCGACCGGTAAGTGACTAGCGCCATTCTGCAACATCGTTTCCAGTAGTAAAACCATTGAGCCCATATTAACTAAATTTTAACTACATCGTCTTCATAGTTCTAGGAAGGCTTACAATAACAATGGTTATAATAACAATAATTCAAATAATATATAACAAGGTTTGCCACATCCACATACAAGACTAAAACGACAAGAAACGGTCCGTCGTTATAGACAACTCCAATACTTACTAGACAAAAGTTCAAAGCTTCCAATAAATTACAAGAGACTCATTTTTATGACCTATTTGAACTTACGTAGTTGAGCCTTGGGTCTCCACTAAACCATCCAATTCTTCTCGTATCCAATCCTTACAATCCAAAATCCTTCGACAAATCCTTAATGCTCCTTACTTTGCCAGAAATAAACTTATCCATGTAATAAAGACCTCAATGTTCCATATGTTGCTGATTTAGCCCAGACCAGATACCAATCATCGTAAACTGCACTCCCATATTGCTTCACATTCGATACCTGATAACCCACCGAGGCTCCTGAAAAGAAGATGGCCAAGAGACCTTCTAGTTTAGAATTTTTATTGAAGCGCTACTGATGAGTAGTTCTTTCCAAATGATTTACATGCCATTATAATCATTTCCTCACATTTACTTGATGTATATTGATGTGCAGTTGTAAATATCAATGAATAGTTAAAAAAAAAAAAAAAAAAAAAAAAAGGTTTGCCACACTATAATATACTTTTATGGCTAAAAATTAGAATCTTACCAGATGAAATCAATAAAATTATATCTGCAGAATAAAAATTATTACCAAATAAAAATTTAGATCCTTTGCTTTATGTTAATGTGTATTAAAATAGGATTCATGGGCATTTAGTTGCAATCACAGGTAATGCAGTCTATTATCCGCTAGAGTTTCTCAATAGTCTTTGTCTGGGTTACCAGCTCATTCATTAAAATTAAAAATTGGTTGAATGAAAATACTAAAACTACTATACCACTGATCATGTAATAACTTGTATGTTCGGTGCATCTTGAATTTTGTTTAATTTTCATACGATACCTGACTAAGCAGGATGACTCTATAAGTAAATTATAATAGAACAAGTCGCTTTAGGACATAAAGATTTTAGAATCATCCTTCGAATGGCCTATAGAGGGCTCTAAAAGCAAGCGGAAGCACAATAAACAAATAGCTAATAGAATTTTTCTATTGACCACTCACTCAACTGTGTTCTATAGTATTTGTATACAATGGACCAACCTATCCACCATTATTATCTTATTCAGCATTGCTCATCGGATTCCGAAATTAAGTTTACAACGAATAGTCTTGTTCGTATGAATCGCTATTTCCTAGCGTACAATAGATCTCATTAGCCTAGGCGAATTTCCAATGTTGCCCAAACTATCCGTCTTTAATTTCATCACAGGAGGGATTGGTTTTTCCATCAATGGCAGTTTCACTCCATAACACACGGACCTCTCTATTCCAACCCAATACGGGAATGACAAAAAAACAACCAACAAACAACAATCGGATCGTCATTATTGAACGTCGCCTGCATTGAGATCAGGGCACGGACTAACAAAAGGTCAACCGGCCTGAATCAGGAGACAACGGTATCGGAATTTGGGAGGATGAGCCCTTCATTGTCCCAACTTAGCCTGTCATTGTCCATTACTAATACTGAATTCCCTCATATCCCGTGTATATGTGAATATGTGTATGTATATGTATAAATAAAGTATTATTTATGCATAGAAAAATTCGTGAACTACTTGTAATACGTTTATAGTGGTCTTATAATCTCTGTAAATCATTAATACACAAACACATTTTTCTTTAAAAACATTTCTTTTTTGGTTAAATTTCATGAACTTATAGAAAAATACTCTTTACATAAATTTTATAAACCAGAGACATATAAAAAAAAACATTGAGTCAACAGAAAAATAAAAATACTACATTATTTACGAATTTTATTCAACTACTTTTTTTTAGAAGTACCTTGTGGGTTTGTTATAAAGGTATATTCAAAGCTTTGATGTCATATTTTTAAAGAAAAATATTTTATTGAAATTAACAATATTGCGAAATAACTCTAGCAGATGAAGGAATGGTGACTTTATCAACACTAAATAATAATAATAATTATTAATAAACTTAAATTTGCTATACATTATATGAGTTAATAGTAACTAGAAATGACTGAACAAATATATAAATTTTTGAATTTTGGTAGATTATAGTACGCAAACAAGAATAAAAACTTGTGTTTTTTTTTTTTTTTTTTTTTTTTTTTTTTTTTTTAGCAGAAGGACTGGTATTAAACATAAAAAAAAACTATTGTCTAAAAATAATGTATTGAATAGTTTCATTTTTAAAAATATTTGAATTTTATCAGGAGAATGAAGCATTATATTTTTACATAGAATCGAAGAATTATTTTACACTTCTATTGGTATTTTTTATTCGAATACTAGTTCCGAATGTTAATTATTCATAAAAAAGTTCTAAGGAATCAAGGCAGTAAGGCTTCTAGAAGATATTGGTTAATGGAGTGAACTGTATTATAAACTATGGACCATATGAAGAAATATGAACTTAAAACTTCAAGTAGCCTTTCCACTTTGCTTCCTTATAACTTTCTATTAATAATAAATCTTTTATTGAGAAATTATTACAATCTGCCTCAAGGAGGGAGCAATATGGATGACTTTAGAATAGAATAGAATAGAATAGAAAAATAATTTTATTCTGGGACAAAGTCCCTTAAGAATAACAGATAATTGCAGGTATAACTAAATTAAATCTGGTTAGAGACATAATGAGCTACAAAAAAGAAAAACAATAATACATTAATGACACTATGTACATAGATGATATTTAAATAAAAAGAAAAGAAAAGAATATAACATTTTACAGATTAGAGGAGATAGAATTAAATAAGAAAAAAAAAAAAAAAATAAAATGATATAGAAAAATCTTATGGTACAATGATATGATTTGTATGTACAATAGAAGTACCCAATGTTATATTCATGGAAAGTTAAATTTTTATTAAAAGGAATCTCAATTATTCCAGAACAGAAGCCAGCAATGCAATAATAATTTTTGACTAAGTAGTTAGATAGTTAGCAAGCGTCAGTCTGGATGAGAAGGAGGTATTGGAAATATAAATATTTGAATGTTTTCAGGGATTTAGCTTGTCTGATGTGAGGAGGGATGGAGTTCCAGAGGATTGTAGAGCGGAAAAGGAAGGAGCGTTGGAATATTGAAGTTCTATGGGACGGGGTATACAGATCAGAAAGACGGGATCTCGTATGTATTGGATTGACTGCAGATCTGAATTGGAGCTTATTGTAAATATAAGAAGGTTGGAGGGTATTGATAATTTGGTATAGGAATGTTCCATGGAAATATTGTTTACGGAAAGTGGGATAGAGCCAATTTAGTTGGGAATAGAGGTGGGAAACATGGGAACGCCTCGGACATGTTCCGACAAAGCAGACGAAGCAGTTCATGATTCGCTTCAGTCTGTCTTCGAGAACCGTCGAGAGGCCACCGTAAACCAGACAACCATAGTCAATGTGAGGGAATAATAAGGAAGAGACTAAAAGCTTGCGGGTTGACAGGGGAAGAAGGTAACGGTTTCGGTGGAATAATTTGAGAAGGCCTATGGAACGGCGGGAAATTTGGGCAATCTGAGGTTTCCAAGAGAGGGTTTGATCAAAAACAATCCCGAGATTTTTCACAGAGGAGTAGAAAGAGATAGGATGATTATTCAAGGTTAAAGGAGGGTATTGTGAGTAGGAATTAAGGAGGGAGCTAGAGCCTATTAGAATGGCCTGAGTTTTCTTTTCGTTAAGTTGTAATTTATTGTACTTTATAGATCCATTCACACAATATATACAATCAGAATACATTAAATGAAAATAAAAAATAAAAATAAATAAATTACCTCGTAATATGTAATACAATAAGTAAAGTGAAAAAGAATATAGAACCTCGAACTATACGACAAAAATAGTGTAATAAATATAATGATAATAAAAAAAAATAATATTAAGAATATAAGAAAAAAATACAATAATAATAGTAAGAACAAAAATTAAAAATTAAAAGTTAAAAAGTTAAAAAATACTATCATACTTATTAACATCCTTATAACTTTTTTTTTTTTTTTAATAAAAGTTTTATTGAGTAATTATTACAATCTACCACAAATGTGGAAAATAAGTAATATAGATGGTTTAATGATTACATTCACACATTATGTACATTAAAAAAAAGTAAAAAATAAAAAAAAAAAAACTATAATTTGGATAAATTAGAAATACTAGAAAGGCGAATCATGAGAAAAATATTAGGCCACAACAGTAGAAGGTTGGAAATTACAAAGTAATGCTGAAATATATCAGATGTAATGAGAAAAAGAAGATTGATGTTTTTTGGTCACTTATATCGAATGTCTGATAGTATATTGACAAGTAAGATTTTCAGATATCTGTGGGGTAAGAAATTAACAACAAGCTGGGTCAATGAAGTAAAAAGGGATTTGCAAAAAAACAATATAAACATGGAAGAAATAAATAATAAAGAAGACTTTCGGCAAAAAGTATTGAAAATGGAGCGATTCGAAGGCAGGAAAGTGAACAGTACTGGTGCGAAATGGTCTTAGGACAGAAAGAGGAAACATGGTGGACAGATGAAAGCATACTGGAAGAAATGAAAAGAAAAGGGAGAAAGAACTGAAATTGGCACGTGGTCCTCTCCTGGCCCATTCGAAAATAAAATAAATAAAAGAATAAAAAAAAAAATAATATACATAAATAATATATAATATGCAATATACATCTGGGTGAAATATATAAATTAAAAAAAAAATAAAAGCGAGTGAAAATAAAACATAATTAAATTAAAGGTCAAAAATACAATCATACTTTATTTACAATATACATCCCCCAACCAGACCCATCTCTTCACTTGGAGGGAAAAGCCAGGCACAGAGAAGTCCCAGCTCTTCTCTCTGCCTATAATAATTTTTAACATTCAAAACCAGTAAAAAGAAGTCGATCCTCCATCAAAATAAATTTGCAATTACATAAAATAATCGATATGAGAGCTAAAATAGAAAACCACATCTTATTAATAGAAAAATAACTCAAGAAATATATGGATATGTTTTTTTATGACGTGATAAGGAGCATTGAGGATTTTACGAAGTATTTTGGAATGTAACGATTAGATATGAGAAGGATTGGGAGATTTAGTGGAGTCCCAAAGCTCAACTCCTTATGTCAAAATGGATTTAATTACTGTCATGTAAATACGTTTTTTGTAATTTTTCGAGAGCTTTGAACGTCTAGTAATGATGGAACAGCTTCTTGTCTTTTAAGTCTGTTATGTATTTAAGAAATTCAAATTTTATAAAGTTTTTGACCATTTTTATAATTATTTATTATAAGTTATATGTACATTATATACAAATATAACCGCATGGTTTTTTCTCCCTTATTTTTTGTTTTCTTACTTTATTTTAAAATCTTAACCTTAAGATATAATTTGTTTTTCGTGTAATATTTATAACATGTAATATTACTTTATAGCGTAATTTAATTTTAATATTTTCTAGATTATATTTTGCGCTTAATTTTATGTACGACAGCTAGGCTGCCATTATATTTTTCATTATAAGTATTTTTTAGGGGCAATGGCCCCAGAATAAAATTTATTTTCATTTCATTTCATGTTTTTTATATAAATACATTTATGTATATTTATTTATTTATATAAATATTTGAATAGAATTGAGTGTGGTGTGATGAGACAGCCCGAGAGAGGCTGAAGGACAGAGCGGGCAAATGATCTTAAAGTGGACACCCAACCCCGCCTCTCTCACTTTTCACTTTAACCCATTATTCTGACGTCATTCCTTCGCTCTAACTCGGTCCGGTTGGATCAAAACTCCTTAGGAGAATTCCACTTTATTTTTTAGACATCTCCTATTTTATCTAGCCTCACGTTCGGAACTATAAATGATGGTATCTCATTTAGCGGTTCACAACGGCAATGTAAATATCTATTTCTAAGGGAGCTCATTAAAATCATAGTCAGAACTATGATGAGGTTTTTGGAGACTAGGCGAAATTTTCCTAAATTTACTTATTTAATTTTTAATATACGATTTATATAAATTAAGAAATAGCTTGAATTCAAAGGAGAGTAAAATAAATAAATTAATAAATAAAAAAAATACTGTAGATACGATATCATAAAATATAGTATATAAACTGCATAAAATAGGAGAGAGAGATATGCTTAATTAATATAAAAAAGAATATTACTGCCCAACTTTATTGCGTTGCTATAAACATAGCATACTGGTATATTTAATTAAGAGTAACCACATTCTATTTAACTATCAGATAACCATAATACATAATTTTTATAATATCGGTATAATTCTTATATACAATACAAGATAAAAGATATACTAGAGAAACGAATAAATTTATTTTCCTTTTCTCTTTTAATTTTTTTTTTATATATACATTTATTGAAATTTACAACTGTAAAAAAATATATAAATCAAGTAAATGTATTGACAACGATCACAATAACATGTTAAAACTTGAAAAAAATTACTCATCAGTAGCACTTTATTAAATATTGTTACGGGCCACTGGGGGTATGACTAATCAAATCACAACTTAAATACTAAACACTAATTTATTTACTACTTAATAAATACAAATAGGTCCCTTAAGCTACTTAATCTAATAACAATTATAGTTAGGTCTAATTACACTAATATGTATATTACACAATACTTATCTTTAATATCTTAATACTAGGTGTCACAATTATACATAAGAATCTATTACACAGACACACAGAGACTGTTACTACACTCACCGACACTGTTAATCACTGTCACTAACTCACTGACACTTGACTGATTGATCGTTACTTGATCACTGACACATGGATACTGACCCCACTAGGCTAGAAGTCGGCCTATTTAAAGCTACGCCGAACATTCTAGATCACCCGCGAACCTTCCAGGCCATTTGCCGCCCTTTTCGGCTACCTGCTCGCCCATGCCCACGGCACCACCAAACTCACCTAACCGTAACAATATTCTACACTAGAAGGTCTCTAGTGGTAAGGTTATGGAGCTTACTATGAAAGGATAGGTATCTGATGTGGGCTAAATAAGCAACATATGGAACATTAAAATCTTTATGTATAAGTTTATTGCTGACAATGTAAGGAGCATTAAGGATTTGTCGAAGGATTTTAGATTGTAAGGATTGGATACGAGATGAATTGGATGGTTTAGTGGAGCCCCAAAGCTCAATTCCGTACGTCCAAATAGGTCGAATCACAGCCATGTATATGAGTGTTTTGTAATTAATTGGGAGCTTTGAACGTTTGTCTCGTAAACGTTGAAGTAGTCTGTAACGACGGGCAGATTCTTGTCGTTTTAGTCTTGTTTTTAATTTTTAATTATTTTCCCCCTCTCGATTTTGGCCTCCCAGGACCACGTGAAATAACCATATGCAATTATTTCCGTTCTTCTTTCCTTGATTTCCAATAGTTCTTTATCCGTTTACTTTCCTGTTTCTCTCTTTTGTCCAGATGCTAATTCTTTTTCTCTTTTATTTCTTCTGGGACCCTTATAGTTTAGTATCATTCTTCTGAAAGCTGTTCTGTCTTGTATTATGTTATACCAATCTCTACCATGTCTTTCTTAATGCCTGAATCCATTAGTTTCTACAGTTGCTCTTATGAACATGATTGAAAATTGTTTTTTTTTATTTATTTATTTTTTTTCTTAATTTTATTTCCTTCATAATCTCTTCTTGTCTCGTATTTTCTCATTTTTTTTTTTTTTTTTAACTCTTTCAACAATTCACATTTTTATTACCTAATATATAAACAGGCACATATAAACAAAAATAAAGTAAATTGGTATACATATTAAATTTTTGATCATCATAGCAATATCCCTCGCATCTTCACCAAGTTCCCCCAAATTCCTCCAAATCATGTTTTGCTCGGTATAACTCCGCGAAAATCTTTCACGGAGAAATCTCAATTTCCAAATGTCTCTTTAAGGAAAGAAATACACTTTTTATATATTTCCATTTTTTCCCTTTTTACTTCACCTGATTGATCGAGGCTATTTTTTTCATACCTTACAGTAAGATTCAGGATGAGCGCTGTCTGAATGTAATTTAATAGGGGAGATAGTTGGCGATCATAGTAAAAACATTATAAAAATGTTATGTTTTATGCTAGTACTCATAAAAATAAAATAAACTTGTGATTAAAAAAAAAATTAAGAAACTAAGAGATAAAATAAGATAAGATTTATCTCACAATTTTTTAAAACATATTTTTATTTTATTTACTTCATTTCTTTTGTATTTTACAATTTTTTTTTAAAATTTCTTATATTTTAATTAGTTTGTTTAGCGAATATGTATCCGATAATATACTCACAGTATTTTTTTTTATTTCTGTTAAATTCACCTTATTTCTAGAGATATCTTTTGTAGTTAATTTTGATGAAGACTTACGAAGACACCCGAAACGTCGGCACAGTAACCTGATTAATTTTTAAGATGTTTTTACAATGACCATACCCCTCTATGCTCTATTTAATTACCGGTGAGTCAATGTGCATCGTTATGAAAATATTTGTAAAAACATTAGCAAATTATACATTTATTGTACAATAAAATACACTTTAAAAATTCCAGGAATTTTATCTAAGAATATTTCTTTGGCTTGAAATTCTGAATTGGATACATAAATACTTCCAAAAATCGTTGACTCAGCTATCCTGTAAACAGTTCTCATTGGCTATTATCATTTCTAGGAGTTCTTAAGCCAATGAGACGCATCATATTTCGTATCCATTATAAATAGCCCCATCAGAAGTATCATTGAGGGCGTTGGGCCAAACGTGAGCAACGGATCTTTCTGAGAATCCTAAAAGAAGCTATTTCCAATGTTGATATGATTTTGACGCAAAGAACAATATGTATATACATATATGTATATACACACAGCTATGGGTATAAATGAATCAATGTACCTACATTTTGGATTATATCAAATTTATTCATATTTATTAAAAATATTTTAAGTTGTTGGGGTATGCAGTCATAGATACACATATAATTAAAATAATAATTTTAATTTATTGTGCCGACGTTTCGGTCTGTAGTGTAAGCCTTCTTCATGGCTAGAAGAAAAACAAACAAAAATATATGACAAAGAGAGGGGGTTTATGTTAAAAAGATACGACAAGAGAAATACTATGAATGGAAAAAAAATTAAAATAAATAAAATATATTAATTGTTTTGTTTTTACAAGGATAAAATAGTATAAAGAAATAAAAACATCTTACTGAAGAAATTAATAAAGCAGTAAACCTTTTTTTAAAACAATATATTAACTGCGTTTTTAAATATTTTGGATGAGCGTTTTTAGGTCAAAATTGATAGATACAGCAAGCAAAATTGATAGATATTTTGAAAGCACATTACTATGACTTAGATACACAGTTTTATGTTGAGTAAGTCTTCCAACTTTCTATCTCTATAAATAAAACGATATGCTTAAAAACGACGAGTGGCATAAAATTGCAGCATTTTACGGCAGTGACTGAAGATAAAATTCAGGAAAAAGAGGAAAAATAAACGAGAGGGGAATTTTCTAGTTAAGTTGCGGGATCTTTTAAAGACTTCTTATGTAGATTTTCCCCTGTATTAATATTCATACAGGATTTCCCCATTTAGAGCTCATTTTATATGTATAAGGGGGAAATTTTGGTGCAGTTGGGTACGAAAGAATATATATATATATACATATATATACACACACATATAATCTTAGCGCGTCCCTATTTATTAGGGGAAGAGCTAAGAAACCTATTGAATAGCTGAGTTTATTTATTTTAGAATGGATAGAATCTTTTAAATACTCAGTTATAATCATAGACCGTTTGGTTCTATTCAATTTAGATTTTAGTCGTACATTTAAATTTAGTTAGTAGCATCCCGTTCTAATAATAAAAAACTTGTATAATAATTTTACTAATGATAATAAAATTATCTAGTAACTGAAATTTTATTTGTCTATCGATAGAAGTCTTATATTGAGGATTTTTTCTTTAATAATATTTTTTAAATATATTGCTACATACAGTATTAATTTTTAATCAGGTTGAAATTTCACAGATTATGTGTATGAAGATTACCTAAAACTATTACTGGACACCCACTATTTAATTTTAATGTACGAGTTGATAATCCAGATTAACCGAAACTATTGAGAAGTTCTTGCGGACTTAGTGCTAATAACTAAGCGACCATCAATAATATTTTTTAATTCCATTTATTATTTTTTCACTCCCATCAACTTTTTTTGTGACTTTTATATTTATAAGAGTTCTGAATTCGAATCAATAGTAAAAATTAAATCTACCAAGCACCATTTTTTTTTGGCGTATATTTTTATAACACTTTTTTTGGTGAAAAAAGTAGTATATAAAATAATAATATTTAATATGCATTAACTGAACACAATTAATGTGTATATTTTTTCCTTTTGTACTGATGTACTCTACATCAGGTGTCTCCTGTTGTAGTGTTCAACATTAGTCGGCAAGCATCTTCTCATTGTATTTACCACTATACTTTTTTTTTCCATTGAGGCTACCTCTTGATGTAATCGTTCTTCTAAAACTGTTCTCAAGTTGGGAGAAAGAAATTCAAATTGGAACGCAAAAAATAAATTTTTGAGGATGTTGCAACCCATGGTCTTATATGATAAAAGCAATGTCATTTATGCAACAATGTCGAATACCTATGCTCTCCAATGTTTTTCATTTTGTAATACATTCCAAAAGTTTCAAAATCAAATAATATGACAAAAAATGGTGCCTGACTGTGATTTTCTAATAAAACAACATATTTGTTGAAGGGAGTATTTTGATTCAGAGAAGTGTAATTATAAACATTTTTATACTGGCATGGAAATAGTTTGAGAAGGGTTCTGACGCTATTTTTATCAATTCAAGGAGACTGGGTTTCTCCATTTTTTTACATTACCCGGAGAAAATATTGCGCCATAATGTACTCTTATATATCGCTGGATCTGGAGATGCTGAGGGATGATGTACCGTTTCGCTCTCCCCCCCTCCCCAGGCCTAGGATATACCCAGCCTGCAATGTTCCCTGGCTGTACGGTCTCTGCCTAGCTCCTTCCCCTCTAAACCATTCTTCTTACAGTGTCTGTTTAGGAGAATCTCTTCGTTATTTATTACTGTTTTCAATACCACTGTTGTTGAAACGGTTAAAATAATTTGAACTAAAACATTATTTTCCTGTGTACCTTGTAGATTTATTTAAGGGGATCATCGTTATGACTAATCATATAGACCTAAGAAACAGCAAATATTTCATTTAGGATAATGATAAGGTATGAAGGATGTTTTAAGCTCATTTTAAGACTAAAACGAAAAAAAATTGCTCGTCGGTATAGGCTAATTCAGCATTTACTAGACAAACATTCAGCGCTTTCAATAAATCATAGACGGAGCTACACCTGTGACTCTAACTATAAGAAAAGTCAAAGGGCGCAAAACCTATGTATGAGAATAATAAACGACTATCCCAGGTATACAATAGCCGACATGCTACTCGAATTAGGTTTTTAAACAATCAAATAATTAATTCGCACACAGTCCCAGAACTTTTTCAACAAGCAAACCTTAAGAATCTATATAAACAAACGTACAAACCAAATACTACTGTAGAAACTCGATAATTCGTCATAAGTGGAGGAGAAGGGGTGACAAAATAACAGAAATGACGAACTACAGAATTTTTCTGGTAAATTAACAAAAAAGCATTTTAAACTATATAATTGTAATTTTTTTTTGCAATTTATTGAATGTAAAAACGAACAGATGAACATTATACACATTGGACTTGAGTGAAAATGACAAAAAACACAAGAAAAGCTTGACACTTGCCGCATCCCATCAGGTGTGAAATATCTGATTCACATTACTGCTCGAAACCACTCAATGAACTTTTAAGGGTAGGACACACTCAGTCTCTGACGGATCTTTTTGGCAATTTTTTTGGAGGTTCCTGGTCAAAAAATATTAGACACGTATTTTGCCGTTCCGAGCAATGGGCCCTAGGAGCCGAGGAAAAAAAATAAAATAGCATTAAATTAATTAATTTTATATCTCGAGTTTAAAAAACGATATCGACATAATTCTTGCACCAAAATGTTTAGTTTTGATTGCGAATTCAAGAAAAAATACAGCCACTCCATAGGTTTTGGTTTAGGTTAATTAAGTTGTAAAAAAATGATTAGATTTTCAAGCAAACTACCTTTATAGATTTCTTCACACAAAAATTGACGTCAAATACTAATTCAGCATCCTAAAAAACATTGAAAACGCTTATTCAACAAAATCAAAAAATATCATTTTTTTCATGCTCTTCGAGGAAAATGAAATTTTTAAACCGATTATTGGTTACATACCTTTATATCGCCAATACTTTGTCACACAATTTACTGGTTGGTATCGCTTGAAAGAGGAGAGCCTCAGCTTTCTTTTGATGTAAATAAATGTAAAATTCGATGAACATAAACCTACTAAAAAAATTGGAAAATCCAAAAAACATTTTGATTTTTAGATTGAGTTTGAAACCAGATAGGATGATGAACCAAAAATATTTCAAGCGTATTACCACCCTGTATTTCTTGTAAAAGAATGAAGTTGATAAGTTTAACCGTCTAAACGTAATTCATGTTTTTGTCAATTTAAACAAAAGTTTCTGTCTGTATATCATGCAAATATTAATTTGTAATATATTATTATAATTACTTTAATATATATTATAAAGTAATAAATTATTTCTCCTTAAATTTATTATTTTAAATATATATATATATATATATATATATATATATATATATATATATATATATATATTTTTTTATTGATATCTATATATTTATATATGTACATACGTTTCCTGAGTTTCAAGGGTGCTGAAATGGAATTCTAGGGCTAAAAAAAATTTATATCACATTTTACAGTGTAAAAGCTAAAATTTAAAGTGAAGTACGTTCAATATAATTTTTTTTTAAAAAACCGACATCGGATTCGAATTCAGCATTCAAAAGAACCCTTAAATACGAAATTTCATCTCAATAGGAAAATGACAAATCGTAATCTTCAAAATTTAACTGACCAAATATGGCAACTTTTGTTTAAATTGACAAAAACATGAATTAAGTTTAGACGGTTAAACTTATCAACTCCATTCTTTTACACGAAATACAGGGTGGTAACTCGCTTGTAATGTCTTTGGTTTCATCATCCTATCTGGTTTCAAACTCAAGCTAAAAATCAAAATGTTTTTCGGATTTTTCAATTTTTTTAGTAGGTTTATGTTAATCAAATTTTACATTTATTTACATCAAAAGAAAGCTGAGGCTCTCCTCTTTCCAGCGATACCAATGAATGAATTGCGTGACAAAGTAATGGCGAATTAAAGGCATTTGAATCTTTTCCTGAAGAGCGTGAAAAAAATTATATTTTTTGATTTTGTTGAATAAGCGTTTTTCAATGTTCTTTAGAATGCTGAATTAGAATCTGACGTCTATTTTTTGTGTGAAAAAATCTATTGAGGTACTTTGCTTGAAAATCTAATAATTTTTTTAGAATTTAATTAACCTAAACCAAAACCTATGGAGTGGCTGTATTTTTCCTTGAATTCGCAATCAAAAATAAAAATCTTGGTGCAAGAATTATGTCGATATCATTTTTTAAACTCGAGATATAAAATA
Source organism: Euschistus heros (assembly GCA_003667255.2). NCBI lineage: Eukaryota > Metazoa > Arthropoda > Insecta > Hemiptera > Pentatomidae > Euschistus > Euschistus heros. The sequence continues at coordinate 574,964 of RCWM02000253.1, read as the reverse complement.
AATTAATTTAATGCTATTTTATTTTTTTTTTCTCGGCTTCTAGGGCCCATTGGTCGGAACGGCAAAATACGTGTCTAATATTTTTTTGACCAGGAACCTCCAAAAAAATTGCCAACAAGATCCGTGAGAGACTGAGTGTGTCCACCCCTTGTTAATTAACATTTCCTCTACTTCATTGCATGGAATAGTGAAAGAATTAGAGAAACGTCATCGTCATCATTTTTTTCATCACTAGCTTCATTTTGAGCACTCAGCACTTTTTCATTCTCATTTAAAATTTCATACCCTACATCCATACTATCCATGTTTAACCAGCTGCTTACCTCTTGCTTATCTTTTCTCATTTTATAACTTGGAGCAGAAGTTGCAGAGCCATATGCTAATGTTTTTGTACGAAGAGCTCTCCAGTATTAACTGATCCCGGGAATTCGTCAACTGCACTCATACTTCCTTTCATCTCTTACTACAATCAATGGAGGGATCGACTCCGGGCTTGTCCTGTTTGTTTTTTCCTATGAAATGATTTACAAAATGTGTAAATATAGGCGTATTTGACAAACCAAATGAGGCGGTTTAAAGATTAAATAAGTAGCAAGGAGAAAAAAATTGTTATTTATAGTTGCCAATTTAAAAAAAAAAATACAAATAAAAAATAAATAACCTGACGAATTACAGAATAAGACGAATTATCGAGCGACGAAATAACGAGTTTCCACTGTATTGGAATAATATTTAGATAATAAGACATACAAAAAATTATTGGTTCAGTTTAAAATTTAATTTATTGAAACAAAAATAATATATAAGTTAATTATTTTTATTTTTTATTTTTTAATAAAAACTGTTAAATTTCATTTGAATAAGACTTTTAATTTTAATTTTAATTTTTTTACATGACAGTTATCAGACCCGTCCAGAATCCAACTTCGGACGTACGGAGTTGACCATTGGACCTCCGTACAGTTTAAACCCTTCTTAAAATCCTCTATGCTCCTTCTTTTTTTTTTTTTTTTTTTTTTTTTTTTTTTTTTTTTTTTCCGTTTCTCCCTATTTGGGGTACGTTGAATCCATCACTTCACTGTGTGTTGTCCTTTCTTAAGTACCCAGTACTTCTTCATTCTTTCTGATCTTCTTTTTCTTTCTTCATCTGAGATAAAGGGTTTGGTTTTTAGAGTGGATTTATCTTGGAACCTAACATATTCATCTTTGGTTATTAATTTAGAAGTCTGATCAAGTAGTGAATTTTCTGTAATTTTTAATTCTGCTAGGTCCTTTTCAGTTTCTTAAAACCAATTGGGTTTTGTTTTGAGATGGCGTAAGAAGTCGAAGATTTGCTTGGATAATCTATTAGAGTTCATTTTGAGAAGATGACCGTAAAAATTGATTCTTTTTTTTTCGCATAGTATCAGAGAGTTTTTCAATTTTCTTGTAGATTGTTTCATTCTTTATTTATATTGTCTTATTATCCTGAAATCTATGCTCTATCTATGCTCCTTATTATATCATAAATAAATTTATCCATAACAATATAAATGTCCCATTTAGCTGATTTGACCCAAATCAGATACCTATCCGTGCATAGTAAACTACATACCTACGAGAATCAACTAGTGATCCAACTTGCTTCACAATAGATTCCCGATAACTTTCTAAGGCTTCTGAAAAGAAGATGGCCGAGAGACCTTTCGGTGTCTAACTTTAAAGTATTACTAGTGAGTAGTTCTTTACGTGTTGTTGACATGTAATTGTAATTATATTCCTCAAATTAACTTGTATATATTTTATAAAGCTGTTAACATCAAAAAATAGTTAAAACAAACAATTTTTTTTTTCTAATTATACTGAAGTAATGTAATACATGGTCTAATAAAAAAAACATTTACCCTGATGAAATATGCAAAAACAATACATAACTGTTTAGAAAATATAAAATACATTAAATTAAAAAAAAAATACTTTAATTTCAATTATATATCTTTTTTTTCATTTGTATAAATATACAATGGAATCCCGATACATCGTATGTATCCATAAAACTTCCCTGGGGAAAATCTTGTTAATTCATTAATAAATAAATTTTTAAAACAATGAAATACAAAATTGAAAAACTTTTTGATGCATAATATATATCTATATTCCACACCTCCAATTTGTATGTATAAGCCTTTTTTTTTCTCTTGTCTTTTGATCAGAAAAGTTATTAGCTTTTTTGATAGTTATCCTATTGTCATAAAATCAAGTAGTTTTTTTAATTGATATTTGTCATACTCAAACGTGCACACACATGCATTTTTTGGAGGTATGATTTTTTTTCGATTCCTAATAGAAAAATAAATTCCAATTCTCACCTTTAAATTCCTCTTCATCTAGTAATCATCTAAAACCTGACATAATTAGAGAGAAGTGCCAATAATCAAGTGAGAACTCCATTAACCGCCTCAATGGTAAATCCTACGGAAACGACATCAAGGCTGAAAGCTTTGCCAGAACTAATGTCAGACCGGTTTGTGACTCAATTCAATCAAATTAATTAGGTAGGAATGGGTTTTAGATCAAATAGTCGACACGTATAAAACGTGATGAAATAAGGAACACTAGGAAAAAACTAATGATACTCAAAAAACTGTATTTCAGTGAATAAATATGGTTTTGATTTATATTTTTAATATAAATTAAATTTCGAGAGTTTGAGGAAGCCAAATTTTCTTAAGTTTTACAACTTATTGTAGGGGAAGGTGCTGTACCTAACAGTTGTACCAGTGGACATTTTTAATAAAAAGAGAGTGGGAGGAGGGAAATTGAAATTTTTAGATTGGTAGTGCTGCAAGCATCTCCCTGAAGTTGCATGCGTGTTTTCAAGATTGTCAGATCAACAGTTTCGTAGAAATTATTATTTGTAAGTTTCTTTCTTCCGAATCCTGACCAATCTAACCAGTGATTTTAAATTTTTTAAGACCTACACTTAAACATTTTCTAGGGAGTAATATTTGATTGGGTTCCGATAAATATATCATAACTTCATATGTTTTCATATCAGTTATCACTTACGGGTTTTGTGAAACAGAGCTTTCCGCACAACATGGCGTTCAGTTGTACCTGTGGACACCATTGCCAACTGAACCTGTGGACAGATGGTTAAAGTGTCCCCAGGATCAACAGATTTTTCTCTTTGCTAATTTATTCATTATTTCAATTATAAATATTGCGGAAAAGTTTGTAGGCATTCCGCGTGATATAAAATGCCTAAATTTGGATACCTACTATTCGTATAACCTTTTTTTTTTAACAGACTCACCACCACTACTATATAACGAACTATTCAACTTGTGAAGATGGTGATATCAGAAATGTGATTTTGGCTGATCCATCAAGCGAAGGTTGTAATTTTTTGGATCAATTGATGAATGATTATGAACAAGGTAAAGAAATGGAAGATGAAAAAATATATGTTGGTAGATATGTTTTGTGTTGTATAGCATTTTATAGCTTTGATTAAAGAAAAAGTAGACTCCTTCACGTTCGACATTTGCTACTTGAAGAAAATTTCATCAAATGATGGAACTCCAAAATTTATTCTTCCGGACATCACTACTGATTATGAAATTGAAATAAGAGATATCAAAAGAAAATTACCACCACCATCTTTTATAACTGGCACTGGGAGATTATGTAAACAATTACATTTTCCTACATACGATCACTAATTTCCATATTTATTTCCTAATAAATATACTAATATTTCCATAAAAAAGTCTGTGACACTCGTTAATAATAATTATAGGTACATAAAAGATTTATTTTTGTTAAAAGGTTAGTTTCTATTTAATTTGATACGCTAAATTTATTGTTGTCACCTTTCTAGTTCAATAATCAAGTCGAATTTTCTTGTTTAAATATTCTATTTTGTTTAGTACTTTTTATAAAAAATTATTGCTGATGTGTTTCTCTAAACATCATCTCAATTATCCCTATAAACCTATGAAAAAATGTATGTCCATTGGTACAACCATTAGTGTCCTCAGTTACAAAAGGGGAAGGTACCTATGGTCACTAATCAGTAAGTTACAAAACATTATTTTCTGTAAAAGTAAAATTACTTTTCATAATAAAGACACCAGGGTTCTATAGCTCCTTAAATTTCTTATCTAATGGTACAATAACCACTCAGATAAATATAGCACCGAAAATTAGAAAAATTTATGAGTGAAAATTGTCCACAGGTACAGCAGCTTCCCCTACTTCAATCGAAATGTCTTGTCATCAACCTATTGCATTAATTTTTTTTTTTTTTTTCATAATCTATACTGCTACAACCAATGATGGTATTAGTTTCAGTACTTATGTTAGTCTGAAAGTATTGTTTCGATACTAGCAGTTTGTGTATGGAGCAGTTTGTGTAATGTTGTGAACTACCACGCTCAACGAAAGGAGGATGTATAAATTACGGTGTCGTAAGCATACAATGATCTTTCTACTGATGGATGTGAGGGAAGATCTGAGGTATATAGGAACATATACAGGAACCTTGAGGAATGCCAGCTAAAAGGTAGTGAGTTGCCGAGTTGGTATTGTCAGTAGTGATGAATAATGACCTATTGCTAAGATAAAATTCAATAAGATGAATGTTATAGGGTGGGATATTATAATTTATAAGTTTAAAGATAAGAACCGTGTGCCATAACACAGGTTACCAGAATAAATTTTACAATTATCCTCAGAGGATTTAATTATTATTTTACATCTAGCAGCAGTGGGTCCGATTCGCTGGGAAATAGATTTTTAGAGGTGAATTGATCAACTGACGCCAGATAAAAAACGATGTGAGCCGGTGTATTAAGGTATCAGGGGCCAGGAATATTGGAAATATGTCGATGTAATCTTATCTTGCCGGCCCTACCTTCATCTCGAGCCCCCCCCCCTCAACGGTGACCAGCCCTTTTCACACCATAAAATCCATCTCACCCTCGGAATCTCTGGACTTAATTGAATGTCTTACTCCATTTCAGGGGATGGGCTTGGGGTTAAATAATAATCGTAACGGAATCAGCATAGAGAGGCTGAGTGGGAAATGAAATACAAAATTGAATAATGTACAAGAATGGAATTTTTTTAGTAACTGGAAGATTATTAAAGATCTATTTTGAACGACTGGATGAATATATTAAATAAAATTTTGGGTGGGAATAGTCATCAAAAAATTTGCAGGCCGTGGTTCGGAGTTCACGTAAAATGCGATAAAAGACACAGCACATAACAGTCAAGTTCTGAGTAAACGTACTTATTGAATTTCTAAAAGTATAGTCACCTGTCATTATCTTAATTCAAGCCTGTTTAAGGGATTTTTCATAACAATAATTATTGATTTCCATAAACCTTATATATATATATCAGGTTTTAGATTTAAAAACAAGTCTTCGGGTTTATATGAGAAAAACAAAATAAAAAAAACAAAATAAAATAAAATAAAAAGAAATATTCTAACACTAATATATCATTACATAATTTCGGAAGATTGATAATTGAGGAGGTAAATGAATAAATTATGTTTAAAGGAAGTGAGAGAAGGAGCATTGCGAATCGAAATGGGTATGGAATTCCAAAATAAAGCTGCATGATTAATAAAGGATTTTTCAAAGGAAGCAGTTCGATGAGAAGGGATATACAAATCTATAGGCTGAGATCTGCTGTTCAAATGATGAACGGAAGAACAAAGGGCCAGGATGTTGTAAATGTACGAAGGTTTTTTAGACTTTAAGATTGGAATAGAAAGGAACCAAGGAAGTATTGTCGCCGAAATTTGGATAAAGCCACCTTAACTCAGAACTAGCAAGTGATGTGAGAACGCCTGGGGATCCCAAAAATGAATCTTATAAAGGAGTTCATTACTACCTTGTAGGAAAGGTAGGAAAAGTAAAAAAATCGTTCTTTTCTTATGAAGTATACAAATGTTTATAAATGCATTTGTTTGATATTATTTTGTTTTACTTCCAGAGGGATTAAAAGGAAAAAAAAAAAACTAGACGCATAAGAGTAGGACATCCATCCTAGACAGGTTTTAAAACGTACTATGTATCCTTGTTTTTATCCTTGATCGAAACTAAAATAATCCAGTGGTCTGTATTATTCTCGGGTTGTCCCCGAGAAGTCATAAAACAATACAGTACCATGATAAACACAAATCACAGGCGGTAATTTTTAATCACAGCTATAGGTTTGAGTCATAAAAAATATTTTTCTGGGTTTTCTCTATCACTAATTGGATTTTTCCTATTTTTCCTTTCCTATTGAAATCAATTTGTTAAAATTTATTCATTGGAATTTAAAACTGCACAATATATATAGTAAATGTATTCATAACAATTACAATAACGTGTAAAAACTTGAAAAGAACTACTCATCAGTGGCACTTCAATTAAAATTCTACACTAGAAGATCTGTAGGCCATCTTCTTTTCATATGCCACGGAGGATTATGGAGTGAGAAGCAATTTGAGGACTAGTGGATTAGTGTGGGTATGGAGTTTACTATGAAAGGATAGGAGTCTGGTTTGGGGTAAATCAGCAGCATAAAGGACATTAAAATCTTTATGGATAAGTTTATTGGTAACAAAAGTAAGGAGAATTAAGGATTTTTCGAAGGATTTTGGATTGTAAGGATTGGATACGGGAAGAATTAGAAGGTTTAGTTGAGCACCAAAGCTCAAATCCATATACTCAAAAAGGTCTGATGATGAGTCTTTTAATAAATCGGAAGTATTTAACGTTTTTCTAGCAAATGTTAAAGAAGTCGAAAAAGAAGAGCAGTTTCCTGTCGTTTAAGTCTTGTATGTGGAATCCAAGTAAAACATTTGACCGGTTGTCCTAGATAACGGATCTGTTCCACAGGGATTGAAACAAATTTAAAATGGGACTATTGGAAATTTTTTTGTTTGTAATTTAAATTCACTTTTTGTTTTCTGCTTTGCCGTCTATGATGTTAAATTAGAAAAATGCGACTAAACTGGGATTCTAATCTGAATTAGAGCTCCAATTTAAATTATAATCAGAGAAATCCCCCCGCCCAAAAAACAAAACAAAACAAAACAATAACAAATAAATAAATAAATTTAACAACATCCACCGTTTCTTCACAATATCCTACATTTCAAATCCTCTATCTAATTACTCTTAATCTCTACACCCCATCCTACAGAACTACTTTTCTTGCCCGCTCCGCTATTCTTTGGAATTCTCTCCCTCCTATTCGCAATGCAGCTTCCCTTAGAATTTTTAAAACACTCCTCTTCCACCACCTTTCCTCCCTCCAGTCGGATGCTATCTAATTGTATAGATGCTTTAATGAATTTCACACAAACATATCAGATATAAAAGTTTAGCCTGGTTCAACAATCTTATATGATGTTTTCTCTATCATTCAAATAATTTTCATTTTTTTTTTTTTTCTGTTTCCTCTCAACAAATATTATTTATCGTCATCCTTTACAACGTTTAACATCAGAAATCTATTGTCCAATCAATTTCTTATCTATTTTTTTCTTTACCCATTGTAAATATAGTTTATGTATGTATATAGTGTGTATGTGTTTATATACAGGGTGAGTATCTCTTAAGTAAAAATTGAGTGAAACTAGATCAAAACTGGAGACTAATGCCGCAGACCTTACCTTTCTATTCCAATCCGTTGCAGATATACGATAAATCAAAGACTTTTTTGAGGATACCACGTCTTTTACCATAAAAGCTGTAATATGCCCATTTGTTTAAATATTTTTCAAATCTTGACCACATTTTCAGATGTAAATGTAACCTTGAATTTTACAAACTTATGACCTAAAGAACAGCTTGATCTTTACCTCATTTAGGGAAGTTACAATGTCTTTTGTTACTTCAACGCTCACTGTTTTTCGAAAAAAAACTATCCACAAAACGCCAAATCTCAAATAAACTTGCAAACTTAATCAGCTTTCGAATGATATGTCAAAAGTAACGATTATGTTTCGATTTCATGGAAAAATTTGCATTTTAAACATAGTAAACATTTCATTGGAATAAAAAGAAAAGAAAAAAAATTTTTATTAGAAAATAATGGAAAACTGTCAATAAAGCGACCCCAGATCATCGGATCTTATGTTATTACATTTATTTATTTATTATTATTATTTAGGATTTATTTTATTAGATTTTCAATGTAATGTATAAAATCCAATGATAATGAACATAGACCTCAATTTTGCCGTTAGCTTCAGAATGCAGATTGTGTTGAATAATACCACTTTTTGAGGTGAATTTTATGGGCAGGTAAGTCTGTTTTTACAGAGGAAGACATTTCTACTTTTCCATGAGGGGTATCGTTGGTTCTATTATATTATATTCTAAATAAAAATAAATAAATAAAAAAAAAAAAAAACGCTGATTAAAATGAAACACTTGATACGTGGACAAATCTGTCACGCACTGTTTACTTGTGCTTTTCTGTCAATTTGAGCCCATTTGAAATCGTCGCGTCCTTAGTCATAATGAAGAAGCTATTTTAAAATTTTGTAAGATCCTTTAAAACAGCCTGAATAATATCTAAATTTTCAGTAATTCAATCAGTTCCTTCATACCGGTGTTTCCTTTAACGTTTCTGACCGTTATAAAAAACTGCACCACCCTTCCGGCCAATAAATCCTCTAAAAAAAGGTTTCTAACTAGGAATAGGTTAGAGAGGTAGAGGATTAACCAGAGATCCTTATTTTCTTGGCACTAAGATCTATTACTTTTACTGCCGATACGCCCTTTCCGGAATAGAACTCCTCACGATAAAAGTGGGCCTTAGCTCTACAAGTGACTATCTTTGACCTTAACAAGTATTGACCCCTCCCTGTGTTCGCCAGTTCTGTTGACCCTCGGTTACGTCAAAAGCGATCGCGTCTACGGCTCTATTATCTCTAATCTGCTGGATAAAGTAATTTTTATTATTCATAAGTAGGATAGAATAATAAACTTATGATGTATGTATATATGTATAGGAGATTCATACATATCAAGAGATGTATGACTATAGATAAAAACACTGGAGAATGAAGACTATATGTCGGGGCTGGAATATATGTTATATTAATAATTATGAATATATAAATATGAAAAATATTAATGTAATAAAACAGCTTGATTTCATAACGATAACATACATTATGCTCAATAAGGACGGAGTATATAAGGACGTTATGCCCAAATAAATAAACAGCACAATAAATGGCTATAACAAACATAAAGCCAAAAACCACTTCTGGCCAAAAGACATTAAAGTTGAAATAAGAAATAGATATGCACTTAACAATTCGAGGTGAGGTAGCGGTTAAGGAACGGATTTCTAGCAATACGTAGATATAGGACGAAATCCATTTCAGTTTTTAAAAGTAAACCTACGACTTCCTGTCCTACTATATCCTGTAACGATGTTCCACTAATCCCCGTTGAACAGATTCGCTACCTAGGACTCCATCTGGACAAACGTCTTACTTGGAATCCACATACAAGACTAAAACGACAAGAAACTGCCCGTCGCTATCGACTATTTCAACATTTACTTGACAAACGTTCAAAGCTCACAATTAATTACAAAAGACTCATTTACATGACTGTGATTAGACCAATATGGACGTACGGAGTTGAGCTTTGGGGCTCCACTAAACCATCCAATTCATCTCGTATCCAATCCTTACAATCCAAAATCCTTAGAAAAATCCTAAATGCTCCTTACTTCGTCACAAACAAACTTATCCACAAAGATCTTAATATACCTTACGTTTCTGACTTAGCTCAAACCAGATATCAATCCTTTCACAGCAAACTCCACAACCATTCAAATCCATTAGTACCACAACTTGCTTCTCATTCTATTCCAGATAACCCCCTGAGGCGCCTGAAAAGAAGATGGCCTCGGGACCTTCTAATATAGTGCTTCATCATGTAGAACCTTAATAAGTGCTACCAATGGGTAGTTGCTTTAAAAACAAGTGGCGTGTCATTTTTATCTATTTTATCACATTTACTTGATGTATTTAATTTTTTGTATATACAGTTGTAAATTTCAATAAATAATTTAAAAAAAAAAAAAAAGAAAAAAGTTTTTAAAAGGATTCTAAGAGGAAATGAATGAGTAAAAGAATGAATCTTGATATGAAGAGGAAGAGAATACCAGATGATGAGGACTTGAAGGAGCATGTCAATTTAGGAAGCTTCGCGGATATTAATAATACGTAATATTAATAATGTCTCAAATCGACGTGAATACATAGAAAGAATTAGAGTAACGAAAAGTTTTGAAGACAAGATAGTTTATAATTCGATGATACAAGTTCATAAGCGGACTAGGAAAAAGGGTTTGGCGTAGAATAACATGAAATCACTAACAGAATGTTTCCGAAAAATGCTTAAATAATGATTAAATTTTGAATAGAGGACCTGCAAGTAATAACATGATAACTAAATATGGGGCAACTAGTCGGCTAGCAAAAAGGCTTTTAGGTGTTTTTTAAGAAAAAATAAAGCTAAAGTCAGCAATTTACTTTACTCAGATTAGATAGTTAATTCAATAATGCCTAAAAAACATATAGTGTTTATAGACTTGAATATGTAACACAAAAATATATTTCTTGTAATCTATACTATTATGTAAAAGGACAAGCCATTTCTCGTTTGTAATCACTAACCGTGAAAATTGTACAATCAGTACCAAATTTTAACTACATCAGCTTTATAGCTCAAGGAAGGTTTAGCAATAATAAAATTTTAATATCTTCAATTATATTGCCATAAAAAAGTGATAAATATGTGGTGCGCAGTGAAGTTTGATAATCGACCGATAGGTGGTGAGCACCATTCTAGAGAGGTTACAGTGGTACGGTGTTATATAGAGTTTGAAATTTATGATAACATTTACAAATTTACAATCCAATTGTTATTAAAGCTATAAATATATGCTGTGGCATATGGTTCCTGGAGCAGTTTAAAAATCTAACGATATGTGGCCATTCTGTAACAGAGCTTGCAATGGTAAAACTATTAAACCGAACTGTTCTAAATTTTAACTAAAACATTTTCATAGTTTTAGTAAGGTTTATAATAATACATTTTACTATAATAATAATTAAAATGTATAGTCTTGAGTCTCAGAAACGGGGTTTGCAAACTGTCATATACTTTTATGGTTACAAATTAAAATACAACCATATGAAAATAATGGTTTGGAAAATTATGGTTTTATGTACACTTCAAACACCTCATCAATGCAATTTTAATTAGGTTATAAATGACTGCCATGTGTGAAAATATCGTTGAAGAAATAATCCTGAATTCCGTACTTCCGTAAAACAAATGAAATTAACTTATTAGTTAAAATAATATAAGTTCCTTATTTATGAGAGCGGGCGAAGCCGTGACAGGGTATGCTAGTAGCAACTACTAGTAGTTAGTAGGTGGAGACGTATGTAAACTGCTAAAATAGAAGTTACCTTTTCGTATTCCCACCTTCATAATACATTTCAATTGAGAACTAATAGTTTTTAATAAGACACAAAACCAAAACTGCGATTAAAAAAAAAAAAAAAAATAGTAGGTTACGTAAGTTCTTTATTCATTATTGTAGAAGTTATCAAATTAATTTTTTGTAAACAAAATAAGTATATGATCTATGTTAAAGTTCAATAAATTATTACAGAAAAAAGTTTTTTTTTGAGTTTCTATTTCTGGAATAAGTTTCAAAATGTGAAGATGAATATAAAATGAAAGTTATAAAACATAAGGCCATATTTCCATTTATCAACCTATTTAAGCTGATAAATATAAATTAATAAAATGGCCGAATAGTCGGTTAATTTGTTAAGGTTTAACTATTTTTTTAAAAATAGAAAAGTAGATTTTTAATATCATAATTTAAAATTTAGAAGCTAGTTAATTAACAAAAAAAAAATTTTTTCCAAATGAAATATATTGTGTAAAAAATAACTCTATTAATTTGTACCTTTTTAAAGGCGTTTAAGACGATTGTCAAGTTGCCTAGAAAACATTTTATAGGAAAAAAAAATACTTGGTCCTATTGATTCACAGCCAATGGATCAGGCTGATTACGTAATATCCGAGGGGGAAGGGCAACTTAACGTTGGGGCTAAATTTAAAATTCAGATAAGTCATTGTCAAACATAGGTTCTTCTTTCTCTTTTTTTTTTGGCTGGGATATTGCCTTCTGCCTTAACAAAATGAGCACCCTGACGCTTGGTGCTTCCTTAATAGCTAATTATTTTTTAAATAGTGTATTCTCAAACGATACTGTTATACTCTTGTACTTGGTAACAAATCATTAGAAATAATAAAATCGTTCAATACCAATCAAGATTCTTGTTTGAATGGTCATATAAACATTTCCGATAGGCTCATTTTAATTTTTTTTTTTCAATAATAATAATAATAATAATAATAGCTCCTTTATTTCCACATAAGATAATTACAAAATCATAAAAGAAATTTACATTTTTTTAAGGAAAAGTGGCCCATCTTTGGGCAAAAGCCTCTCCCAGTTTTTTCCAAATGACTTTATCATTTGCTGACCGGTACCATAGACAATGTCGTCCCGCCATCTCGAACTAGGTCTTCCTCTCTTCCGTGTTGAATGGACAGGATACCAATCTGTGGTTCTTTTGGCCCATCTTCTACTGTCCATTCTTGCTATGTGGCCTGCCCATTTCCACTTAATTTCTAGGAAGGTTATCACCGCATCTTTTGTCTTGGTTATTATGCGGATCTTCCTGCTACGGATTTTATCCCTTAGCTTTATCCCTAGCATATAAAATTCTTGCAATCCAACATCCTACTAAAAATCCTTATTGCTCCTTATTTTGCCACAAATAAACTTATCCATAAAGACATTAATGTTTCATATGTTGCAGATTTAGCCCAAACCAGATACCTATCATTTCAAATTAAGCTCCATAACCATTCAAATCCACTTTTCGCCCAACTTGCTTCACACTCTATTCCTGATAATCCTCCGAGGCGTCTGAAAAGAAGATGGCCAAGAGACCTTATAACGTAGAACTTTTATTGTGTTACTATACTAGAACTTTTATTGTGTTGTATATTGTGGACAGTTTTAAATATCAAAAAATATTTTACACATTAATTTCAATGCTCACTAGATTAGAGATTGGTTTAAAATATTTGTTGGGATTCAAAGGATAGAACAAAAATCAACCAATTATTTTACTAATTGTAATAATTAGTACGATTTGAATTGGTTGAAAAAAAAAACCTTAGTATGCTATGTATTAAATAAAAATAATAAATATTATTATTGTTATCGATAAATAATAATAAAAAGCAATATATTTAATAAGACGTATAAATGATCTTATATTTAGACTCTCTATTTCTGTCTTAGTCTGCTCCTGCCTCTATTTTCAGATATTTCCTTCCAAATGTCTGCATGTATTTTTAGTGTTATTTTCTAACAATATTTCCCCTTATCATTTTAAAAAAAATATTATTATTGCATTAAAAAGTAATGCAGTGGTGATTTATAATGCTAAATATATTCCCCCGTTTATTTCTAATGTGGAAATCAATGTAACGACCCTTCTTATCATAAATATAGAAATGTAATATTATAGTCACGTAACTCCCTCCCAGTGCAGGTTTAATAGGGCAGGAGGTCTTGTTAGTTGAAATATTATAAATATTATATGGATTATAATAATAATTTTTTTGATATTCACAAGTTAAAAGAATATATTCGAGTAAGTGTGAAGCTTGCCATGGAATAATAGGTATCTGGTTTGGGCTAAATCAGCGACATATGGAACATTGAGATCATTGTGGATTAGTTTGTTTGTGACATAATAAGGAGCGTTGATTAGTTTTGATTGTAAGGTTTGGATACGGCGAGAATTAAGCGGTGTAGTGGAACCTCAAAGCCCAACTCCGTATGCCTAAATCGGTCTAATTATTTACATGTAAAGAAGTTTTTTGTAATCTGCTTGAAGCTTTGAGTGTTTTTCTAGTAAATAGTAAATAAGCTCAAAACGACAAGCAATTTCTTGCTAGTGGATTCCAAATGTGTCGTTTATCCATTTTGACTAATCCTTTGCAATATACCTCCCTCCACGCCATCCCATCAAAACTCAAATTCACTAGTTTAGCCCCCCCCCCCCCATGATACAGCCCTCCTATAAACATACTCTTCGTACGTTTACCCGGGTTCAAAACTGATTAGTTTCAATTATTATTCTGATTAGTTATTCAATTATTCTATGGAAGATATTAACCGGATAGGTTCCGGAGCTTAATACACCGATGAATTAATACTACAGAATTATTTTATTAATATGTATACCTTCATCCCTACTTCCTACTATATTGATACATCTATACGTCATACATATATTATGTTTTATTATTATTTATTCTCAACCATTTGCTCGCTGCTGCCTTTTCAAACTCTTCCAATAATCTCGAATGTGCTGGAAATGCCCGTGCTGGGATAACTACATCATCTGTGTTGGGTGAGCCTACCCAATACTCCTCCGGGATATTAAATAACTAATTTATAACTCTTCTAATTCCTATACAGTTCAAATATGGTACAAGTATATAACAACACTTGTGGTGTAAGAAAAGTTACTATTAAATAATTATTTAATTATATTTTACTTGAGGAATCGAAGGATCAATACAATTTGGATTGATGAATTAATTGCCATTTCTATTGGAATTTTTATTTGAAAACTAGTTTCGAATGTTAAATATTAATCTTCAGTTTTAAAATATAAAAAGTGTTTTTAACTTATAATTTATTTTTATTTTATTTTTATTATTACTAATGTTAATTTATTATTTTTTTTAAATTTGACAATTTTACTATTGTATACTTAATATTATTTATATATAGCAATTTTTTTTCTGTTCTTTTTTTTTATTTATTTTATTTTATATTTATATTTTTTTTATATTTCATTTATCTCATTTTACATAATTTTTTGTCTATATTATTGCCCATTTGTGATATCTCAATAAATTTAACATGTTTACATCAAAATCCTAATTAATTCTATTTATTTCACTTAAGTTGAAAAATTCGCATTTTTGAAAACTTTAGTATATAAAATCCATGTGACTGACTGATTAAAAGCACTAAATAATCAAGAAACTGTTCCAATAGAAGTGGCAATTAATTCATCAATCCTAATTAATTCTATTTATTTCACTTAAGTTGAAAAAGCAATAGTATAGGTTTAGGTCTTGTAATGTGGGAATTTTATGTTATAAACTAAAATTAATTTAAACATTTATTTTTTACTATCATAAACAGCTTTAAGCACTTTTATAAATACGAGTTTTCTTTAAGACTTTCCGATCGAATATATACCCTTCGAACTCTTCCTGAGAGTAACTCATCTTTCTCGATTACACGGGTCCGCGCTTTCCTCAAATGAAAATCTCACCCTCTGAACTGCTCCGGCCAATTTCCACTTCCTAGAGGCATAGGCCGGAAAATCGGAATACAGCCCAATAAGAACCAATCTCTGAAAATGACCTTAACACTTCAAGGAAAAGCTCCACGTGCTTTCCTATAACATTCTCACTTTCCTTGTAATCGGGATGTTACTTGATCGTACAGATAATTCAACGGAAATCACTCATCACCTAAATACGTTTATTTTTATCTAAATTAGTTAATTTGAAAAAAACATCTATCCTAGAAAAAAATTAAAAAAAATTCTAGTATGCATTTAGACTGGTATACATATCTGTTAATAAGCTGATAATAGAAGCCTATTGTATCATTGTGGTATGTATAAAGTTCAAACACTCTACAGTCTATCCAATTATTTCAGTAGAATAAACTTATCCATTCAACCGTACATCAAATCCAACTATCCATAGCGCTCTTTCAGTTTGATACGCTTGTAATTTCTCCATTTAATCCCATTTGAATTTGATAAATTGCATTAAATATTCTTTTTTTTATTTACTTTTGCATTAAAAAAACAAACAAACAAAAAACACGTGTTTGAAATCAATCTTAAGATATCCCAATACATAAAAAAAAAAAAAAAAAAATGGATTTAAAAATAATTCATAATATGCTGCAATTTTTAGAGTTAATTTTTCATTATTAGTAGGACAGCAATTAAAAAGTTCTATCTCATAAATGGGCTGTTGAATCGTTGGATTAAAGATGGTCGATTTTTAGTGGTGTTTTTAATATTATTTCCATCAAAATTATAGTTTATTCAACTATGAAGAAATCTGAAAAAGTTTTTCTAATATTTTTGCAGCTGTATCTAGGAGTTATTTTATTTTTTTATTATTTTTTTTTTTTTTTTTTTTTTTTTTTTTTTTTTTTTTTTTTATAACAAAATGAAAATATATCACCACTAATAGTTTCAAAGACTTGATGCGAGCCAATGTTTATGATGACGTGGATAATCAGAAATAACATAAGATTCAATAATAGCGCACCGAAATAACGGTTAGTAAGTACCGTATAAAAACAAATATATAACGAAAAGAGAATGTTCTTTTAAAAATTAAACAAATAAATCAGTTTTCAAAAGGACAACAATTAGTTTGTCGGTAATGAGAGGCCAAATATCCGCCGGCCATCAAAAATCCTTAAGCAGATTAGAAACAAGAGTCCTTCAATGAATAAATATATGGCTATATTAATAAATTTAAATTAATCAAACGACATCTATAAATATATTATTTGTTCAAATTTTGAAAAATATGGAAGAGTATTTGGTTCTAAAGTGACCGCAATGTAATTCACTGGTTTAATAATAGCTTTGAATATTTTATGAATTTATTTATTTAAATTATTAGAGTTGTAGAATAGTAGAATACTCATATTAATTATTAAATTGAAAATCTACTTAATCTGAAAATAAAAGTGTGTAAAGATTCATTTTACATTTCTAGGAAGTTTCTTTTTATTTATTTTTTGTATATATTTTTTTAGATATTCTGAATTGAAATATAATCACTTCCATAAATATTTACGAAAACAGTGTTTGTTTCTTAAAATTTAATAAAATAATTTAAATTAAATAATTCAAAATTTTAAAATAAATTTAATACTGATAATTAGACAGTCATACAATTTTATTGTTTCCTGTAAATTTAAAATTTTAATCAATTCCAACACTAGAAAATAGAATATAGAATATATATGTGTCTTCTAGCCTATTTGATACTGGTTAATGCCTGTTGGTGGCAGAAATACAATGTTGAAATCCGCTTTCACGATAAGCGGAGCCTTATCGGGTAGACAACAGATGTATCGCGTTTCGCTGTCATCCTATGGTTCGATTCCGACTTGCATTGTTAAAATCATTCTTTTCTATTGTCTAAGTATTTCTATTCTGCTTGTTCATGACAGTTTTATAAACAATAATTTTATAACTTTCAGACTGCTATTGTATACAAAAAAAAATTATAATAATCATCCTTAATAAAATAAACCATAGAAAAATGAATACACACTTATCGTTAATATAGACTGTTAATAAACATTAAAGTTAGATGAACGTTTTATATAATTAATCTATCGATTTATAAATAAAATAATGTATTTAAATTGGCAGTGTTATACTTCGAAATGAACTTTTTTTGAAATCTAAAAAAAAAAAAAAAAAAAAAAAAAAAAAAAAAAAAAAAAAAAAAAAAAAAAAAAAAAAAAAAAAAAAAAAAAAAAAAAAAAAAAAAAAAAAAAAAAAAAAAAAAAAAAAAAAAAAAAAAAAAAAAAACCTGTACCACTTACAACTAATGAAGGGTTTTGGATTCAATAACTTGGTAATAGTGAACTGTGACTAAGCCAACGGTTGTGAAAGGAGGTGATTTGGCCAGAATTCACGCTTAACAGCCAGGTTTTTTCCCCAATTAAGGGTACCCACTTTTTCAGAGGCTGGGTGTGCCCAAGGAGGAACTTCCTCAAATCCGATCCACGACTGAAATGACAGAATAAATGTTTTTGTCCTCTTTCGGGCCCTGAGCATAAAGTTAAGCGCCTTACCCACTGAGCTTCCGCGCCTCCCTAAAAAATATAAGTACCATTTAATTGGTACTCTATTCGTAGGTACCAGGAAAAAAAAGTTGGCAATTACTGAATAACTTTAAAGAACTGAGCAAAGCTCCATTTTACCTTTAAGCTTTATTTCACAAGATAAAAAATTAACTCCCAAGAGTAGAATAAACAACTGATGAAGCAACATATTACCACAAAACCTTTACTCTAGAACTTAAGAAAGTGGAAACAGTAAAATATTGAATAATATAAACAACTTTTTTTTCCTTCGAATACACAGCATCTATTGGATAGCAGCCAATCAGTTTATCTACAAACCAGTTATACTATTAAATCTAAAATATCTCGCATCCATACAATTGCAAGTATCATTAAATATATTTCTAACACGTGACTTGAACGAAAAGAAACTGCATGTCGTTTTCGAATGCTCCAAAATTTACGTAAATATTGTATATAAATATAAATATTGTACTGTTGCAAATTTCAATATATTGTTATTAAAAAAAAATAACAAGAAATAATAAAAATGGTGAATTTTGTATTCAAACGAGGGCTAAGAAGATGGAATATCTGTGACTGCCTTTTATTGAATTCAAATCTAAAGTGTTTTGTAGAATCCTCAACGCTTATTATTATGGCACAAATATAATTATCGATTACGATCTAAATGTCCCATTTGTCCTTGCCTATCCTTCCATGACAATTTACATACCCACTTGAAACTACTAGTCTCCCAACTAGCCTTACGCTCAATTCCCGATAATTCTACAAGGCTTCTGAAAAGAAGATGGCCAAGAGACTAGTGTAGAACCTCTATTCAAGCGCTACTGTTGAGTAGTTCTCATTCAATCATTTTCCTAAAATTTACTTGTTTTATATAATGTATACAGTTGTAAATATCAATAAACAGTTTAAAAAATAAAATAAGAAGTTGTGATAAAGTTCATCACAAAGTATAGGATAAAAAGTATCACAAGTCAAATCGTTTTTTTATAATGTTTTATAGCAAACATCTGATGCAAATAATCGTGAATAAACAAAGGTAAACAGGGACTAGCCATCCCCCCACCCGAGCATAATATATTTATTTAAGAAGCACTCCAGACTTCCTTTTAAAGTGGAATATTCCATCAGCCGTGAAGTCAACTCAATTTGTGCCCCTCCCCCTCTTCAGTGACAAGGAAGAAGGAGGCCTCTGGAATGAATAAGATGAAAAGAAAAGAGATTACTTATTCCATTCACCGATGAAAGTCAGCTTTTCAATGATTTAATAATTCAGAATTTAATGTTTACTACTTTTTCACAAATTGAATCTTTGAATTCGTCCGATCCGATAAAGTTGTTTTGTTTATTTTGTTTCTATTGCTGAATTTCAGAGTGAAAAATTAAGTTAAATAACGGTTTTATTACATAAGAATAACTGTTTTCCAATAGCATCGCTATGGCTAGTGTAAAATTATCTATCAGTCACTGTCTTATTCATCAATTTTCTATAGAGGACTGTTTACCTTAAAGGTTACGAACCTTTTCCTGTCAAATTGAAAAGTCTGAGATTCATTCCGTGGGTCCACCATGAAATAAACGTCAACCCACCCAAAGTCGGAAGTATTTATTTTAATTTTTTTTCCCCTCTTTCAGCCACCTATCTTACAAGTTTTGTATTTTATGAAATATTGAAAATTTAGAATTAAATTAAATTACATATTTTAAATAATATTCCACTAATTCCTGTTGAACAGATCAGCTACCTAGGACTCCATTTACTAGACGTTCAAAGCTCCCAATTAGTTACAAAAGACTTATTTACATTACTGTAATTAGACCTATTTGGACGTACGGAGTTGAGATTTGGGGCTCCACTAAACCATCCAATTCATCTCGTCTCCAATCCTTGCAATCCAAAATCCTTCGAATAATCCTAAATGCCCCTTACTTTGTCACCAATAAACTTATCCATAAAGACTAATTATCCATAAAAGACTATCAATGTTCCTTATGTTGCTGATTAAGCCCACACCAGATACCTATCCTTTCATAGTAAGCTCCATAACCACTCAAATCCACTAGTCTCCAGGCTTGCTTCCCACTCCATTCCCGATAATCCTCCGAGGCGTCTGAAAAGAAGATGGCCTAGAGACCTTTTAGAGAAGATTAAGTGCTACTATTGAGTAGTTTTTCACGAGTTATTTTCATGCAATTGTAATCACTATCAACACATTTACTTGATGTATATGTTTTAGTATAGTTGTAAATATCAATAAATGAAAAAAAAAAAAAAAAAATTGAAGTCACCCTTAAGGAAATATTCGGAAATATCCATACTGAAATGATAGAAAGAATAGTTCAATAAAGTTGAAATTTCCAGTAATTTTTCCTTTATTACTATACTGTAAGCTAAGCAAGAAAGTTAACACCAAACATTATTCCTGGAATGTATATTACAAGATAGTGACAATAAATGATGTAAAATAAGTTATTGACACCCTATGGATATCTTTTAAAATACGGACAGAGTTGAAAGTACTTTTACAGTCTTGATTTGTAGGAGTTAAAAGACATTTTATAATTTTTTTTTTTTAGTTAATATTTTTTGTATTCTAATTTGAAGGAAAGGGTGTCAATTACTTTCTGGGGTTTTAATAACTGTCTGGTTAACCCTATATAGGATTAGGGGAAAAAAAATAGAAATTTAGGAATCTATTATATAAAAGGACAAGCCATTTTTCGTTTATCACTAACTGTGAAAACTACTGAACCAATCTGTACCAAATTTTAACCACATAATCTTTATAGTTCCAGGATGGTTTAGCAATAATAAAATGTAAAGATTTTCTATTAAAAATTGATAAATATGTGGTGCGCAGTGAAGTTTGAAAATTGACCGATACGCAATTTAAGAGAGGTTACAAAGATAAGATTTCGTATAGAGCTAGCATTGATAATAAAGTTTAGTTATATTTAACTAAATTATTTTAAAAAATAAATAAATTTGTGGTGGCTACATGTAGCTCCCAGTAAAGTTTGAAAATCGGCCGATATTAAACCCAACTATAACAATTTTTAACTACAACATCTTCACAGTTCTAGGAAGTTTTATAATAATAACTTTTATTACAGTAATAATTAAACTGTGTAGTCTTGATTGCCAGAAAAAAGGTTTGACTAATTGTTATAAACATTTATGATTAGAAATTAAAATCCAACTAATACACATAGATTTTTTTCAATAAACAAATGGAACTAAATTATTAGTTTAAATAATCTAACAAAGTTCTTATTGATGAGAGCGAGATACGCCGAGACGGGGTATGCTAGTATGACATAATTAAGTGAAGAGAAAACAAACAAAAACAAAACCAAAACCAAAACCTCAATGTGTTCTTCTGTACATCTTCGATAAGTTCGGCATAACATTTTAACTTTGTTTTGATGTATTATTGTGAATTATTTTGATGTATTATTGTGAATTATTTTGATGTATTATTGTGAATTATTTTGATGTATTATTGTGAATTATTTTGATGTATTATTGTGAATTATTTTGATGTATTATTGTGAATTATTTTGATGTATTATTGTGAATTATTTTGATGTATTATTGTGAATTATTTTGATGTATTATTGTTAATTATTATTAATTAGTTGCATCTGTTACTATTACTGGTAGAATTATTTAATTAGTTGCATTTGTGTTATGCGAGGATAAATCATTTATTATTTATTTTCAGACGCCTAGGAGGGTTATTTGGAATAGAATGTGAAGTAGTGATTGTAAATAATTTGAACAGTAACGGAGTTATGAAAGGATAGGTATCCTTTGGGCTAAATAAACAACACATGGAACATCTTTAAGGATGTTTGTGACAAAGTAAGGAGTATTGAGGATTTTCTAAGGATTTCAGATTGTTAGAGGAGCCTCATTTCAACTAGTTGAAAAAAAAAAAAAAAAAAAAAAATTACTACAATAAAATCAGGGAACTTTTTAATATTTGTTCTACACATGAAGAAGAATTAATCCTGTCAAATTGATATAAAATATTTTCAGATTGACCTTCTTTTGTCCTTGATTTACTGTGCTCTAAAGGGAACTAATGTTTTTTAATTTTTTTTAATGGAGCTGGTGATTCTGTTAGACTTGGCAGTTTGGTTAATGGTAAGATGGCACAGAAGGCTAGGATGTTATTGGTTTCCTAGAAAATAGATAAAATTTATAAATGCTTGTCTAAATCAATTCAAGGTCATAGAGTTAGATCCGGACAAACCAACTATTCATAGAACTCTAAATTCGTCTCTATACTCATTAGATGGATTCATAGAGATGATGATGCTAATAGATTAAAAATAGTCGGGAGTGAGATTATGACATATTACTTTAGTGAAATAGTGTCTATAAATTATAAAGGATTTTCAATTAGGATTTACATTCCATAGCAATAATCCTTCCGTGAATTGGCTTTGAAACCGTACGCAACATTAAGATGTTCAAACGACTCCCCCATAATGTTGCATTTCAATCGATTTTAAATTATTCTGAGAGGCGTTAGAAAAGAAAATGGCCCCGTAGAATTCAAGCTTAAATTAGTTATTGGAGGGTTTCCAAGTTTCTCTGCAGGTCATTTTCTTGACACACTTTCCTAATCTAGAATATTTACTTGCTTAATTTTGTTTAATTAAGCCTTAACTATGAATAGACGTTAGCAAGGAATAAATGGGTAGTTAGATTAGTTTCTGCGAGAGCTTGATAATCAAGTCGTATTGCACAATTCATGTTTAGACTTATATAACTATTATTTCAGTATCGTTTATGAATTCTTATATTTATGGTTCAGAGGTTTTTGATTTTCATAAGACGGTATTTTTGGGTAACAGAATAACCGCTTACGTTATCTCTTATATTAAATATAAATTTATAAATAAATAATATATATATATATATATATATATATATATATATATATATATATATATATATTTTTTTTTTTTTTCCCAACTCATCCTACATCTGTCCTCACCACTTACGCTGATGACACATGTGTGTTATCAGTAAACAATGATCCCTTCATTGCCTCCCAAATACTCCAATCCCATATCCTAACTTTTCAAGAATGGCGTCAAAAATGGAGAATCAAAATAAATCCAAAAAAATCTCACCAAATAACCTTTACCCTTCGTCGTAAACCCACGACTTCCTGTCCTACAGTATCCTTTAATGACATTCCACTAATCCCTGTTGACCTAGGACCTAGGACTCCACTTGGACAAACGTTTTACCTGGAATCCACATACAAGACTAAAAAGACAAGAAACTGCCTGTCGTTACAGATTACTTCAAAAATTATTAGACAAACGTTCATAGCTCCCAATTAATTACAAAATACTAATATACATGACTGTGATTAGGACTATCTGGACGTACGGAGTTGAGCTTTGGGCTCTACTAAACCATCCAACTCATCTCGTATGCAATCCTTACAATCCAAAATCCTTCGAAAAATCCTCAATACTTCTTACTTTATCACCGATTAACTTAACCAAAAAGATCTTAATGTTCCATATGTAGCTGACTTAGCCCAAACCAGATCCCTATCCATTCATAGCAAGCTCCATAACCACTCAAATCCATTAGTTTCTCAACTTGCTTCCCACTCCATTCTCGATAATCCCCCGAGGCGTCTGAAAAGAAGATGGCCTAGAGATCTTCTAGTGTAGAATTTTTATTTAAGTGCTACTGATCAGTAGTTCTTATTAAGTTTTCAAGTCCTACTTCTAGGACAATCACAAGATTCTGCTGTATATTTCCTCTATTTATAACTTCTATTATGATCATTGCAAGGATTTATATTTCATTACTGCTCATTTTAAGGGAGATTTCACAAATTTAATAATCCATTGTTTTAAGTTGGGAACACTTGTTGTTGGCAGGCCTGTTAGGAAGGGGGAAGTGGGGGGGGGGGGGGGGGTCAAGTAGTTCTCCTTCTAAGGGCGGTTTATGTAGCGTGAATATCTCATTTATATTCCGCCAACGTTTTGGCACCCTTCGTCAGATAGGCACCCTCCAACTACCAGCTCTCCGCCTAAGAAAAGTCTTCGCTTTCATCACGTTCCGCCCATTAATTTCCATTTTTAATTATTTTCCACTGTCTTTAAAAACAAAACGTATCTTTGAAAAATAAAAACATGTTTTTTATACATGGATAAAATTTGTAAAAACCGTTCAGAAAACAAATAATGAAGAAAACAAGTGGATAAGAAAAAAAAATGACATTTATAGCTTAAAATCATCATTTTTTCTAAAAAGAACTACAAAAAATATACATCAAGTAAATGTATTGACAACGATCACAATAACATGTCATAACTTGAAAAGAACTACTCATCAGTAGAAGGTCTCTAGGCCATCTTCGTTTCAGACGCCTCGGAGGATTATCAGAAATGGAATGGGAAGCAAGTTGAGAAACTAACGAATTTGAGTGGTTGTGGATCTTAATATGAAAGGATAGGTATTCGGTGTGGGCTAAATCGGCAACATATGGGACATTAAGATCTTTATGGATAAGTTTATTGGTGACAAAGTAAGGGGCATTGAGGATTTTTCGAAGGATTTTGGATTGTAAGGATTGGATACGAGATGAATTGGATATTTTAATGGAGCCCCAAAGCTCAACTCCTTACGTCCAAATAGGTCTAATCACAGTCATGTATATGTGTCTTTTTTAATTAGTTGGCATTTTTTTGTCGTTTTAGTCTTATATTATAAATATTACACGAAAAACAAATTATATCTTAAGGTTAAAAATTTGAAATAAGGTAAGAAAATAAAAAAATAAGGGAAAAATAGATTCAATGAAAAAACACAGTTGACAAAGCTTAACAATAAATTTCATCAGGGGAAATAAATGTATCTTATTTGATATAATAATATGAATTAAGACAAAACAACATTAGTGCAATAGTACAAAAATAATGCTAAACAAAATCAATATTATATTGTGAATATTCATATTTCATTTTAAGACGTATTTTATTCTTCAATATGACTGTTTGATTGAATACCTAACTAGTAAAGAAAAAGTCGGGATTTAAAGAAGTTAGGTAGTTGTTTAAGAAGTTGAAAAAAAAAAAAAAAAGTTGTTCAGGTAGTTGTTATTTAAAGTTATTAGGTAGTTGAGGAATGGCGAATATTGGAAGGGAAGGAGTTCCAGAATTTAGAAGCTCTGGAAATAAAGGAGTGTTTGAAGGATGTTGTGTTGAAGTGAGTTAAGTTAATCTCCGAGGGGCGGGATCTGGTTTTGCGGGAACCCACAGATGACTTTAATAATAATGTTTTGAGAATACAGAGAGGTGATTGAGAGGAAAGTAATTTGTAAAGAAACGAACCAAGAAAGTTTTGTCTTGGAGAGGAGGGAAATAAACATTTCAATTTTTGTAGTGGCGAGATACATGATCATGGCGTGATATCCCTAGAACGAATGTGATAATGTGATAAAAACGTTCATAATAGCATGACAGTTGCTTATGAAGCAACTACCTGCTGTTAGCACTTCAATAAAATTTCCATATTACTAAGTTCCGAGGCCATATTCTTTTCAGACACCTCGGAGAGTTGTCAGGTATAGAAGGGGGGAGTTGAGAGACTAGTGGATTTGAATGTTTGTGGAGTTTACTACGAAAGGATAAGTATCAGGTTTGGGCTAAATCAGCAACATATGGAACGTTTATGTCTTTACGGATAAGTTTATTGGTGACAAAGTAAGGGGCACTAAGGTTTCTGGATTAGTCCCAAATTTCAACGCCGTATGTCCAAGCATGTCTAATTAGTGTAATTTAATAAGTATTGTAGTTAATTATTGTAATTAATCGCCATCTTAAAGTGCTTGTCTAGTAAATGTTGAAGAAGTCGAAAACAACTAGCAGTTGCTTATTTAAGTCTTGTACGCGGATTCCAAGTTAAACGTTTATCCAGCTGTCCTGGGTAGGGATCAGTGGAATGTTTCGAGCTGAAAATCTACTTTGGGATTTAGCTAAGCAGCATTGCTTTTTTTAAAAAAATAATAAAAAATAACACGCTAGGTTTTATATATATATATATATATATATATATATATATATATATATATATATATATATATATATGTTATATCATACCAACAAGATGGTAGGATAAATTAATGAAATGCAATCAGTAGTGGATCTTTTAAGAAATGCATTAAAGTGATTTGAAGATTATGATTGTAATTGATATTTCATCTTTGAAAGTAATACCACTTACATTAATAAAGAAACAAACTCAGAAGAGGACGGCATGGTCCACCTAACCACTTATACAAACCCACATTTTCCGATGTCACAAGATGCTCTGTTAATAAAAATTAAATAAATTCAGCTTATAAAGGTATAATTATCCCTCTTCCAATTCTTCTCGTATCACATCCTTCCTATTGAAAATCCTGTGTAAAATCCTGAATGATCCTAATTATATAACAAATAAACCTATCCATGTCCTATATATTTCAGATTTGACCCAAACTGGATATATATCTTTCCATGACAAGCTGTATGTCCACTCTAATCCAATAGTCTCTAAACTAGCATCCCACTAGATCCCCTATACTCCTTCGAGGCGTCTAAAAAGAAGATGGCCTAGGGACCTTATAAAGTAGAACATTCATTCAAGTGCTGCTAATGAGTAGTTCTTAAAAAGTAAATGATCTTTCATTTTAATCATTTTCCCACACATTTACTTGTAGTATATATTGTTTACCATTGTAAATATCAATAAAGTATTTTTAAAAATCTATCCCTAATGAATCCAATGATAAATCAGAACTACTACAAGAATTTTAAAGAGGAAGTCAACCCGAACGAATTAGGTATACTATTTAAAAGTAAATAAAACCAAAACGAGTCTCTTGTTTTACAAACCGACACCTCATGTGCTCTATGAAACTATAGAAAATGTATTGATAATTTAAAAAATAAATAAAATAAAAAGCTAAATTATAAGATGCATGGTACCTGAAAATACATTATGCAATATAGTGGATTATTTAAAAGCCCAGAATAAAAAAAATAGACAGAGAGGAAGTTCGCTCGGTTTTAATACAGGACAAAGTATTCATATTTTTAATCCAGCATATGGAACATTGTACATACGAAAGCTAAAATGATAATTAAAGAGATAAATTTGTAAATAGCAATAAATAAATACCACCTTTATTACTTCAAGAGCTGAAACAATGCATTAATTTATGCTTTAATTAATTATAATCAAACAATTAATATCAATTAAATAATAAATAAAATTAATTATATCGATTGATATTTTTTAATTGTTGAACTAATTAATTATATATTACTCGCTTTCAATAATATTAAAATATGATACTGGGCGCCAGAGTTAATTTTTTGAGATATTAATTACACAGTCTCACTTACATTAATATTTTTCGCTTCACACGTGCGTGAACTTTGCGTGACCGGCATAAATTTGATGCGGTTCAGCATGAAATAATTAGAGTAATAGAAAAGGACGTGTATTAAAATGATACCAAAGCTACTGCCCAGTTCGCCAATATGAGAATGTATATTTAACTTTTTTTTTCTCATTTATTGATATTTACAATTGTACAAAATAATAAACAACAAGTAAATTTGTTGACAGTGGATACAATGGCAGGTAAATAACCTGTGAAGAACTACTCACTAGTAGCACTTCAATAAAATCTACACTAAAAGGTCTCTAGACCATCTTCTTTTCAGACGCCTCGGAGGATTATCAGGGATGGAGGAGGAAGCAATTTGGGAGACTAGTGGATTGGAGTGGTTATGGAGCTTACTATGGAAGGATAGGTATCTGGTTTGGGCTAAATCAGAAACATATGGAACATTAAGATCTTTATAGATAAGTTTATTGTTGACAAAGTAAGGAGCATTGAGGATTTTCCGAAGGATTTTGGATTGTAAGGATTGGATACGATATGAATTGGATGGTTTACTAGAGCCCCAAAGCTCAACTCCGTACGTCCAAATAGGTCTAATCACAGTCATGTAAATGAGTATTTTGTAATTAATTGGGAGCTTTGAACGTTTGTCTAGTAAATGTTTTTTGTCGTTTTAGTCTTGTATGTGGATTCCAAGTTAGACGTTTGTTCAAGTTGAGTCCTAGGTAGCGGATCAGTTCAACAGGGATTAGTGGAATATCATTAAAGGATACTGTAGGGCAGGAGCTCGTTGGTTTACGACGTAGGGTAAATGTTATTTGGTGTGATTTATTTGGATTTATTTTGATTCTCCATTTTTTACACCATTCTTGAAGGTTTAGGATATGGGATTGGAGCGTTTGAGATTTAACTTTTTAGAATTCGAAATAGATTTAAGACTCTAATTGTTTAAAATTACAATTTTATCCTATAGGATCGATTGTTGATTTTTAAGTGATGTTTTGTTTATGACACTATTTATTCAATGTTTTCCTTCCATAGTGATCCTATGAAAAGACCCTTTTTAATGGTACGTTCCACACAAGGTATAATACGTACTTACAATAAACATATCAGGACAGTCTATTGACAAATAATACAAAATAAAAACACAAATATATCAATGAACCAATCAGAAAGAGAGCAAAAATCAATACACAAATATATTGGTATAAAAATATTTTGTTTTCAAATACCATTATACAAGAATTACGATATAATAGTGTTTAATGAACTTTCTTTATTAATTCAAATTCAGATAACCTATAACCTAATTTATTATCATGATCTCAACATTCTGCCCTTCTCTCAAACCTGCTTGTCTCTTAACTGGTCTCTGAATAACCATCTGATAAGACTTAAAAGAATATGGCCTTACGGCCTTCTAATGAATATTTATTGAAGTGCTGTTTGCGTTATGAGGCAGCACTAAATCATTAAGTTCATCTTGTATACAATCCTTAAAATCAAAAATGCTTCGTGAAATTCTCACTGATCCTTATTATAAAAAAAGTAAACTTATCCATACCCGTCCAAATGTTGCAGATTCGACCCAAAGTGGATACCTATCCATCCATGATAAGGTTCATACCCACTCGAATCCTATAGTACCCCAAATAGCATTGAACTCGATTCTCGATGACCCTCTGCGGCGTCTGAAAAAAAAATGGCCTTGGGACCCTTTAAAGTAGAACGATCTTTCAAGTGCTGCTAATGGGTATTTCTTTAAAATTTGATGATCTTTCATTGTAATCACTTTTCCGTACATTTACTTGTATACATTATATACCGTTGTATACCGTATATTTCATTCTATTTTAATTTTAATTCTTGTTTATTCAAGAATGGTGTCGAAATTGGTGATTTAAAAAAAAATCCAAACAAATCCCATCAAACAACCTTTACCCTTTGTCGTAAACCTACGACTTCCTGTCCTGGACAAACGTCTTACTTGGAATCCACATACAAGATTAAACGACAAGAAACTGCTCGTCGTTACAGACTACTTCAACATTTACCAGACAAACGTTCAAAGCCCCCAATCAATTACAAAAGACTCATTTACATGACTGTGATTAGACCTATTTGGACGTACGGAGTTGAGCTTTGGGGCTCCACTAAACCATCCAATTCATCTCGTATCCAATCCTTACAATCTAAAATCCTCAATGCTCCTTACATTGTGACCAATAAACTTATCCATAAAGATCTTAATGTAAATAAAAACTAATTCTTTCACAACAAATTGCAAAACCACTCCAATCCACTAGTCTCCCAACCCTCTTCCCACTCCATTCCCGATAAACCTCCGAGGCGTCTGAAAAGAAGATGGCCTAGAGATATTTTTACTGAAGCCCTACTAGTAAGTAATTCTTCACACGTTATTTGCATGCCATTGTAATCACTATCAACACATTTACTTGATGTATATTATTTTGTACAGTTTTATCAATAAATGAAAAAAAAAAGTAATAAAAGAAATGATTGTATGAATGGATTCTTCGTTATACACAACAGCTGACATAACGGCTTAATGTTAATGCTTGATCTTGCTTGGGGCTGTCCACCGATTTGCATCCTGACATACTTTAGTGGATTTTTTTTTTCACATATCGATTACCAGGATTTTTGGTTGAATGAATTTTCACCGTTGAATGGACAGGGCGACGAGTCAACAGGGAGAGCTTTGGTCCGTGCAGTGGCTGGCCGTTTCTAAGCCTGATGGGATCCTCACTGGTGAAAAGTCCATGAAATATTTAAACGAAATCCCCGGGCTCTCCTCTCAATTTTATTCCGACCATTCATCCGCGATAAATAGAATTAACCCTCCTAACCTATCTGCTTTTTTCACACATATCAAACTGAAAAAAAAAATCACTTATTCCCAGTGAAAACATGTTACCCGTTGGGTAGGCTTGCATGTAATGGATAATGTTCGGGTATTGGGCACTTTGAAGTTCAAATAAAAAAATGAAAGAAGTCGGCTGGATTTTGTAAATTTAAATTGACTGCAAGAGTTGAAATTAGATTGGAGCATAGTCTCTCTCAAATCACTGTGTCCTGCATCAATCTTTTTTTTTTTTATATAGATATTTTGAAATTTACAACTGTACAGAATATATACATCAAGTAAATGTATTGACAACGATTATAATAACATGTTAAAACTTGAAAAGAACTACTCATTAGTAGCACTTTATTAAAACATCTACACCAGAAGGTCTCTAGGCCATCTTTGTTTCAGACGCCTCGGAGGATTATCAGGAATGGAGTGGGAAGCAAGTTGAGAAACTAAAAGAAAGATTTGAGTGATTATGGAGCTTACTATGAAAGGATAGGTATCTGGTGTGGGCTAAATCAGCAACATATGGGACATTAAGATCTTTATGGATATGTTTGTTGATGACAAAGTAAGGGGAATTGAAGATTTTTCGAAAGGTTTTGGGTTGTAAGGATTGAATACGAGATGAATTAGATGGTTTAGTGGAGCCCCAAAGCTCAACTCCGTACGTCCAAATAAGTCTGATCACAGTCATGTATACGAGTCTTTTGTAATTAATTGGGAGCTTTGAACGTTTGTTTAGTAAGTGTTGAAGTAGTCTGAGACGATCATCAATCTTAATATTTTTTATATTATTTTACGATCTACAAAATACACTATTTTTTTTTGTTTATTATTACAGATGACTTGTCGTTAAACCTATCGGCTGATTTTTTTTTTAATCACAGTTTTGGTTTTATTACAATTAAAAAAAAAAAACAATATTCATTCTTAATTGAAATTTAATATACAGGTAGGAACACGAACAGGGGGGGTGAGCTAACGGTGGGGGGGGGAGGTGAGAAGTCCCATTTTTGGGATTTTCGATTATATCTCGAAAATTGTGGACTCTAGAAAAAATAAGCTAACAATAAAAATTAAAGCTAATTAAATTTCCTATAAAATTGTTTTTTATACATATTTGTGAAACTTCCGACGGTTTTCGAGATAAACGTTATTGAAAATCGATAATTTTTGCAAACAAAAATTTACCTCACTTTTTGTCAAACATTTGCCTCAAGTGCCAGAAACGTATATATGTTCTACAAATGTGTTAAACGTTAAGTGTTCTACAACTTTGGATCTCACATATCTTTGAAACGATCATAGAAATCGCTAGGAGCAAATATTAAAATTTTTTTTTAATATGAATGGAAAAATTCAAGGAGTCACAGGGGAAATCTCAAGGTGAAAATCCGGAAAACTTAACCTACCTGGCCCTTCCCCCCTCCACGATTGATGTATTTCAGATATCTGTTAGATCTCCTCAGGTGAGAACCAATATTCGATTTCTTGTTTTTTTCATTTTTGAAAACTCTAGTATATATAATCTATGTAACATGTGTTGAAAATTTTGTGTATGTTTTAGAACTGAAGATGAATGTTTAGTGTTCTAAACTAGTTTTATAATAAAATAATTTCAACAGAAGAGGCAATAAATTCATGAATCCAAAGAAATTTTAAAATTACGAAATTTGTAATAAGATTTATATCCGCCCTTTGTGTTCATTGCGTCTTTAATCTGTTGGGGTATAGGTCTGTTTGGCATAAATTCTTAAGGGATTCTCCCAACTAAAGCAAAAGTTTAAAATTTTTGTTTTAAATATTGCTTTTTTTTTTTTTTTTTTTTTTTTTTTTTTTTTTTTTTTTTTTTTTTTTTTTTTTTTTTTTTTATTCAATTAATTTTTCCTTTTTTTTTTTTTTTTTTTTTTTTTTTTTTTTAATGTGTGTAATAATTCTACTGCGTTTCATAAGCCCTAGTCAAAGAATATGTAGTCGTATACACTTAGAGACAAAGGAAACTTTTAACTGACAATGAGAAAATTAAAAAAAAAAAACATTGTTAGGAATTCTAGTATTGTAGTTTTCTAGTCAGTATATTTTATAATATACAAATTCGACTCCATTTATTAAAATTGTCAAATTTTAAGAAGCTTTTGGTATTTTTTTGAACTGACTGTTAGCGTGTTTCTTTACTGGTATGATTGAAAGGTCCTTAGTGCGCACGTGTTTTGTTTTTTGTTCACCTATTTTTAAACAGTAAAATGTTTTATGTATTTCAAAGAAATGGACCTTAAAAAAACAAATTCCGGTTTTCAAAATTGAATATTTGGCCAAATATATTTTTATGTAGTATTGTATACCATTAGTAAAAGAAAAACAAACGGTAAGCCTTCAATGTTAAAGTATGGTTTTAAAATTTATCACTTTTAAAATATTTATAGCCTTTACAGAAGGATGGGTATTTTGGTCTTATACTGTATTGTACAATATACCCGAAGTAATTGTGAGGTAACGTTCATTATTATTTTAGATGGCTTTTATTCTTGGTCTCTGGCCAACATCTGTAACATTTATAGTTGTGTTTAGACACTTTATTGCTAAGGGGTCACCTTGATTTCATATCTTAATTTATCAGCAGATAAATGTTTCCAAGCAGAGTTTGACAAAACGTAATTATAACTAACAAGGGGAGGGCACACTCAGTCTCTCACGGATCGTTTTGACAACTTTGTTGAAGGTTCCATGTCAAAAAATAGTAGGAATGTATTTTTCTTTTCCAAGTTATGGGATCTTTAATCCGAGAACAAAAAATAAAATAGCATTAAATTAATTTATTTTATATATAGAATATAAAAATAGTATGAACATGATTTTTGCACCGAAATGTTTTATTTTTCATAGCAGATTTAAGAAAAAACACAACCGCTCAATAGATTTTGGTTTAGGTTAATTAAATTAAAAACAGAAATGATTAGATCTCCAAGCATACTACCTTCATAGATTTGTTTTTAAAAAAAAAAATGTCAGTTTCTAATTCAACATTCAAAAGTACTCTTAAATACGTAATTTCATTCAAATAGAAAAATAGGAAATCGTTACCTTTAATATTTACCTTACAGTTTGTAAAGTAATTTTTTTTTTGAATTGACGAAAACTTGAATTACGGTTAGACGGTTTTCATTTTCATGATTGAAATGTGGTTGGTTTCATATTTTTATCTGGCTTCAAACTCAAGTTAAAAATAAAAACGTATTTGGGATTTTCTAACTTTTCCAATAGGTTTTTGTTCATCAAATTTTGCATTCATCTACATCAAAAGAAAGCTGAGGCTCTCCTCTTTCCAGCGGTAAAAATCAAATTGAATTATCGTGGTAACAAAGATTAAAAAAAGTTGCCAATATTGGTTTAAAAGTTTCATCTCTCTTAAAGAGAATTTAAAAAAAAAAATGTTTGTTTTTATTGAATAAACGTTTTTCAATGTTTTTGGGTCATTTTTTGTGTAAACAAATATATAAAGGTAGGGCTTATCATTTTTCTAGAATTTAACTTCAACAAAACTGTATGAAGCGGCTGTATTTTTTCTTAAATCTGGACCCAAAAATTAAAAATGTAGGTGCTATAATTAAGTAGATATCATTTTTAAACTCGAGATATAAAATAAATTAATTTAATGCTATTTTTTCCCCCGGCTTTTAGATCCCATTAGTCGGAACTGTAAAATACATGTCTAATATTTTTTAACTAGGAACCTACCAAAAATTTGCTAAAAAGATCCGTGAGAGACTGAGTGTGTCCCCTTGTATGTGTTTGAAAACTAATTTCCTCGAATCAGTCATCTAATTTAATCATGATTAAATCATTTGAGTTGATATTTCTCAGGCAAATAAATCATTAGTTGACCAAAATATCAGCTTACAGATTTCATCATGATTAAATTTCTTGATTGATTCCAGGAAATTTAATTGTTTAATTAAATTATTATTAAAATTTGCTCGTTAATTAATTAATTTTTCTGTTTAAAATTAATTTTATAAACATAAAAGGTCTTTTAATCCATAAGTATAAGATAAATGTATAATAATTTTATTAAAGTTAACAATGTTTCTAACGGAAACGGAAAATTGATTGCAATGCCATTTAATTTACCTGCATTAAGAAGCTAAATTAAACTGTAATGTAATGATTCAATGTTGTATAAGATTTCGTCGATGATGTTTTACATTGTTAAACCTAAAAGTGGTGTAAATGATCGTTTATGATAATCTAATCAAAAATAAAAGATATTTTATCTAAAAAAAAAAAATATTATTATCGTTGGTGTTTGAACTGTTTGAGGGACAATTTCACAATCAAATTACATGCCTAAAATAATATGAAAAAAATGTATATATCGTGTAAAAGATTAATCAGTTTTTTTAGTATTTAAATAAAATAAAATAAAAAATAAAAATAAATCAAGCTCAAAAAATGTATATTATATAATATAAATCAAATTACTATTACAAAAAATATTACATAAAAAATCACTATAAATGTTATAAAAATAATTGCTGACACTATCAAATATGCTACGTAAAATAATTTTTAAATATAATATTTACTTTTAATGATTAAAAGTTTTTTTTTTTTCTAACAAAGTATTCTATTTACTCAAAATTCAGTATAATCGTATAAATTCTGAAAATAATTCCCGATATAGCAAATTAGTGCTTCATAAATAGAATTTTAGCATGAATGCCTAAAACTAATCACAAGAAACTGCTTTTCGTTCTAGACTTCTTCAATGTTTATTAAAAATACGTTCAATAATACTCCAATAAATTATAAGATACTCATTTACATGACAATTATTTGACTTGTTTGGAAGTACGGAGTCGAACTTTGGGGATCCACTAAATCTTTCTTCACTTATTCATTCCGCACATTTCAAAATCCTTTCTAGGATCCTCAATGCTCCTCATTATGTCACAAAGTTATATACAAAGATCTTAATATGTTGCTGATTTGTCCTAAAACCATACACCTATCCTTTTATAGTAAACTCTATACCTAATTAAATTTATCAAAGTGCTAGAAGTGAGTAGTTCTTTACAAGTTATTGATAGCTCATTGTAATCACCAAATTTACTTGTTTATATTGTATTCAAACCAAATAACTAAAGATAAAAGTGAACTTTTCCTTCCCTACTATAAATCATTAGTTTTCTTCCAAGAATTAAACTTCACTAGCTAAAGTGTTTACCAGTTTTATAAAAATTAAAAAAAACTGATATTTCCTCAATTTTTTCTGCAATTTGACGTCAATTGACAGCTGTTTATGATGGAGACATACGAGGTTGACCAACAAATAAAGAGACGCCATAGTCAAATAAAAGAAAGATAGAACTAATCATAATTTTGTAAATATAATTTTTTTTTTTTAATATCAATTTATTGAAATTTACAACTGTACAAATATATATGTACATCAAGTAAATGAGCTGATAACGATTACAATAAGATGTCAAAACTTAAAAAGAACTACTCATCAGTAGCACTTCAATAAAAATTATACACTAGAAGGTCTCTAGGGCTTCTTCTTTTCAGACGCCTCAGAGGTTTATCAGGAATGGAGTGGGAAGCAAGTTGAGAAATTTAAGTGGTTATGGAGCTTACTATGAAAGAATAGATATCTGGTGTGGGCTAAATCAGCAACATATGGAACATTAAGGTCTTTATGGATAAGTTTATTGGTGACAAATTAAGGTGCATTGAGGATTTTTCGAAGGATTTTGGATCGTAAGTATGGGATACGAGATAAAATGGATGTTTTAGCGAAGCCCCAAGCTCAACTCCGTACGTCCAAAAAGTTCTATTCACAGTCATGCAAATGAATCTTTTGTAATTATTTGGGAGCCTTGAACGTGTGTCCAGTAAATGTTAAAGTAGTCTGTAAAGATGGGCAGTTTTTTGTCGTTTAAGTCTTGTATGTGGGTTCCAAGTAAGCCGTTTGTCCAAGTGGAGTCCTAGGTAGCGGATCTGTTCAACAGGGATTAGTGGAATATCATTAAATGATACTGTAGGACAGGAAGTGGTAGGTTTACGACGAAGGGTACAAGTATTTGGTGAAATTTGTTTGGATTTATTTTGAAGCAATGACTTATATTAGCGGTGGTGGTGAGGACAACGGTAGGATGAGTTGGAAATAAATATTTAAAAAAAAAAAAAAATTCTGAAGTTTATACAGGACATCTGTGAAGTTTATACATCTGTGTATTTGTATTCAGTAATTACTTCTTTATAAATTCATAGTTATGGACTCGATTTTATTGTAAATTAATTTATATTTTAAAGATCTATTTGGAATTAAAACTTGAAAATCATAACAAAAACGCATACCAACTACATATTACTTCAAAATGGTACAATTGAGATAATTTTGGATAAACCACGGTTACCTCACGTTGAATACGTTACCCCCTACCACCCCGGATCCTTTAATTATGTAGCGTTAATAACCGTGGAAGAGAAGCCGCCTACTTGTGTTTCGTTACCACAAGCGACTTACATGAAACCCATATAAAAGGCTGAAACTAGAAGCTTCCCCTCTATTCTCACTTCGACTTTCAGAAGACAATTTAAACTCCCTTTGTTACAAAACCTCCTACCCGAATGAATTTAATCAGGTCATTTGGTACGTGTGCTACTGACTTAGTGAATGGCTGAGTTCAACGAAAACATCTCCCTTTAAATAATTATAAAACCCTCATTTAATTTTTTTTTTTTTTGACAAACATTACAATATAAAAATTGCGGGCAACAAGGAATAATGAAGTAATGTATTGAATTTTTGCATTTGTTCAAACCAATAAAAGAAATAATGAAATCAAGATGTAGTCATTAAATTTATTTTTAATATGTATGCTTCATTCTTGAAGGTTGATTAGATGAGATTGGAGTGTTCGTGAAGCAATGAAGGGATCATTATTTACTGATATAAACATGTGTCATCAGCATACATGGTGAGCACATTGGATGAGTCGTGATAACAGCTTTATACACGGTGTAAAGTATAGGACCTAATTATTTTTTTAAAAAAAGATCAACAATTGTCGTTAATGTTAATTCATATCAAGAAAAAGATTGACTTGTTTTAATTTTGATTAACATTTCTCGCCTAAAAATAGATTAATTTTTTTAAATCCTAACGTAATAATAAAAAAATAATTGTAAAGCTTCTGGAATTAAATATTTTGCGTTGAATGACAAACAAGAAGGGAAAAAATAATGAAGTGTCGCTAAGAATAAGAAGCCAATGGCTAAATTGGGAGCAGACCAACGTCAGTTGAATCTCGGTCTATATTTAAGTAATTTAAGGGAAAATAAAAAGTCAGGGTCTCAGTTTAAAAAAAGGTGAGGTACATTTTAATATAATCTGCTTAATACAAATATTTATTTACTTAGTATTTTTGTTTTATGTAAATTTTTTTTCTTTAATAATTCATTTTTAAATGATAATTCTCGATTCAACCGATCCTTGAAGCCGCGTTCTCACGGGGCAAAAATACGAAAGCGTGTCACGCCGTTTTCTCGTTCGTAGTGCTTGCCTGGAGTGGAGGAGAAAAGTGAACTAGCCGAGAGTCGTGGACAGTTCACACGACCACGAATCAGTTTGCCTCTTGAAATCTACCTTGGAGGAGCGTCTCGTGGAAAGTTGTGCAGTTTTGAGTTCAGTTTTTATTGATAAGTTGGCGAAAAGAGTGAGAGAGTCACGAAAATACGGGAGATAAAGCATTGCTGGGTAGGGAACTGGATACTCGCTAGAAAAATCGTCGAATATTAATAAAATAGTATCCTTAAGGATAAAAATGGCGGAATATCCTTCCACCATATTAAAATCCTTAAATATTAAAAATATTTTAAAATAGTATCCTTAAGGATAAAAATGGCGGAATATCGTTCAGATCGTGGAATATGTCAACATATTATCCATTTTTGTTCTAACTAAACCACTTGTTAACTCTCTCGACTGGCGTGGTCCACGCCTGAAAGTCAAACAGGTTTGATACCGATCGTGAGCGGTCGTGGAATACTTTATCTCTAGATGACGTCAGAGGCAAACTCACGCCACCTCGTTCAGACGGAGAAAATTCCACGAATGCGTGGAACACGCTAGAGTGCCACGCCCCGTGAGAACGTAGCTTGAGAAAAGAGTCGGAATCGAAAATCGATGTTTCAATCAATCAAGAATTCAAATCAGTATGCCTATGTATTGATATTTACAAGTGTATACATTATATAAAACAAGTAAGTTTGAGGAAAATTATTACAATTACATGTAAAGAATTACTCACTAGTAGCACTTCAATAGTTCTATATTAGGTCTCTTGGCCATTTTCTTTTCGGACACCTTGTAGGATTATCGGGAAAGGAGTGTGGGGCGAGTTGGGAGACTAGATTCGAGAGGATATGGAGTTTACTATGAAATGCTAGATAACTGGTTTGGGCCAAATCAGTAACGTATGGACGCATTAAAATCTTTATGGAGAAGTTTGTTTTTTGACATAATAAAGAGCATTGAGGATTTTACGAAAAATTTTGGATAGTAAGGATTTGATACGAAGAGAATTGGAAGTTTTAGTGGAACCCCAAAGTTCAACTCCGTATGACCAAATGAGTCTAATTACTGAGAGGTAAATAAGTCTTTTGTAATTTATTAAGAGCTTTAAACACTTGTCTAGTGAATGTCTGTAGGTGTGGTAGGAGACGACGAGCAGTTTCTTGTCTTTTAAGTTTGGTTTATTTTTATTATAATTTATTTTAAGAATTGTTTGAAATATATTTTATAAATAATTTTTTTAACCTTTAAATTTAGCAAATATTACAATCTGGGACAGTTTAGGGCAAATAAAATTCCAGTACACATTTATGGCTTGTTTTTATAATTATTAAAATATTAAAATTAAATAATTAGTGTTACTATATTTTGGCACTTTTTATTTTTATTTTATTTAAATATTATTATTGAGAAAGTATTACGATCTGACTCAAAGAGGGTAACAAGTAATAGGGAAATAAAAAAATTAGGTTTAATTTAATAAATAAATAGATGCGTCTTTTCTGAAACCAAAATTAGGTATAAAATAACCAGCGCAAGTAATTATTTTATAGACTTCAGTAAATTTGTTTTATAATAGATTAAAAAAAAAAAAAATCAATAAACATAGATACTTAAAAAACAACAACAAAAGTTCACAACAATCGGCAAATAATTTATTTAATTTTACACAAGAATGTAAGAAATATTCTTTATTATATTGGAATATTTTATAGGAAGTATCTTAACTAAGTTGCAGATTATTAAACCAAATAATTAATTTATAGTTTAATCATTAATTTTTTTTAACAATATTAATTAAGTAAGAATTACTACCTCCCTCAATGAGGGCAATAATTAATAATTAATTAATATATAAAAGAAGTGAAAAAAAAACAAAAAAAAAACTTCAAACTGCATATACAATATATTAAGTGAAAAAACGCAATAAAATATATTAAATTGAAAAATAAATAAAATAAAAATAATAATACTAAAAAAGAAAATAGGAATAAATATAAAGTTAAAAATACATTCATACTTTATTAGCAATATACACTCTCCTAGGGATTCCACAACCAGAGCTGTCCCTCTACTTATCGAGGGACAAGCCAGGACAATAGAGATCCAGCGAACAAGCTTGGTTCGGGGTTCCCTGAGACGCTTATATATTATTGTGTGGTTCAATTTAAATTTGTTTTTCACTAATTCCAATTATTATTAATTTATATTTTATTATGATTTACTATAGTTAATTTTATATTTTATATGGATAGTTTTTTTTTTGTAAGTTTTTTTTTTCATTGTGCATATTGTGTGAATATATTTCTTGTCGTGTATATTAATAATTGCCCTAAATTGGGGCAGATTATTTTAATAAATTTAACAAAAAACACCTTTCTCATAACGGTCACGTCATTGTCGTGCGCGTCAGGGCGATATATCGGAATTAAATTTCATTAAGCATACGTGGACGAATACTGATTGTCTGTAAGTCGATTTTCCACCCCCTTTTATGTAGTAACTTTAAAACGTTTTTTTCTGAAGAGTGAAAATGTGCGTTAAAAATAGGATTGCGTGATTTTCCACGAAGTTTATAAAAAAAATATATATTTTTTCACTTAGCCTCTAGCCGATTTTTATAGAAATTCTCTCACCTCTACTCATGTTTTCCATTAAAAATCCTATATGCCCCAGTGGCTTCTTCGTTCAGCTTGAAAAAAAAAAAAGCTGCACTGAGTATTTTTTTAAATCTTCTACATTGTTATTTAAGTTTCTTTAATTGATTTAATATTTTTATTCATATAGACAGATATGTTTATACAATTCAAATTATTCTGAATAATTATTCATATCGACATACGAATATTCTCGTACTGATTTCTGAGCATTCTGAATATGGAAAAGAGTATGTTTATCATAATTATGTCCAAAGCATTAAAACAACCCTGAAGATATATTCCGGTGATGCATAAAATTATTTCGTCAAATGTCAGGGTATAACTATTAAAAAAAAGAAGGAAGCCTATTTTTCATAAATAGTTTTTTCATCATAAATAGCCGAATTCGATTTAAAATAAACTACTTTAATTATTGTGTTATTTATTAGTTTTGTATCTTGTACAGTTAGATATTTTTTTTTATTTATTTAATTTAATTGTACACATTTTACAAGCGGATTCTTTGTCATCCATATTATTCATTGCACTTTAGAGAGATTGTAACATTAACTCGATACAACAATAATTATTAATTTATTTTTTATACACTTTTTTTTAGCATAACTTCAAAACATTATATATTGTCACTGAACAATGTGTTACATATTTCGGGACATATTTCATCATGAGACTGAAATTTACATTTTTTATTATTACAACTTTTTTACATTACACTTGAAACAATACCTATCAAATAAATCAAATTAAAATAAATAAAACCCTGCTTATTATGGTCCAAGGGTCTATTTCATTACTATCTTTGTGTTTATTCTTATCACTAAATTATAAAAAAAAAACTATTTTACGATCGATGAATTATTTTCCACTTTTATTTGAATTTTTTATTTAAAGACTAGTTTTGAATGTTAATCATTAAACATTCATCATAAAAATTCTAAAAACATACAGACGATTGCAAATATAAGCACTATTAAAAAGACAAGAAATCAAAAATGTTGATACACATCTAAGGCAGCGAAATAAAAGGGGCTTCTCAAAAAATATCAGAACCTACAGTAGATTAAGTGTAAAAAGAAAAAAGGGTCTAATAAGGATGGGTTGCCCTGTAGTTTTCCTTACGACTTGTTGGTTTTTTCTTGTTCCTACTGGGGAAAAAAATTAAATAGAATTAGTGGAAATACTGATCTAATTATTAAAGCAAAAATCTGGTTTGGTTTCGAACAAACCTATCCTTCCTAATGATTCATAAATATGTAATTCTAGACAGTTTATGAATAGTATAAATATTTTGAAATCATTAGAAATAATAAAATTGTTCAAAAGCAGTTAAAATTTTTGTTTAAATGGCCAGATAATTATTTCTAATAGGCCTATTTAAAATTTGTTAACAGTTAAAACAGAAAAAAAAACCCAACCAGACATAAGAAAAAACTAAAGGACAACCCATATATTATTTACACTCATTTTCCTCTAGGTATTGATAGCTTTCAGATGTCCCTTTAATTTTCCATCCATCAAGTAACATATTTGATCTTTTGTCATACATTTTTTTTAAAAATTCTATGAAGCCAAATTTTAGACCTGATGATGAATGCTTAACATACGAACCTAGTCTTCAAATAAACCAATCCTAATATAAGTGGCAAGTAACGCGTCTATAGCAACATAAATACCTTAAGAAAAACGTTTTTATAATTATTTGCTTCTGTCACATTAACTTTCTTTTTGGTGACTTAAGTATAGCATTAGACGATATAATGACAGCATAATGATTTTAAAACAAGTTCCTAAATAATTTTTAAAAATATATAATATTTTTCATATAAATATATATATATTATTTATTTTATTTCCTTTTACATTTTTATATTTAATTTTTTTTTTTTTTACTATCCTCAACATACTGATTATTATGCTGTATGAGCCAGCAACTCAGTCTCGAATACCTGCTCAATATTGAAGGAATACTTTCCCCTTATTTGTTGTAATTAGTCAACGGAATTTACAATTCAAACTCTCCGCGGTTTTAAAATTCAAGTCCCTTGCCCACCAGTCAGGAAAAAAAAAACTTTTTAATTG
Organism: Euschistus heros; assembly: GCA_003667255.2. NCBI lineage: Eukaryota > Metazoa > Arthropoda > Insecta > Hemiptera > Pentatomidae > Euschistus > Euschistus heros. The sequence goes on along the minus strand of RCWM02000253.1, from coordinate 532,259 downwards.
GAAGAATATTGTGTAAAAGCCAAGGGGAACGTTTTCTTTTATTAATTAAATAACAATGAAACTATTCGTGATTAATTAACGTAATCTTAGAATATTGGCGCCCAGTTCTATAGAACGGTTTCTAAAAGTTTTAAAAAAATAGAATAATTGGACTCGCCCCAATCTCTTGAGTATAGTAATCTCAACAAATTACATTGTTAATAATAACTTTTAAAGCCTTGAAGGCTTTTGAGAACTCGTTACAGGCCGGAAACTGTTCCGAGGCTCGAAAGAAAAAAACACACAAGAAAGCAAAAGCAAGTCCAAACTTTGTAATAATAAACGTTTAAACCCTTTAATAGCGAGTCCATTAAAGGGGGGGATAGAATTTTCTTTGTTATTCCTTTATAGAATAAAAAAAAAAATTTGAAAGATAATAAATAGGCTCTCAGCTAAAAAATTAATACGAAATAATTGTGCCCACAAGAAATTTTTATTGGGGATAAAACATTTTTTATTTTAATTTTACTATATTTATTTGTGTTGTTTTTTTTTTGAGGTGAAAGTAGCGATTTTTGTAAATTTTATTATTTAACACGGAATGCTCTTAAAAAATATTTTTATTTTATACAGTTATAAATTTCAAAATATAGATTGTAGATGTATCCTCGGCTAGGACTTCGCAGTAGCCCTCCAAGGAAGATATCTAATTATTAAACTTTAAATACTTTTTTTATTTTGTGTCTGTTTGCCTAAGAACTACTTTTATGTGTTTCGATAGCGAGGAGTTTTGTACGATAGAGAATTTAATTGTAACCTCCTCAGTTGATTGTTATGGTCAGAAAAATGAAATTTATTTTAGTTTTGTGTTAAGCTTTAAACACGTAGTTTATAATCGAGACCTTCCGTTTCACTTTTACATCAAAACTAATCATTCTCGACTAGATTATACAAAAAAAAAAAAAAAAAAAAAAAAAAATAGTCTGCAGCATTTTTAGGTATCCACTCAGATATGGTAATAAAAGTTGAAAAATGTTCGATTCTTTATAATTATCCATCTCTTTACGTTATAACAATTTTCAGCTCTAAAAAAAAAGGAAAATAATACAATATATATATATATCAATTATTGGAAGTTACAACTATACAAATATGTACATCATGTAAATGAACTGATAACGATTACAATGACATGTATAAACTTGAAAAGAACTACTCATCAGTAGCACTTCAATAAAAATTCTGCACTAGAAGATTATCGGGAATGGAGTGGAAAGCAAGTTGAGATGAGAAACTAATGGATTTGAGTGGTTATGGAGCTTACTATGAAAGGATTGGTATCTGGTGTGGGCTAAATCTGCAACATATGGAACATTAAGGTCTTTATGGATAAGTTTATTGGTGACAAATTAAGGGGCATTGAGGATTTTTCGAAGGATTTTGGATTCTGAGGATTGAATAAGAGATGAATTGGATGGTTTAGTGGAGCCCCAAAGCTCAACTCCATACGTCCAAATAGGTCTAATCACAGTCATGTAAATAAGTCTTTTGTAATGAATAGGGAGGTTTGATCGTTTATAGTTGTAGTTTATTCGCTAATAGAGCATTTTTTTTTTTTATGGGGGGGCTAAACAATGTTTTTTAAATAAAAAAATATAATCAGCCAAATTTAAATAATTTTTTTTTTAATTTTACTATTTTTATGTAAATTTGTTTTTTAAGGAAAAAATAGAGATATTTATGAATTTAATGATTTACCATGGAAAACATAGAAACTTAAATTACAGTTTATGTAGAAGGAGATTTGATTTTATTAATATAACTTTGTGGCACATCTGTTTATTTATCTAGTTTATTTCACAACATGGTTCAGGACTTTCCCTGTCCTGATTATGGGAATAAGGCCCCGAAACATGTTGTGGAATAAGCTAAATAAATTAGGAGATATACCAAAAAATTATATTAATTAGAAACTTAAACTTAAAATTAAAAAGAAATATATCGAAAAATACACCTAAACTTGAAAAAAAAAATATGACATGATAAACACGGATTATAATATTTCGAAACATAGTTTTAGGTGCCCAATACATTATATTCAAATCATTGAAACCTAAAATACTTTCCTGTATTTTTGACTTAATTACTCTTACGTTCCTACATCCACTTTCTGAATACAAGGGCCTAAACCCCTAACCTATATACCCATATACACAGAACAACTTCATTCTAATACTATGCCATTCAAGCTACTTTCCTTTGGAATTTTCTATCTATTCCTATCAATGAAGCTTTTTTCTAACTTCTTATAAATATCATTGAAATGTATTTCTTCTCTATAAAGAGAGAAGATTTTTTTTTTTTGGATAAGGCGCCACGCTTTTTTTTTTTCTCTTCAAAAATTTTTTATTTTAATTTTATTTTTTTTTTTTATTTTTTTATTTTTTATTGGCGCGACAGACGCATGAAGCTATCCTTGGCCTGCTCCACAGCCCTCCTCCAGTCGTCCCGATCAGCTGCTCGCCTTAAATATATTTTAGAAACTTTTAAGTCCTCAGAGACGCCATCGAACCATCTTCTCTTCGGTCTTCCACGAGGTCTCACTCCATCCGGTCTATCCCATAACAATTTTCGGCATGTTCTGTTCTCATCCATCCGGTATACATGCCCCATCCATTTTAGCCGTTGAACTCTTATGTATATCGTCAATGGCAAGTTACCATACAAATCGTATAGCTCCCGGTTCTTCCTTCGCCGCCACATACCGTTATTTTTGATCGGACCAAATATACGCCTCAGTACTTTCCTTTCGAAACAGTCCAGTTTTGTCGCTACTGATTTATTAATAGTCCATGTTTCGCAGGCATACGAGGCTACCGGCCGCACTAGAGTCTTGTACAGTCTTATCTTGGTTGCGAGGCTGGTGAGTCCACTCTTGATAATGCTTTGTATGGAGAAGAAGGCTCTGTTGGCTGATATTATCCGACTTTTAATTTCCTCATTTTCATCGAGGTGTTTGTTAATCCAGGCGCCTAAATATTGGAAACCTGTGACGGTTTCGAGGGTGTAGCCTTCCATATAATAAAAATGCTGTGGACTAGCAAGTTTTTTTCTTCTAAATACCATTATTTTGGATTTATCCTCGTTCATATGAAATCCCATTCTTTTAGCTTCTCTGTTCATTTTGTGCAAAGCTTCCCTTAAGTATGGCGTAGAGTGAGCTGCAATAACTACGTCATCCGCATACGCCAATATCTGAATGGGGCTGTTAAAAATTGTGCCTCTGGTGTCAAACCCCGCTCTTTTTACAGTTGCATGTAAAACTATATTGAAAAGGAGAGGTGCTAACGAGTCTCCTTGTCTGAGCCCAACATCTACGGAAAAAGGCTCGCTTCTTGCCTGGTTCACTTTAATCCTGGAAAATGTGCTCTTCATGGTGCACATAGTGAGCCTAATGAGCTTGTTCGGTATTTTCATGTCTTTCATAGCTTTATACAGCTCATCATGGTTGACGGAATCGTAAGCTGTCTTTATTGTAATTACATATGTATTATTAGTTTTAAACGGCCAGACAGGGTGTTGTGTATTATTCTTATAATACACAATTATTCTTATTTCGGGACAATCGGTTCCTGACATTATACCTATATATATCTTGGTTCGTATATCAAATATGTTATTAATGAGTTATATGAAAAATTTGCTCATAAAAATACATACCTACGTTTACAAAATTACAAATAATATGAAAGGTTTTAAAAAATACAGTAAACAAACATATCCAATGATTCAGTGTGGCATTGTTATAATAGCACCATAAATTACAAGATCCTATCGATGTCAAGAACGCGATGAAAACCACTGAAGAGAACCAACTGTGTCGTAAATAAAACAGTTTCTTATGATTGAATCCAATTTTAAGAGGAATAAAACAAATCCAATCTTTTTTAGCAGTATTTCAGTTTTAGTAACTACATCCAGTCGAGCGAATTTCGGTGTTTTGAAAACTTATCAGCTTTATATATAATGAAAACAGATGTGCTTTATCAATAAATATTTATTCATTCACCGCACTCCAAGCTAATATTACAAACCTTCAAGAATTGTGGTAAAATTAAATATTGAACTACATTTTATCATATTATATGGGAAAACCAAAACTGCCTATTGTACAGTATTGTTTAAAAATATTTTACTAATCTCTGTTGAATAGATCCACTACCTAGGACTCCATAGGACCATTTAGGCAAATATTTTACTTGGAATCATGCAAAACTAGAACTCCTAGATACCGTTCGTCGTTTTGAATCACTCCAACATTTACTAGATAAAATTTTCCAGTTTCCGACTAATTATTACAGATTTATTTACATGACTGTAATTAGACATAGTTGGACCTATGGAGTTGAGCTTTAAACTTTCTTTATACTTCTGAAAAATATGAAAATTGTATACATATAAAAATTACGAAAAATACATGTCATAATAAACTCCCCGTCAAAAGTATGACAAGACTTTGAAATATTTGCATTTTATAAAAACCTTATTTTTTCTCGTAATAAAGAAATGTTCTGAAGTCTATAATAAACATTTCTAAACTAGGCAAAAACAATTTTAATTACAATAAATTACAAAATTTCTTCCAATTAACAAAAAAGTTAGAAAACTTACGTTTTAAAATTTTCATTTTTTACAATTTTAACTTTTAAATTTTAAATTTAATATTTAATAACCCTTCGTCGTAAACTTAAGACCTCCTGTCCTACAGTATCCTTTAATGATATTCCATAATCCCTGTTGAACAGATCCGCTACCTAGGACTCCACTTGGACAAACGTCTTACTTGGAATCCACATATAAGACTAAAACGACAAGAAACAGCTCGTCGTTACAGACTACTTCAACATTTACTGGACAAACGTTCAAAGCCCCCAATTAATTACAAAAGACTCATTTACATGACTGTGGTTAGACCAATATGGACTTACGGAGCTGAGCTTTGGGGCTCCACTAAACCATCCAATTCATCTCGTATCCAATCCTTACAATCCAAAATCCTTCGAAAAATCCTCAATGCACCTTACTTGTCACCAATAAACTTATCCCTAAAGATCTTAATGTTCCATATGTTGCAGATTTAGCCCAAACCAGATATCTATCCTTTCATAGTAAGCTCCATAACTACTCAAAACCCCTAATTTCTCAACTTGCTTCCCACACTATTCCTGATAATCTTCCGAAGCATCTGAAAAGAAGATGGCCCAGAGACCTTCTAGTGTAGAATTTTTATTAAAGTGCTACTGATGGATAGTACTTTTCATGTTTTGTCACGTTATTGTAATAGTTAACAGCACATTTACTGTGTCTTATTAATAAATTTTTATTAAAATATAAAAAAAAAATTAATAAGACATAGTGCCCCCTCTGGCTTGAATGACTGCTTCCACTAGTCTTGGAATACTGGTAAATAACGAAAGGAACATGGACTGAAGACAATTTGAAAAAAAAATAATCTAAAATTCCATCGTTTGTTATTATAAGGGAAAAACATTGCTGTGTCTAATCCTTGATCCCTCACGTTTAATATATAGTATTATTATGAATATAAAACAAGTATGGATTAAGGTGAAAACTTGGAAAATCTCGAGAATTATGGGTGTTGCTGTACTTTTGACGGGGAGTTTAGTTTTCAAATAAAAATAGTTCCTATTGAAGCGACGAATTATTTATCAATATTGAATGCATTTACTTAATTTATACAATTAAAGAAGATATAAATGTTAATACCATTTTTTTTTTTTACAACATTTTTAGTTAAATGGTATCGAAGGCTTTTTAAATATCCATATCTTTATATTATAAGAACTTTCCAGCTTTAAAAAAAACAGTAATGCTGATAAAATGTTTTTAATACTATTTATATCTAGTTGAACCACTAATAGGGCATTTAAAGCAACGGATAGGAGGGGGGGGGTTAAAAAAGGGTTTTTTCCACTGGGCGGCCCGGTGCGGTGAATGCATGCTGATAAGGTAGACAGGACCCTATCTTTCCCTCCCCCGAACTTTTTCATTTAAATCAACGAGGTTGTATTAGGCCGCTCACCGCTATAAGCTGGTTTTATCACCGCAAGACTCCTTTCTACTTTCAATTGTCAAGAGTTTGTGTGCTTTGAAACTGTCAGTGGACAAAGGAAAATTTATTCAGCTGTTGTAATTTTTTTTTTCTATTTTCGTAGTGGAAGATACCACAGACAGCTTATCGCGATCTTTCAGCTTATTTAAATATGCTTATTTCCGATTTTTAGAATGTAATTTAAATGCGTCTATCATCACTCTAGCGAGTCGCCACAAAGAGATCTGTCCATATGATCTAGAGGGGAAAAAGATAACGAGAATAAAGTAGTTTTTTTTTTAAATTTAGAATATCAGGACTCAATGTAATAAAACCAGATTTAAAATAAGGATACAAGGGTGCCGGGGGGTATATCAAACAGATGAAGGAAGGAACTGAGAGACAGAAAATAACAGACCGAGACTGTTTCGATAGGGATGACTATAGGAAAAGACTAAAAGAAATTAAGTTCCTCGTGGGAGAGAGAGATGCGAGAAAAAGAATAGCGTGGACCGAGGAAAGAAGGAAGGAGCAATCGAAAAGAATGAGGAAGAGGTGAGAAGAGAGAAGGAAGGAAGAAAGAAGGGGTATGAAAATAATGATATTCGCATGGTCTCTAAGGCCTTTCTGTGAAAAAAAGAAATATATAAAATAAAATAAATTATAATAAAAATTTTAGGAAGAAATAGACAAAAATAGAGAAAAAAAACAAATTTTTTTAAATAAATTTATTGAAATTTACAACTGTATAAAATATATACAACAAGTATATGGGTTGAAAGTGAATACAATGGAATGTAAATAACATGTGAAGAACTATTCACTAGTAGCACTTCAATTCTACGCTAAAAGGTCTCTAAAACATCTTCTTTTCAGACGCCTCAAAGGATTATCAGGAATGGAATAAGAAGCAAGTTGGGAGACTAGTGGATTGGAGTGGTTATGGAGCTTACTATGGAAGAATAGGTATCTGGTTTGGGCTAAATCAGCAACATATGGGACATTAAGATCTTTATGGATAAGTTTATTTGTTACAAAGTAAGGAGCATTAAGGATATTTCGAAGGATTTTGGATTGTAAGGATTGGATACGAGAAGAATTAGAAAGTTTAGTTGAGCTCCAGAGCTCAGCTCCGTATGTCCAAATAGGTCTGATAACTATCATATAAATGAGTCTTTTGTAGAGAATCGGGAGTTTTGAACGCCTGTCTAGTAAATGTTGAAGAAGTCGAAAACGATGAGCAGTCCTGATTTCCACACAGACAGATTTCCTGTCGTTTTAGTCTTGTGTGAGGATTCCAAGTTAAACGTTTGTCCAGTTCGAGCCCTAGAAAGCGGATCTGTTCAACAGGGATCAGTGGAATATTGTTGAAGGATATAAAAACAAACATAAATATAGTAATGGTATATATACAATATTTACAAGCATCCCGGGAAAAACCCCGAACAAAGCTAGTTTTCCCATTACGGGAGGGACATCCAGGCTTAAAAAGAGATCTCAGCGCTGCTCTCTCAGCTGCGTTACATTAAAGTTTAGTTGTAACGAAGTTTTAAATATACTTTTAGAACATTTTTGTTATGATGTTATGATAAGATATATATTATAGGATCAGAGGATATTAGTAAATTGGAATATATATATATATATATATATATATATATATATATATATATATATATATATATATATAAATATATATAAACACACAGTATTTGTTTAAAAAATGTTTTGTCGTTTCTTTTCGAAATTTCTTACCTCTTTTTTCTTGGAGTTTTTTTATATTAATGATTTGCATTCAAAATTTTGTCATAGGTGAAATACATAACTAGAGACAACAAAAAAGTTAAATATATTAATGATTTTAAAACACGTACCTTGTCCGTATCTCCGAAAGTCCGGATTAAACAGAATTTGCTGTAAAAATACATAATAAATATATTAGTATTTTTTTATACACATTTTCCTAAAGCTTAATTTTATTTTTAATACTAAATAATCAAGAGGTGCACCTCTACTTACAGGGGTACGATGACAGGCAAATATTCAACCGAATTAATTTGTTTCTTTATATCGCCTAACGTTTTCATTATTTTTCACGAATTTATGTCCCCATATATTTTAATCAAGGCTCATAAAACGTGAGTTAAAAAAGTAATAAAATTCCAAGCAGTATTTAAAAATATTACCAAGCAATTTTAAATTTTCCATATCTTTAATTAATAAGGTTTATATCCAACCCTTGCTTTCATTGCCTCTTGCATTATATGGGGTATAGGTTTAATTTAATTTTGAATAAATTCTTAAGGGATATGCCCTATACAATCCATAATTGTAAAAAACAATATATTAATTTAAAATTTTATAACTTTCATTTTATTTTATTGTTGCCTGATTTTATTCCATTAATATTTTTAATAATCATAACCTGTTTTATATGAAGTTTATGGGGACGTAAACACCTAAATTAGAATGACACTTATGCTAAGAAAATGGTTGGAATTTTGGGTCACAATGTAATTTTTTTTTTTTCTTCAAAATTCATGACTTATTAATATTACTACAGTTTCATGGTAATTACATAAATATTATGTCAAACTTATTGCGGTATTAAACACATTTACAACAGTACTGAGCATCCAGCATCTAGAGTTATATCAGTGTGTTCCAATGCGGTGTTTGGTTCCTGTGTAAGGCGGTATATATATAGAAGAGGCAATGCACTCTAGAAGGAGGAGAGGGAAATGGACGAAAGCCTCGCACCATTCAGGCCAAGAGCTTAACTGGCGCGGCAATTTGGGGATGATGGGGGAAAAAGTTGGTCGAAAATAGGCCTATGCTACTTCCGCTAAGGGTGGCATCATGGTAAGGGACTGTTAGATGTGTCAAATGCAACCCTTCGAGGACTGAATAAAAACACCAAACTCTGAGTGTAAATGGTTGTAATAATTTTATTATGGATTTTTATCAATTTTTTTTTTTTTCAATTATTCATTTGACCTTTGGGGATCAACTAAACCTTTTAAGTAGGGATGGACCAGACCAATATTTTTGAGTATCAGGGACGACTGATACAGGTAAAAGAAAATATCTATTTCAAATACAGTGGAACCTGGATACGAACCTCAAGAGGAACGAGAAAACTTCGAATTATCGAAGTGATTTCTGACTGACTTCGATATGTAAAGGTTAGTTGTCACGGCACTGCTTTTAACGTATCACAACACACTCGTCGATATCTTGGAACTCAAGGGCCCTTTTAACCTCTTTGATAATGAAAAAGCTTGATTTTCATGCTTTAGCATATTTTTCAAAAATGTGAATAAGGTATTCGCTGGTATTCCAAACTTTTTTGCAATATCTCTCTTTCGTTCAACCCCCCGGCATTTACGGCTTGAATAATTTTCAATTTTTCTTCTTACGAAAGGGTTTTACGCTTCACCATTTTCGAGAATAAAAAAATATTGAGGAACAACAGAAAACGAAACGTATAGTACAAGTGTTTTATCAGAAACTGAAACAAACCGGAAACAAATGTCAAGACGGGAGTTACAGTTAATCCTTCGTAGAATCTTTGATCACTCCGTACTCTACTTATTTAACAAATCAACTTACAGAGGTTTTCCGATAAAAACTTCGTTCTGTAGAGGTGCGGTGTGAGCTAAGGAACCTTCGAAAATTCGATATATCAAGGTCTTCTTAACCAATCTTTCGATGTGTAAAGGTAAAAATAACATATAAATGATATTCAGATTCAAGGGGAATAGAAAAAACTTCGTTTTATCAAGGTATTCGCAACATCGAGGTTCCACTGTACTTGTTACTTGGCTCAAAGCCAGTGTCTCTCCATACTCGTAATCGTTTACCGGGTTACAACGATATTTTAGCATACCTATTACTCACATATCTGTTACCTATTCAATATCGGCTCTAATCAATAAGTTTACACTTTCAACAACCTTTTTAATAATTTTTAATAAAACCATTTTATTCACATTGGTAGTTAAATTAAATTAAATTAAAAGATCAATCTTTTTTTTATTACGGTTAAAAAAACTGCATTTATAAACGTTAATGAATTATCAACAAGATAATAAATAACTGCCAAATTATTATTTAAGATGTTAGATGTTTTACAACAGCATATATATTTTTTTAATTTGATTTATGATTGGGAAGAATAATATAATTGCTTATGTATAGATTTCATATTTGAGTGTATTTTAGTGATTATTAAAATTAACAATAATAAAATTTTAAAAAAATGTAAAAGTGTCTTATATAATGAAGACCGACTGACATTATACCAGAAAATGCTCGTACTTGAGTGGAAGTAAAAATACTGGTTTAGCTAAACGAGTAACTGGTAACAGGTAGAGATGGCAAGTAAGAAATACTAGGCTAGGGCAGTACTCAGTACGAAGGTAATAGGTATGAATGCTGTTACTAGTACTGAAGTGAGTATGCAAGTATCTCGTACCTGTTACTTCTGAATATCTGTAACAGGGAAACCGTTTGTCAGCCCATACCTATTACAAAATAACATGTCCAGTATTTCTAAACCACCACTACATCTTAGTAAATTTTATCTGGACATACGAAGTTGATCTGTAATTCTCTTATAGAGATTATATTAAAGAAAAATAAGATTTTTTTCTTTATTTTTTTTTATATTATTACTTATTCGACCAGATGTGACTGAATTTATTTCTCTACTTATTTGCTATTCATTAGGGACTTTACCCTAGAATAAAGTTATTTTTTTATTTTAGTCTATTCTATCATAGAAGTGTGCTAGTTTCAATATTGTACAAAATATTTACCCATTTTTTCATATTTTGTATTATAATTTTATTTGAAATATAATGGGAAAAAAGAACATACTCAAATTGGAAAATTGTGTTTATATTTTTATAATATCTTGGCAATGGTACTTCTAAAAAGCCCTAATGCGATCCGATTCATCTTAGTACAAAAACGCATAAAGTTTATTTGAAACAAATGCGCTTCTCTTTAGACACATTTTAAATTAAGTTAAAAATATATCGCTATATATAAGGCCGTCGAAAATATTTATTTTTTAAAATAATATCATCAAATAACATCTATCCTTCGTCGTAAACCTACAGTATCCTTTAATAATATTCCACTGATCCCTGTTGAACAGATCCGCTATCTAGAACTCCAACTGGACAAATGTTAAACTTGGAATCCACGTACAAGACTATAACGACAGGCGAATGCTCATCGTTTTCGACTTCTTCAACATTAAACAAACGTTCAAACCCTCCGAATCACTAAAAAAGACTCATTTTTATGATAGTAATTAGACTTGTTTAGACATATGGAGTCGAAATTTGAGGATCAACTAAACCCTCTAATACTTCCCGTATCCAATCCTTACAATCCAAAATCCTTCGAAAAATCCTCAATGCTCCTTATTATGTCACAAACAAACATATCCATAAAGATCTTTATGTTCTGTATGTTGCTGATCAAGCCCAAACCAGAAACCTATCATTTCATTGCAAACTCCATAACCATCCACTAGTATCTCAACTTTCTTCCCATTCTATTCCAGAAAACCCTCTGAGGAGTCTGAAAAAAATAACTAATGTCGAACTTATTGAGGTGCTACCAATGGATACAAGCAATTGACTTGTTATTATGAGCATTATCTTCACGTTTATTACATATATTTTTATTTTATTTTGAAGTTGTTAATTTCAATAATTAGTTAAAATAAAAAAGTAAAACAAATTGGGATATTGATACTTACAACTGTATACAGAATAATATGGAAAGACGACTATTAAACGTGCAGATAATGTTCCAATAAAATGTCGATTGCTTGTAAATAAACTACCCATTGGTAGTAATTCAATAAAAGTTTTATGTCAGGCCATCTTGTTTTCAAACGCCTCGGAGGATTATCGGGAATTGAGTGGGAAGCAAATTGAGAAACTAGTGGGTTTGAGTGGTTACGGAGCTTACTTTGCAAGAATTGTTATCTGGTTTGGGCTAAATCAGCAACATATAGAACATAAAGATCTTTATGGATAAGTTTATTGATGACAAAGTAAGGAGCATTGAGGATTTTTCGAAGGATTTTGGATTGTAAGGATTGGATCGCGATAAATTACATGGTTTAGTAGAGCCTCAAAGCTCAACTCCGTACGTCCAAATAGGTCTAATCACAGTCATGTTTATGAGTATTTTGTAATTGATTGCGAGTTTTGAAAGTTTGTCTGGTAAATGTTGAAGTATAAATGTGGATTCCAAGTAAGACGTTTGTCCAAGTTGAGTCCTAGGTAGCGGGTCTGTTCGACTGGGATTAGTGGAATATCATTAAAGGATATTGTAGGACATGAGATCGTAGGTTTACGACGAAGGTCAATTAAAATTAAACTTTCTTCAATTAATTATAAATTTGTTTTTTCCATTTAATTATTGAAATTTGCAACTGTACAATTATATACATCAGGTAAATAAGCGGCATTGAACGTCTGTCTAGTAAATATTGATAAAGTCGAAAACAACGAGCAGTTTCTTGTTATTTAAGTATTGTAAGTTGAACCTGTTACTAGTATACTTGTGTAATGTAGGTGGTTCGAGATTATCTATTAAACCGAGAGCGACCAGTACGAAGTAGATAGGGTTTTACCCATTGTCCAGGTTTCACAAGTCATGTCATAAATCAAATAATATTTTTAAATAGTATTTTTATACTTTTATATCTAAATTTTTATTATTGACAGCAAATAAGAAATGAGCATGTGCATTGTTTTATTTTATTAAACATTGTACTGCTACTGGCAGATTATAAAATTTTAAGTAAAGAGTTTTTCTTCTCAAACAAAAAACTAATCTTTAATTTAACCTTTTTAAAAGTTTTAGACTGTATTCAACAACCGACAAATTAATCTTGTAATAGCTTTCACAAATAGTATGAGCTAATTATGTGAGTTTGTGAAACTCTGAAAGGGCTGTAAAGAACTGGAGAAACTTAAAAGTTATCTAAAGTCTAAAAAAAAAAAAATATGACTGTAATTGAATTTTATTTGATTTTTTATCCTCAATGCTCCTTATTATGTGAAAAATAAACTTATCCATAATTATTTAAATATCCCATAAGTAGCAGATTTAGCTCCATAGCCACTCGAATCCACTAGCTTCCTAACTTGCTTCCCACTCGTTTCCCGATATACTCTTCTAGCCTTCTGAAAAGAAGATGGCCTAGGGACTCCCTAATGTAAAACATTTATTGAAGTTCTACTAATAAGTAGTGCTATAAAAGTTATTGACACGTCATTGCAATTTGTTTACAACACATTTACTTATTGTATGTATCGTAACAGTTATAAATATCAATAAAGTATAAAATAAAAAATTAAGATTTAAATAATAATACGTTGATTCAGAAAAAAAACAACCTTTTAATAGGCAAAAATCAAGATATATTTTTCTACCGCATAAGGGATTTTAAATAATAAAAATAAGGACTATATGCTTAAGGGTTTGACGCCATATGGATACCAGCTGTAGAAACCGTTGGTGATTCCGCACTTTGGTTTTCGAAACTAAGCACTCGTGAACCCTATTTTCATAGTTGAAATAAAAATAAATTTTATTGTGGGGCCATCGTCCCATAAAAATAATTGCTGTGATCAATATAATGGTGGATAACCATGAAACTTGGATATCTCTGAAAGAAAACATCGTACATTCTCTGTGTTCCGAACAGAGCTCTGGATTGATGGAACGATTATAGCATCGTTGACTTTCAAAACAAGCCCTGATCCTGATATATTTATTTTATTATTTTTGTCTCACGTAACCTTCATAGTTATTTTGGAACCACCTTTGCACCTTTCTTTTTTTTAAACAGTACCATAACAAAATTCGCAATCTAAAGGGTTTATATACAGGGTGAGTACCTCTCAGTGTAAAAAAAAGAAAAATTGGGTGAAACTAGATAAAAAATGTCGCATATCTCACCATTCTATTCCAATCCGTTGCAGTTATACGACGAATCAAAGACTTTTTTGAGGAAACCACGGTTTTTACAATAAAAGCTGCAATATTTTGTTTAAATATTTTTCAAACTTTGACCACAATTTCGGATTTACCATTAAATTTTCAGTTAAATCAGAGTACATTTAACCTTGAATTTTACAAACTTTGGACCTAAAGAACAGCTTGATCTTCACCTTTTTTAGGGAAGTTACAATGTTTTCCCCTGTAGAAACAGAATCATCTGCCAATAAGATTCATCTAAAAAAGTGGTATTCTTCAACACAATCTTTAGTTTTAGTTAGTTATCATTAGTTTTAAGTTTAAGTTTAAACCTTACATTGAAAATCTAATCAAATAAATCCTAAATAATAAAAATAGATAAATAAATGTATTAACATAAGATCCTCTGATCTGGTGTCGCTTTATTGACAGCTTTCCTTAATTTTCTGTTAAACAATAATTTTTTCTTTGCTTTTTATTCCAATGAAGAGTTTATTATGTTTAAAGTAAATATTTTCATTAAGCGATTATCATAATATCCTATTTACACAAGTAACTGATTTGTATGCCAAATGAGAACACCGTATTTTTTCGGTTTTAAAAATGAAGTTCTCCATGAAATCTTAATAAAATCATTACTTTCAACATATGATTCGAAAGCTGATTACATTTTCAAGTTTTTGTGAGATTTGAAGTTTTGTGGATAGTTTTTTCCACAAAAAAAGGTGAAGATCAAGCTGTTTTTGATTTATTGTATATCTGCAACGGATTAAAATAGAAAGGTGAGTTTTGTGGCATTTGTCTACATTTTTGATCTAGTTTCACCTAATTTTTTTTTTTTTTTTTTTTTTTTTATACTAAGAGATACTTACCCAGTATAGATCAAGATTTATTAAAAGTTTTTTTAGTAAGTTTTTAAAAGTAAGGATTCGTAAGGAATTATAGTGAAATTGTTTCATTAATTTTTAGCTTTTGAGTTACGTAACTTTTCATTAGAATTCAGGGTTCTATACTAGCTCTATTATGTTGAACTATCTGATTTCAATTTAGAATAATTTTGTACTGACCGTAACCAGTTTATAAAAATACGGGTTATGAGTTATGGTCACCCCTATCCATTTCAATTTTCTTTTGTGTTACAAACGTTCTTTCTCCTAATAAAGATAAAATATAATTTTTTTCATTTCAATATGTCATTTTAAAACTTAAATACTACATCCCTTTCGCGTTACTGCTTATGTAGAAAAATCAACGAGAAGTGTGGCTACAAATTATACAATGATGAATAGTTGTTTTAATTAATTTTCTACTATTATTTCATGATGGTTTTCTAAACTAATAAGAAACTACAAAGGGTGTGAATGAGTGTATCAAGTGATTGTATTTTTAAATATATATTTTATCTTTTTGTTAAAACCGCGTTGAATTAGTATTTAGATTATTTTTATAGTTCCACTTGTCCATTAATCAATAATTTTTAAATTATTAAAACATTTGTTTAAAGATTATTTTACCACATGACCATAACTAGTTTTGGATATGACCATAACCGGTGCAACATGCCCATAACTGGTATTTTGAGCTTTTTGTAAAAAAAAATATAACAAATTTTTTGAAAGGAAGCTTTAGTATATTTGTCAATTTTTTTTCAACTTTTGAAAATCTAAGTATATAACTAAATATGTTATATTACAAACTGTATCAACGAAATTCCCTTTTAAATGAAAAAGTTATTTTAACTATGACCATAAATAGTGACTTGCCCTATTCCTATTATAATTAGTATTTTACTAGGTTGAGAGGGTTTAGAGTTTAGTTATTTATTATCAGAATTACAAATCTTATGACCTCAGACAACCTCTATTTCTAATAATAAAACAGAATTACGATACTTTATATTTTACAGTAATTTTTAAAAAAAAAGGCAGTTATAAAAGTACTGAACCCAGATAAGATACGTGCTGTTTACAAAATGATTCAGATGGGATGAAACATGAACTTTTTATCACAATTTATCATGAATTATGATTCGATATTTAACACAAAGAAATCGGTCATTATTCCTATGTTATAAATAAAACATGTTTATAGCTATAAATTAAAATAAATTCATCAGAAAATAATTTTATTATTGTGGTACGCTCACACAAAGATGTTTTGATCTGCCGCTGAGACCTCAAGTTGAAAGGGATCTCATTACTAAATAAGATGCTATCACTGGCTGGTGTCGTATGGATACTAACCAACATAAAAAAAAAAAGCTTGCTTTTAGAGGCAAACCTCGAGCTGGATGGTGATAACATTGTGTGGAATAGATAGTACAACGGACAATCTTCTAAGTGCACGCAAGGCCCACCTCTTTATTTCTGATGTTACAATTCATTTCTTTATACCGATTGATACTTTTTTTTTTTTCAGTAAATTTGAACAAATATCATTATTAAAGGGAACTTTTTAAATTTGGGGAGCGGAATTTCATAATTCTTAATTTCCTATTATTTTCTCAGAATAATGTATCAACCCCTTTTCTTATCCACGTTTTATAATTGTTATTAATTTCCAAAATTTATTATTTTTTCTTTATATGTTGCAGTATTAATTTTTAAAAAACTAATATTACCTTTTAACAATGTTCCAATGATCCCTGTTGAACAGATCCGTATCTAGAACTATCAACTGGACAAACTTTTAACTTGAAATCCTCATACAAGACTAAGACGACAGGAAACTGCTCATCGTTTTCGACTTCTTCAAAATTTACTAGACAAACGTTCAAGACTTCTCTACAAAAGACTCAATTATATGACAGTTATCAGACCTATTTGGACATACGGAGTTGAGCTCTGGGGCTCAACTAAACTTTCTAATTCTTCTCGTATCCTATCCTTACAATCCAAAATCCTTCGAAATATCCTTAATGTTCCTTACTTTGTAACAAATAAACTTATCCATAAAGATCTTAATGTCCCATATGTTGCTGATTTAGCCCAAACCAGATACCTATCCTTCCATAGTAAGCTCCATAACCACTCCAACAAACTTCCTAAACTCCCGATTATCTACAATAGACTCATTTACATGAGAGTTAACAGACCTATTTGAACGTACGGAGTTGAGCTCCGAGATACTTATCCTTCCATAGTAAGCTTCATAACTCCAATACACTAGTCTCTTAACTTGCTTCCTATTCTATTCCCGATAATCCTCCGCGGCATCTGAAAATAAGATGGCCTAGAGACCTTCTAATGTAGAATTTATTGAAGTGCTACTAGTGAGTATTTCTTCACATGCTATTTACTTTCCATTGTATTTCAACACATTTACTTGATGTATATATTTTATACAGTTGTAAATTTCAATCAATTTAAATTAAATATATATATATATATATATATATATATATATATATATATATATATATATATATATATATATATATACCTTAAAACTAAGTCAGTTGTCTGCCTTAATTACCAACGGAGAATAAAATAGAAAGAAAAAAAAAACTTCTTTGGGAGGAAATCCTTTTACTATGACATTAGATAGCAGAAAGTAATTTCATATTTGTCCGTGAGACTTTTACAATCTTGCAGGATAAATAAAGGTAAGATTTAAATAATAAGATAAATTAAAAAAAAACTAGATAAGACAAATGTTTAATATAGGTATAAATATTGTATGCAACATCGAAAGAACGAATAATTTCTATTATAAAACACACTTATCAATTTAAATAAATAATATATGAAGAGAACGGGAAAAAGCAGAAAAATGATTTTCTTTTTTTTAAGTATCAATTTATTGAAATTTACAACTGTACAAAATTTATACTTCAAGTAAATGTGCTGTTAACTATTACAATAACGTGACAAAACTTGAAAAGAACTACTCATCAGCAGCACTTTAATACAAATTCTACACTAGAAGGTCTCTGGGCCATCTTCTTTTCAGACGCCTGGGAGGATAATCAGGAATAGTGTGGGAAGCAAGTTGAGAAATTAGGGAATTTGAGTGTTTATGGAGCTTACAATAAAAATATAGGTATCTGGTTTGGGCTCAACCAGCAAAAAATGGAACATTAATTTCTTTATGGATAAGTTTATTGGTGACAAAGTAAAGTGCATTGAGAATTTTTCGAAGGATATTGGATTGTGAGGATTGGATACGAGATGGATTGGATGGTTTAGTGGAGCCCCAAAGCTCAACTCCGTCCAGATAGGTCTAATCACTGTCATGTATATTAGTCTTTTGTAATTAATTGGGAGCTTTGAACGTTTTTCTAGTGAATGTTGAAGTAGTCTGTAACGACGGGCAGCTTCTTGTCGTTTTATTCTTGAAAAATTATTTAAATAAAAAAAATATACTTTCAAAAATAATCTGTACGAAAATGTAAATGGTATTCTTTAAAAAAAAAATAATAATAAGTTTAGGCTGATGTTTTATGTCTGAATGATATTTATTATGGAGTATTTATATAACTAGAGATCGTCAACCTTGAGAGAAGGAGGTGTTTTGTGTGATGGAGTGTTTTGAGGAAAGAAGCATTGCGAAAACAAGGAGAGAGAGAATCCCAGAGAATATAGGAAATGGCAAGAAAGGCTCATCCACAATATACTCGATAACACTAGTCTATCAATTGGTTTCATGTTTGATTCTCGATTAGCACCTAAGACATCCAAAAAAAAGAAGGAATTTTTCATATATTTCTTTTACTGGAGTGCTTTTAATAGGTTTGTTATTGCTTTATCACATTTACTCCTTTGCCCTTACCATGTCAAAAATAAAAAGAATAAGAGAGAAAGACTAAGAATGGAGCGAGACGAGATAAAAGAGAAGCCTTAACAAACAAGGAAATATACTGGAGAAAATAAAAAAACAGGAACGGATATTGGATGGTTGGCTCAGGATATGCAGAGGTATGCTTACATTGCAACAGCGGAAGGTAGAACCTAATAAAGATATGAAGTCAATATCCAATATTCGGAAGACAACATAGAACCTTATTCACTCTAAACTGGATTTTGATTAAAATTTATTGATTTCTAGTATAATTATCAAATAGATTCCCGATAACACGCCTGAAAATAAGTTGTCTTATTTCACTTAATAACATGGAGTTATCACTGATGTTCTATTCATGGGTAGTTCCTATTCAAGTTCTTATAATATTTTTTTTCTATAATAAAACGTTAAATAATTATTTAAATAGATCAGAATTACGTATTGACGATCTAAAACTCCGTATTTTAGTATAACGTTTCTTAGTGAAATCACTAATTTATAAAGGTAAATTTATACACAAATACATAAATTAATAGTATTTAAATCAGAATATAATATAATAATAATAAAAAAAAGTGAAAATGTGGTTCTAAACGAATTTAACCTCTGTCGACAATCGTAAAGGGACTCCAGTCTTTTCTCATCGCTAGACCTGTTGGCGTTTAGTGTCACATAGGGGCATGTTTTATTTGTTTGGGTTCTATTGATTCGAGGATAAACGGTATAATTGTTTTGTTAGACAACATCTTAAAAGGAGAGTGATATAATACAAAAGTGCAAACCTGTTTTGATGTGAATAAAAAATAATTTTTAGAGAAAAATACAAAACTGACTTCAAGATTAAACCTACATACACAAACTTAACTAAAAAATAAAAAATAACATTTTAATTGCTTCAAAACAAAAACCATTAAATGAAAATAAATGAAATTATCGATACTTTTATACCTATCCACAATTTATGACCAGGTATCTTTTGAGTCGGTGCCAGCCAAGAAGGGCAGTTTAATCCTGCCTTTACAATAAACTTTCGAATGACCGGAGATAGCGGTGCGGCGGTGATGAAACAGTGGAAGGATCTTTATGACTACTATTTCTTTTCAAATTCTGTTTGTATTGGCTGGCACCGACTCCAAAAATAACTGATCATAAATTGTGAATAGGTATTTAAGTATCGATAATTTCATTGATTTTCATTTAATGGTTTTTGTTTTGAAGCAATTAAAATATTATTTTTTATTTTTTAGTTAAGTTTGTGTATGTAGGTTTAATCTTGAAGTCGGTTTTGTTTTTTTCACTAAAATTTTTTTTTATATTTCACTTTTGAGTGGTGAATGTATTTTTGTTTATATAGTCAGTTCTCGATCTTCAAGCTACCTTGAAAAATAGTTCGAGTTACTGAACAAAGACTTATCGAGGTTATCATTCCACTTACCTTCATGTAATTGGGAAAATTGAACACAAAATGGGAGTTGAAATCATTACGTATATTTTTCATTAAAGGGTATGTGTATGTTGTTTGTACATACATATAAAATTATTGATGCAGAAAATTAAATACCTGGTACCAATTTGTCATATAACTTTCAACTGAATTGCGCTTTTTACTGAGGGTGCCTAAAAGTAGACGCCGCATTCCACCAGTGGCGATCTATTCTTTATTCTTTAGAACGGTTGAAAGAGAACTACGCTGAATTCGGAATTCACTAGCAACAAATGCCCAACTTCTTTCTCCTTTCTGCACTTTGCAAATCAATTTTAACTTTTCGTTAATTGAAAGAATTTTTAATAGCCACTGTAAAACCACTCGAGTGAATAACTAATAATAAGTGACTGATGTAACTATGAACTGAAAACACAAACAATGACAGAAAACAAGAAAACAAATTACACATGAAATTCTTTTAATTTGAGTTCGAGTTATAGAGGCGATGACTTCTAATAGTTCGTTTCTTTTATACCCTATTTTCAGTTCTACTTATTTTCGACACATTTTTTCACGTTCTTTGCCTGAAATCGTCTCATTGAGGTGAAATTTAAGTGTAATGTACTTCCGACCGCAGATTTTGTTCGACTTATTTAAGAATTTAGCTTATCGAAGTACAACACATCGAGAGTTGACTGTATATGTAAATTTTTTTTGTTTTTTTTAATAATTGAGATTTAGTTACCATGGAGATTTTAGATAATCATAATCATAAATATGTTTATAATGTAAGGTTATATAACAGTGATTTTTATTAACTGGTTTTTTTATTTTTCTTAAAAAGTGCTGCGTTGATTTCAAAATATTTTTATGGAACTACCTCTGAAGTATGCCCTTCCGGTCTAAAAAATAATCATCAAAATTTATTGAGAATTGACCGAGTAATCGCGTAACATACACACAAAAAAAAAAAAAAAAAAAATAGAGACGAGTTGAGAACCTCCTCTTTTTTGAAGTCGGTTGAAAATAGCTTTATTTTTATAGTTATCTCTCTAATTCGTTATGTTATTTCAAATATACAACAGTAGTATATTTAAATATCTTATGATGATTGATAAATATATCAATTGCAGTTAGGTAGTATTTTTTGAGGTTTAGATGAACCTTATTTGAACCGATAAATTAAAATTTACACTTAAATTATTGCATTATTTTTATTTTTTATCAAAAAATTATTTAATTCATCGAATAACAAGGTCCTGGAAAGTCCTGAACGCTCCTGACTTTGTCACAACAAACTTATCCATAAAGACCTTAATGTCCCATATGATGCTGAGTTAGCCCAAACCAGATACCTATCCTTCCATAGTAAGCTCCATAACCACTCCAATCCACTAGCCTCCCAACTTGCTTCCTCCTCCATCCCTGATAATCCTCCGAAGCGTCTGAAAAGAAGATGACCTAGAGACCTTTTAGTGTAGATTTTATTGAAGTGCTACTAGTAAGTAGTTCTTCACAAGTTATTTACATGCCATTGTATTCACTGTCAACCCATTTACTTGTTGTATATTATTCTGTACAGTTGTAAATATCAATAAATGAAAAAAAAAATTATAGAAAAGTTGGTAACAATCCCTAACTAAAAGTTATAATTTACCGACCTCAGAAATAATTTATTAACCCAATAAGCAATTCTACGGAATTAGGTGCCCCATGATATAATTTAAAGTTCTAAAAAATATTTGAACAAAATTATCATCTTTAAGAAATTGTTTAATTTAGGTAACATCCATGACATAATAATCACTTCTGTTGACATAAAAAAATTAGTAAAACATTAAAAAAACAAAAACTCATGATTCCAAAGTATTTTTCAAAAATTCAACATAATTAAGAAATGATAAAAATATACTCGTTAAAGAATAATAAAGTTCAATTTTCGACTTTTTTATCTCTATTTCTAAACCCAAAATGGCAATTTTTTTTTTTTTAGAATTACGTTTATATCGAAACAAATTATATCTATAAAATATTTATAAGGTGTCATCTGATTTGGTTATGGTTAGTTAATGTTTTCAAACCATAAAAATTTAAAATTTAATTCATACATCAATGCTCACAAATTTGAAATCCGACGGGATATTTAATTATTTTTTGGGGATTAACAGAATCACGGACTCGAAACTCGCTCCCTGTAATGCCATCAACTCAGTATTGAGTTAATGAAAGGGGGCATTGGAAAATTAGATTACTTTCGGAGTAGAACCGTGGAGATTGAGCAGCTTGGGAACGGATTTAGCAGATGGGGACTGTGGATGTTTGACAATTCTATGGCGATGAATACGTAAAGGTCAGGAGGCGACATCGGTTGGGGATTGTTACTTGTTCCCCTCCAATCCGATATCTTCTATACAGGGTGAGTATCTCTTAGCGTAAAAAAAAAAATTGGGTGAAACTAGATCAAAAGTGTAGCCAAATGCCGCAGACCTCACCTTTCTATTCCAATCCGTTGCAGATATATGGTAAATAAACGATTTTTTGGAGGAAAGCATGTTTTTTACGATAAAAGCTGTAATATCTCCATTTTGTTTAAATATTTTTCAAATATTGATCACATTTTCGGATTTAGCAATAAATTTCCTATAAGATCGGAGTAATTTAACCTTGAATTTTACAAACTTGGGACCTAAAAAATATCTTTATCTTCACCTAATTTAGGGAAGTTACAATTTCTTATAATACTTCAGCGCTCACTGCTTTTCATAAAAACAATCCACAAAACTGCAAAGCTCTCAAAAACTTACAAATTTAATAAGCTTTCAAATGATATGTTAAACGTAATGATTTTGTTTTAATTTCATGGAGAAATTTACTTTTGAAACCGAAAAAACATGGTGTTCTCATTTAGCATACAAATCAGGTACTTTGGTAAATAAGACATTATGATAATCGCTTGATGAAAATCTGTATTTTAAATAAAAGAAACACTTCATTAGAATAAAAAGCAAAGAAAAAATATAATATTTATTGACATAAATTTTAGGCCAGTTCAGGTATTCATAATAACAACAGCGACTTTGACCTCTCTCAGTACTAAGCACATTATCGCTATTTCATAGTTATTTTCCTGTTTATTTTGAAATGGGAGGGGATTATTGTTTATTATTTTATTTTTATTTTGATATAATGATTGAAAGTTTGATTTGGAAATTAAGAAGCTACAGAGATAAAAGTGTCACTATCATTAGAAAGACCCTTGCTAATATTGCTTATCCTTAGCTTGAGGGCCCATTTTATTTATTGGGATTATTTTTTTCTGTTTGGCAATACACCTGCGAAGATGGCAACGTTCACAAATGGTGAGTACGCTGACATACATTTTTTGTATGGTTTTTGTAATGGAAACGCGAGTGCAGCGCGGCGGGAGTACCAACTTAGGTTTCCAGATAGGCGCCTCCCCTCTACGATAGTGTTTTCACGAACTCATCAACGTTTATCTGAAACAGGTTCCGTTCATAAGTTACGTCAAGAATTGGGACAAGTTCCTCATGATGTTGAACTCGAAGAGGAAATTATTGATATAGTAAATGAAAATCCCAGTGTTTCATCAAGAGACTTGGCCCGTGAAATTGGTATCTCCCAAAGGTCAGTTATCAACATTTTGCACCGAGAACATTTTCACCCATATCATTTCACACAAGTACAAGGGCTAGAACCTAATGATCATGTACATAGAATACAATTTTGCCGCTGGCTTTTAAATAGAGACATTCAAGAACACCAGTTTCTGAGGAAAATTTTATGGACAGATGAGTCTCTTTTTACAAGGGAAGGAATTTTTAACGTCCACAACCGGCACTACTGGGCAGCTGAAAACCCACATATGGTTCAAGAAGCATCTTTCCAGCATCGTTTTACAGTGAATGTGTGGGCTGGGATAATAGGGGACCGACTCATTGGGCCACATTTTTTGCCCAGCAGATTGAATGGAGAAAGTTATTTGGATTTTTTACAAAATATTCTACCACAACTTATTCACGACATTCCACTTGATGTTCAGCAAAACATAATATTCCAACACGATGGTGCTCCTCCACATCATTCGGCAGCAGTACGGGAAATGGCTGAACCAACGATATTCGACCTGGATAGGTAGAAATGGTGTGATACATTGGCCAGCTAGGTCACCTGACTTAGCTCCAATGGACTTTTATGTGGGGGGCTACATAAAAAGCGAGGTATATGCCAGAGAAGTGACCAGCATTGAGGTCCTAAAGACGAGAATTCTGGAGGCCGGAGCCAAATTGCAACAGCGTCTGACTTTAGCAGTGACCGTAGGGGCTGTGAGAAAGAGAGCAAGAAGCTGCATTCGAAATAATGGAGGACATTTTGAAAATTTAATAAAATAACGGACTCTGGCGGCGCTTTATTGACAGTGATTCTTTTATTTTCAAATTAACAAATTTTTTCTTTGCTTTTTATTCTAATGAAGTGTTTCTTTTATTTAAAATACAGATTTTCATCAAGCGATTATCATAATGTCTTATTTACCAAAGTACCTGATTTGTATGCTAAATGAGAACACCATGTTTTTTCGGTTTCAAAAGTAAATTTCTCCATGAAATTAAAACAAAATCATTACTTTTAACATATCATTTGAAAGCTTATTAAATTTGTAAGTTTTTGAGAGCTTTGCAGTTTTGTGGATTGTTTTTATGAAAAGCAGTGAGCGCTGAAGTATTATAAGAAATTGTAACTTCCCTAAATTAGGTGAAGATAAAGATATTTTTTAGGTCCCAAGTTTGTAAAATTCAAGGTTAAATTACTCCGATCTTATAGGAAATTTATTGCTAAATCCGAAAATGTGATCAATATTTGAAAAATATTTAAACAAAATGGAGATATTACAGCTTTTATCGTAAAAAAAACATGCTTTCCTCCAAAAAATCGTTTATTTACCATATATCTGCAACGGATTGGAATAGAAAGGTGAGGTCTGCGGCATTTGGCTACACTTTTGATCTAGTTTCACCCAATTTTTTTTTTTTACGCTAAGAGATACTCACCCTGTATACACTCTGCTTTAATTTATCGATTTTGCCCTTTTCAGATATAACGCTTTTAAAACTGGAGCTGAACTGGCTGGGAAATTCATTCGATTTTTCTTGTCCATTTATTGAAATACACACACAAAAAAGAAACATCCAGGTACATCCAGTAAATGTGATAATAAGGTACCTACCTTATGGGTCATTCGCAAAAAATTGCAGTTTTGTGTTCGGAGATAGAGTAAAGAAGTCGAAAAATGAACTCCATTTTTCTTGAACGTGTATATTTGTATAATTTCTTAGGTATGCTAATTTTTTAAAAAATACTTTGTAATTATGAGTTTTTTTTATGTCAACAAAAGAGACTTTTATGTCATGATTGTAACCTAAATTAAATGATTTATTAACCCTTCAGCCAGTAAACTAGTACGTATTAGTACCAGTGGGTAGGAAACAAGTATACGAGGGTACAGTGGACATCTTGCGCGCTCTATGATATCACTATATTTTATATAGTAATAAGAACTTGTTTTAGTTACTCTCAGAGTCGTTAGAACCACTAACATTGGTTTCCGTTCGAAAAGTGGTACAAATACGAACTAGTGTGCACCTAGCTCCCATCCGGTTGAGATCGCAGTTTTTACCTCTAGCTGTTCATAATTATTTTCCGGCCTTCTACAAATTTTTTGCGCTACGATTTTGTAATGTTTGACATTTTACGGTGTAAAAGCTTAATTTTTCCAAGTGAAGTACGTTCAATATATTTTTTTTCACAAGAACTGACATCGGGTTCGAATTCAGCATTCAAAACAACCCTTAAATACGAAATTCCATCCAAATAGAAAAAAAAAAAAAAAAAAAAAAAATCGTAAGCTACAAAATTTGCTCGTACAAAATGTAAGCAATATTTTTTTTAATTGACAAAAACTTGAATTACAGTTAGACGGTTAAACGTATCAATTTCATATTTTTCAGACTCAATTTAAAAATCAAAATGTATTTCGGATTTTCCAACTTTTCCAATTGGTTTTTCTTCCCATTTTGTTCATCGAATTTTGCATTTATACACACCAAAAGATAGCTGAGGTTCTATTCTTCCAGCGATACGAAAAATTGCGTAGAGTATAAAAAAGTAATTGCAGTTTAGATACAAGTAACCAATAATCGGTTTAAAAATTTCATGCCCCTTGAAAAGAGTAAGCTCAGTGGGTAAGGCACTTGACTACCATGCTCCCGGGCCCGAGTTCGAGCCCGACTGAAGGCAGAAAATTTATTTTCTGTTATTTCGGCCGTGGATCGAATTCGAGGTCGGGAGACCCTCCTGGGGCACACCCAGCCTCCTAAAAAAGTGGGTACCCTTAATTGGGGGAAAAACCTGGCGGTTGAGCGTGAATTCTGGCCAAATCACCTCCTTTCACAACCGTTGGCTACGAAACAGTACACCCTACCTAAGTACTGAACCCGAGAACCTTCATGGGTTGTAAGTGGTACAGGTTTTTTTTTTTTTTTTTTTTTTTTTTTTTTTTTTTTTTTTTTTTTGAAAAAAGTAAAAAAAAAAAAAAATAATTTTTTTTTTTTAATTGAATAAACGTTTTTCGATGTTTTTGAGGGTGCTGAATTAGAATGTGACATCAATTTTCGTGTGAAAAAATCTAATAATTTTTTTAGAATTTAATTTACCTAAACCAAAATCTATGGAGCGGCTGTATTTTACTTTCAATTCGCAATTAAAAATATAAATCTTAGTGCTAGAGACATGTCGATGCCATTCTTCTTAAACTCAAGATTTAAAATAAATTATTTTAATACCTTTTTTTTTTTTTTTTTTTTTTTTTGGTTTCTAGGACCCATTGGTCGGAACGTCAAAATAATAGTCTAAGATTTTTTAACCTGGAAACTCCAAAAAAATTTCTAACGAGATCCGTGAGAGATTGAGTGTGTCCTCCTCTTGTCAGTTGTTTGACTAGATTAACATTAAAAAATGTCTGCAAATTACATAACATAATATCCTGTTATATATTCGGGGAGTACACTCAGGTTAAAGGGAGTTCTATCATGTAACTTGGGCGGAACAACTTATGAATTTCATGTACAAGACTCTCCAGTGAAGCAGTGGCGGATCCTACCCCCGGGGCTGTAGGATGGCGAGAGATGAACTTGAGCAAAGTTGACTCTGGGTTCCCTCTAATAAGACGAGGCAACAACTTAATACAGGCTCCATCCTCCAACCACTCCTCCACTTCTCCACTCCTTAGCATCGATCCACCGTTCCTGGCTAAAGTCTCGCCTAAATTATTTGCAGACATCTCTAATGGTCGGCTTTGAGAGCCTCTCTCCCCCTCCTCCCTCATCCCAACCACGGAGTCTTGACTTTGGAGTATTCCCTAATAAGATCTGCGAATCACCGCTTTAATTATCTCAGATTATCCGTGTTTGTAGTAAACGAAATCTGGGTCCTTAAAAATATTCTGTTGCTAATTTAAAACATAAATAATCAAATTTAAGTATTATACTCCTTAATGAACATATTTAACAAAACACCATATGTTTCGAGAAAAAAATATTTCACATCTTTAGATCCGATCTTTATTTACAGTGGTTCCACAAGCCATATTTTAAAATTTTTATATTGTCATATTTTAACCCTAGAATGCTCATTTTATTTTATTTTTTTTATTTTTTTGGTAGTTTAAAATATATGTATGATGTAGTTAGTGATTAAGAGTTAGGAGAAATATTAAAATTAATTAAAATCCAATATTTGACAGGAAACAAATTTTATACTTCATTTACTTCAGTCATTATTGCTCATACGTTTACTATAGAAATACAAAGTAACTTACTTCTAAAAAAATATACTCTTCGTTACGGCACAGAATTTTTTTCCGACTCAGAACTATTAAATATCTTTTTTTTTTTTTGTCAACTATTTATTTATATTTACAACTGTATACATACAAAGAAAATTTGAAGAAATTATAACAATGACATGTTAAGAACATGTTAAGAACGACTCACTAGAAGCGCTTCAATAAAAACAGAAAAAAAAATCTAGGAAGGTCTCTGGGCCATCTTCTTTTCAGACACCTTAGAGGATTATTGAGAATAGAATGGGAAGCAAGTAGAGATACTAGTGGATTAGAGTGGTTATGGAGTTTACTATTAAATGATAGGTATCTGGTTTGGGCTAAATCAGTAACATATGGACCATAAGGTCTTTATGGATAAGTTTATTTGTGACAAAGTAAGGACATTGAGGATTTTGGATTGCAAGGATTAGATACAAGATGAATTAGACGGTTTAGTGGAGCCCCAAAGCTCAACTCCGTCCTTGATAATGGATCTGTTCATCAGGGCTTAGTGGGATGTTATAAACGGATGCTGTAGGGAAGGGAGTCGTAGGTTTTTAGATGTTTAAATTCACAAATTCGAGGAACATAACACTTTTATTCAAATTTCAAACAAAGCCCACTTTAACAGAACCAGTAACAACATCTATACGCAATGGTTCGTATTATACAGTGGGTTAATATCCGACGTTTCTATCGAGATGTCAAAAGATGTAACTACAAATATTTTTATAACTGTAGGAACGATAAAAATAGTTGTCCCTCAAATGGTACTGGGGGCCTTGTAGGGGTAAAGTGTGAATTAATATATTCATTAAGGACTAAGTCATATTTTATAGATGCGTTGGATTTAAGAGGGATGTTGAATATGTCAATGTCGAAAAGAATGATTTCATTTAAATGATGTGCCAACAAAGATGGCCACTATCAGAGATTAAAAATAATAAAAACGGCAAATAAAAATAAGTTTTATGGCAAATAAAAGTTTAAAAAGTCACTGAAGGCTGCACCACAACAACCAGTGAAAGGTATTGGGTTCAGAACTTTGGCTAGACTGTAATGTTATTTGGGCAACGGTTGTAAAAGAAGGAGGTTTAGCCAGAATCCCACTCAATCACTAGGTTTTCCCTTGATTTAGCGTACCCACTTTGTAAAGGTCGGCCTGTGGCACACTCAACCCTAAAAGATCCCCCGACTCCAAAGTCGAGCCAGGACTGAAATTAAAGAAAATAAATTTTTGGCTTGAACTTGTTGTCAAATGCCTTATCAACTCACCTACCACACGTCTCAAAAATGATTTTAAACAACAGCGCAAAGTTAACATTTAATCGTTACTTTTCACTTCCAGTCTATGAAAAAGTTGAAACATTAATTTAAAAATTTTTGTTCCAATTATTTGATAATCTTTTTTATCTTCATTGTAAGACAGATCCATTACGTCGGATTTAATCACGCGGAAGAAGTCATGAAGTCCTCAGGGAGGAATGGAATAAATCAACGTTCGAGGTTTTTGGATGGATCCAACATTTATTTTTGAAATTCTCAACTGTTGGATTAATAATAATAATTAAATAAAATGATTCCAATTTTAGTTATGACGTCTTATCCGTAATTTACTAGGTGTGCATATGATGTTGTATTGCTGTAAATTACAATAAATTATTTTAAAAACAAATTTTAAGATTTAAGTAATAGAGCTTTAAGAATCAACAAGAGATCTCTTCCTCATTCTCTCTCTCTCTCTCTCTCTCTCTCTCTCTCTCTATATATATATATATATATATATATATATATATATATATATATATGTGTGTGTGTGTGTGTGTGTGTGTGTGTGTGTGTGTGTGTGTGTGTGTATATATATATATATATATATATATATATATATATATATATATATATATATATATATATATATATATAGATTCAACATCTCTCATAAGTCCAATGGATCTATCAAATATTAGTTGGTTCTTAATGAATATATTAGTTCACACATTTACCCTCCAAGGCCCCCCGTACCATATGCGGGACAACCATTTTTATCGTTCCTACAGCTACAAAAATGTTAGCAGCGACATCTCTTGACATCATGATAGAAGCGTCGGATATTTAGCAATTGTTTAATACAAACCTTTGCATATAGATGTCGTTACTGTTTCTGTTATTGTGGACTTAGTGTGAAACTAAAATGAAAGTGTTATGTTTTTCTTACGTGTGAATTAAAAAATATAATAAAAAATAGTAATTGAATAGTTCTGATTTGGAAAGAAATACTGTGTCGTAACGATGTGTATATTTTGCAGACGTAAATTACTTTTGTATTTCTACTGTAAATGTATTAGCATTGAGTGAAGCAAATCATAGAACAACTGTGAAAAATAAAAAAATTGTGTCCCGTCGAATATTGGATTATAATTTCGTTTATTATTTTCTCCTAACTACATCATACATATTTATACCCTCGAAAAAAAAATTGATATGATTAAAATATGACAATGTGAAAATTTTAACATATGATTTGTAGAACCATTGTTAATAGAGGTCGAACCTAAAGATGGGGAAAAAAATTTCTGGAAACAAATGGTGTTACGTTAAATATGTCCATTAAGGAGTAGAATGCCGATATTTGATTTTTTTTTTTTAATTAATAACAATATTTTTCAGGACCCTAATCAGATATCATATACTACAAACACAGATAATCTGAGATAGTTAAAATGAGTTTTACAAATCAAATGTATTGTCTTCGTACTCGTTATTAGCTTAAATCTAATGTACATATAAATTGGTTAACTAACGTATTCATAATAAATAAAGGATAATAATCAAAATAAATAGTTGAAAGAAATTATTTATAATTTTCTATAGAAGTTCAACTTGAGTTTTGTGACCGGTGATGAGACGCGGTAATGGGTACTTGGGTCAAAGCAGGACGCTCGTTATAGGCAGGGTCCGACCCTAGTCCACGCTAACGAGAACACAACCAACATAAATACATTTTATTTATTTATTTTCTTTCTAGTATCCCATCCCTGTCTTGTATTATCACTAGGGGATATATTTTGAGGGGAACTTTTTCAACCGAGGTTCAGCAAACATAACGGAAAAGACCCCCTTTGAAGTTCTCTTTTTAGAACGTTCTAAAATGAGAAAAAAAAAACCAGCTAAGTTTCAAAATATTCATTTATGGTGACATTGTTACTTTGTTATAGTGTTGGTATATTGTTACAGCCTTGAGAGAAATTGAAAATGACTTATATTCAATAAATGCTATAATCTGTTTTAGTCTAAAGCAATAAGTAATAGTGACGGTAAATAGTCCATTCACGCTGTATGTATAATTCTCGTATAATATATTAGCTGCTCAAAAACAGTCTGAACAAAAAACAGCACAGAGAGCTGGCTTTCCGATCTCATGTCAAAAAACAGAAAATTTGGCAATATTAGGAGAGTACCACATTTTAGTACCTAGGCGAAATAATACAGGAAAATGGAATCGAAACGAATGAAATGAAAATAAATTTTATTCTGGGGCCATTGCCCCTTAAGAATAATTATAATGAATAATATAATGACTGCCTAGCTGCCGTACATAAAATTAAGGACATAATACAATAAAGAAAAATATTCAAATTAAATTACGCAATAAAGTAATATTGCATATTTTAAATATTACATGAAAACAAATTATATCATAAGGTTAAGAATTTAGAATAAGGTAAGAAAACAAAAAATAAGGGAGACAAAAAAAATTCAATGAAAAAATACAGTTAAACGAAGCTAAAATACATATCTTATCAGGAGAAATAAATGTATCTTATCTGATATAATAATATAAATTATGACAGAAACAGTAATACAAAATTAATGCAATAGTACAAAAAATAATACTAGCAAAATAAATATTATATTGTGAATATATATAATTCAGTTTAAAAGATAAACGAAGGCTTATGGAAATAGGTACCAAAAACTAGAAACAGCCAATCGTCTCACACAAAACATGTACAGCAAAAGATGCATTTCCAAACATACAAAATTACACCATAATAAAACAGCCATTAAATCGAATGTCTCTACGGTTCAGATACTCTTATCCTGAATACAAAAACAGATACTGACAACATACGGAAAAAAAGAATGGAAAATCATAAGAAAACTTTTTGGTCCAGAATTCTTAGACGAACAATACAGGCATCATAATTAAACAGGAAATTATACAATATTCAGATATTTACAGTGACATTCTGCAAGACTTAGTTGTTACGGTCAACGTCAAAGGAATGAACACAAATCGTTTCTAAAAAAATATTGGAGTTTTATGAAAATAAGAGTAAAGCCACAACAGACACCATCAGATGGATGGACGAAATTAAAAATGCCCTTAAACTAGCAGGAATTACTCTAAAAGACATTTTTAGTTCCAACATTTTTAGTTGGAAAGTTGGCCGAGAAGAAGCACCAAAGAGAAAGACTAGGAGACTTTGAACATATGAAAGAAAGGAGGCACATAGCAAGAGAATGAAGGAAGTAGAGCTATGCGTAGTCCAGATAGGGCTCATTCGCATAAAATAAATATAATAATAATAATATTAGTAACCTATCATTCAAGATATAAAATAAAATATAAAAAAATTTAAAAAACAACATATGATAAAAAAAATAATATCAAAAATAAAAGATATGTGTAGAGTAAATTTCATATATAAATTTATTTATACCTCATTCTAAATATATATTTTTTATATATTCAATTTATTGAAATTTACAACTATACAAATATATATATATATATATATATATATATATATATATATATATATATATATATATATATATATATATATATATATTTTTTTATTTTTGAAGAGAAAAGATTTGACCCGACCGGGTATAATATTTAATAATATTGATTTATATCAAGAAAAAATTACATATATATATATATATATATATATATATATATATATATATATATATATATATATATATATATATATATATATATATATCAAGTAAAGGAGCTGATAACGATTGCAATGACATGTAATAACTTAAAAAGAACTACTCATCAGTAGCACTTCAACAAAAATTTTACCCTAGAAAATCTCAAGGCCATCATTTTTTCAGGCACCTCGGAGGAATATCAGGAATGGAGAGGGAAGCAAGTTGAGAAACTAGTGGATTTGTGTGGTTATGGAGCTTACTATGAAAGGATAGGTGTCTGGTTTGGGCTAACCCAGCAGCAAATGGAACGTTAAGGTCTTTATAGATAAGTTTATTGGTGACAGAGTAAGGAGCATTGAGGATTTTACGAAGGATTTTGGAGTGTTAGGATTGGATACGAGATGAATTGGATGGTTTAGTGGAGCCCCAAAGCTCAACTCCGTACGCCCAAATAGGTCTAATAACAGTCATGTAAATAAGTCTTTTGTAATGAATTGGGAGGTTTGATCGTTTGTCTAGTAAATGTTGAAGTAGTCTGTAACGACGAGCAGTTTCTTGTTGCTTTAGTCTAATTAAAATATAAATTTTTTATTTAAGTAAAAAAATGTCTTCTATCAACAGATATTTTACTCATAAAGAAAGACTTTGATTGGTCCATTTATGACATAAATTATCAACTTCGAAGATGGCTATAATGAATTTTCTAAATGATCTGGTTATTATACAAGACATTATGTTTTTTAAGCTCCCTTTTCACCTCTCTAGGGGTTTTTAACCAAAAATATACATGGCATTTAAATTTTAAAAATACTCAAAAACACGCATATAATGTTCATATAATCATAGATAAGGTTCATTACTCTAGGAGGTATTAGACTTTAAAACCCATACGCCGCTAGTGCTGCCATAGAACCCACGGCTGAGTTCCTAGCATAGCATCTCTATTTTTGGACGAACGAGGCCTGAATTTTTTTTTAAACCGTTTCCAATAGGTCCTGCCTGTAGGCATATCTCAACCGTACCTTCAGGAAACTTTAAAACTCCCGAATCAGAATCGATAAAAAAAATTAATTAAAAAATTCAATGGATTAATTTTAGACAATGCCGTGATTGTATTAATAGCATTGTATATCCGGGATACTTGCCCAATAATAATAAAAAAAATATTCAAATCAAATTTAACAGTTTACAGTTGTAACGTATTAGATTTTAATACATTTTTTGGTTAAAAAAATTTACACTACATAGCTTAGATATAATGAATATAAAGTGGATTGCATTTTTAACAGTAGGAAAAATAATAAAAACCTGAGAAAAAAATTTAGTTAAACAATTTTTTTTTTAAATAAAAAATTGAGAAAAACAAATGGATAATAAAGATTTACCAAACTAAAATACATAATAAATCAACTTTTTGTGGAGTAAAATTTATTAACTTTTCAGAGTAATTAACTTATAAATTATTTTTGTTTCAATAAAATAAATTTCAAACTGAACCAATAATTTTTTGTATATCTTATTAGCTAAATATTATTCTAGTAGCATGTGGTTTGTACATGTGTGTATGTATCTACTTAAGATTCACTTGTTATAACTATTGTTTGAATTATGGAATTTCCTGAATTTTTTGTAGAGTTGAAAAAGTTCCTGGTCTGTGTGTGAATAAATTTTTAATTGTTTGAAAACCTAATTCGAGAAGGATGTGGGTTATTTTTGTATATTTACTTGCCCAATAACTTGGTAATAACAGGGGGGAAATGCAGACGTTTTGTAGATTAACCACTACATCGGATTTAACGTTTCATTTCAGATGTGATTTATTGTTAAAAAAATTCCACGGTTTATATTAGGGATGGGTATCGTAAAGAATAAATTGGTACTCCATTTCGACAATTTTTTTACCACATATATCGATACACAATAATGTCATGATTTTTTTCTTCTTTATGAAATGCTATTTTAAGCATTCCTATCATGTTTCAATTCCTGTTTATTTATTATTATTTTATCGTTTTAGTGAATCATTTCTCAACATAAATAGGAATAAAATTTGTTCAATTTTTTGGAGTTTAAAGGTAGTTGATAATGAATTAATTGACAATTAATTCACGATTTACGATGCAGATGCAACCTCTCTTGCCAACTGTCCTCTGCCCCTAAAATTGATTCTAACTCGATTCCTGACTTTTCGAGAACTCTGAAAAGAAGATGGCCTAGAAACTTTCTGATGTTATGACTTACATCTCTCTAATCATTTTACCACATCATTACATTATTATTATTATTAAAAAAAAAAAAAAAAAAAAAAAAAAAAAAAAAAAAAAAAAAAAAAAAAAAAAAAAAAAAAAAAAAAAAAAAAAAAAAAATTGGTTTATAGTTTAAACTAATAAGTTATTCAAAAGAAACTTAATATAAGTTTCATCTCCTTTCACAACCGCTGACTAAGAAATAGTACAGCCTACCTTAGTACTGAACCAACGACCTATTCATGTGTTGTAAGTAGTGCAGCTTTTTGGACAAGTATATTAGAGACATAATATGGAACACTGGATTTATGAAAGGATTTCAGGTTGTAAAGGCTGGGCTCGATATGAATTAGCTATGTGGAGCCACAAAGTTCAATTCTGTGTATCTAAATAGCTCTATTTATAGACGTATACACGAGACATTTGTAGTTAGAATCTTACAGCTACAAGCAGTTATTCAGTAAAAAGTGTCGTATTAGTATGAAACTTTAGTGAGAATACAAAGTCTTTTGTGTAGATTACAAGTTAGACGTTTGTCAAGATGGAGTCTTAAGTGCCGGATCTGTTCACGATGAGCGGGATATTAATAAAAGATACGAGGGAGCAGGGAGTTGTGGGTTAATGAAGAAGAGTAAGATGGTTAAGGAATGGTTTATATTTTTAAAACTATTTATTGATATTTACAACTGTATACATTATAAACAACAAGTAAATTTGAGGAAAATGATTACAATGACATGTCAATAACATGTAAATAACTATTCACTAGTAGCACTTCAAAAAAAGTTCTACATTACAAGGTTTCTCGGCAATCTTCTTTTAAAATAAATTATCGGGAACTGAGTGAGAAGTTGGTAGACTAGTGGATTCAAGTAGGTATGTAGCTTGTCATAGAAGGATCTTGTTTAGACCAAATCTGAACATTTATATCGTTATGAATAAGTTTGTTTGTGACATAACAAGGAGCATTGAGGGTTTAACGAAGGATTTTGGTTTATAAGGATTGGATACAAAAAGAATTAGGAGGTTTAGTGGAGCCCCAAAGCTCATCTCCGTATGTCCAAATGGTTCCTATTATTGTCCCGTAAAACTATACAAAATATAAATCAAGAAAATGTGTTTATAACGATTACAATAACATGTCAAAACCTGAAAAGATTAACTCATCAGTAGCGCTTCTATAATAATTCTACTCTAAGAGGTTTCTAAGCCATCTTTTTTTCAGACGACGCGGAGAATAATCAGGAATGGAGTGGGAAGCAAGTTGAGAAACTAGTGGATTTAAGTGGGAATGGAGCTTACTATGAAAGGATAAGTATCTGCTTTGTGCTGAATCAGCAACGAATGGAACATTAAGATCTTTATGCATACGTTTATTGGTGACAAAGTAAGGAGCATTGTGGGTTTTCGAAGGATTTTGGATTGTAATGATTGGATACGAGATGAATTGGATGGTTTAGTGGAACCACAAAACTCAACTCCGTACGTCCAAATAGGTCTAATCACAGTCATGTATATAAGTCTTTTGTAATTAATTAGAAGCTTTGAACGTTTATGATCTTTAATTGATTAAATAATAACTTTCATTTAATAGTATTAACTTTTATTAGTTATAATTAATTTTGAGATTTAATGTGCCAAATATGCAAGCATTTAAACTGGAGCTCATCGTAAGCAACCGATTACCTCGTTTGTGTTTATAATTATGAAATAAAAACAAATTTTAGTACTTAAAATATTAATTGTAAAGTAAGAATATATATATATTTAGTAAATAGGTGTTATTAGAAGTATACTTTCAGAGGAAGTATTACGATGTTTAAATAAAGTCTTTTTTGAGAATTGTTCCAACTTCTAACGTTAATTCTGCAATGATTAAAAAGTATATAAACTTCACATTATAAAACTAAAAATATTATTCAAACAATGTTTGTTAATTACTATTCAATCTGTATTTCTGGAATATTCATTAACAATCTTTTGAATATTTTATAATTGTTAATTTACTATATCAATATCAATTGGTTAATTTCAATTCATTTTTTTCTTCTGCTGCTCCTGAATCCGGTGAATTATTTTCCCCTGAAAATTCTAATTAACAGGGAATTATAATTACTTCAGTGTCATTAGCTCTGAGGGTTTATTACGGCAAATTGGCCTCAAATTAATTAGCTGAATTGCCAATTAAAAAATATTGAGGCAGAAGAAAAAAATGGAACTAAGAATCCTTTAATTGAAATGGTTGGTTTATTTATTTTTATAATAGATAAATAAATAAATTTAGTTAGTCGTTTAATTTAATTTAGTTACCATATCCACCAGTAAAATTTAAATGATTATGAGAACAATATAGTCTCGAAACGCCAAAATAGTTGTTTTTATTTATTTACTGAACATCAAGAACCTTCCTAACATATATATATATATATATATATATATATATATATATATATATATATATATATATATATATATATATATATATACAGGGTGTCCAATATTCGATGGGGGTGTCCTTTTTTTTTTTTTTTTTTTTTTTTTCCCACAGTTTTTTGAAATTTTGAAACGAAACTCTCAGGGTCTTAACTGTGTCAAATAAAGTTTCTTTTCAGGTTATAGTCTGCTCTCATACCTTCTCCAGCGACCCTAACTTTGGAATTCCTAATGGGATGTGGTATTTTTTACGACAGATTTCGATAGAAAATCAAATTTTGAATCGATTTTATACCAGCAAATTTTTTTATTCGGTGTACCGTTTCGCCGCATCGCGAAAAATCATTTAAAAATAAGCAGTCTAAAACTGGTATTGAATGAAGAAATGAATGAAAAATTACTGTTTATTGAAAAAAAAGTTTTTTTTTCAATTACAGGAGGTTTTGGCTCTTAATATAGCTAAAACTAGTATTTCAAAAATAAAATAAACTTTGAACATAAATATGGCATTAAACCTTCCTGCGACTGGTACGAGCGGTGAGAACAGTCGACTTGGTAGGTTTCCCCCGAGAGGCTCAAATCCTCGAAAAGCTAGATGAAACTATGAAAAAGATGAAACTAATATCATTTATGTGCTGGCTACGGTGGAAGCGTATCCTCATTGGAGCATTCGATACATAGCCAGGGATATCCACTTAATGACAGAGCCTTAGTCTCTCAGCATCTTGGGGAGTTAGAGCCTGATGAAGTGAAATGCGGCCTCATCATACGGTGTTGTTTTAGTATGCTTAAGTGGGTATCGAATGCTCCGATGAGGAAGTACATAAATGATAGTAGTTTCATCACAGGCTTGTCGACGATTCGAGCCTCTCGGGGGAAACCTTCCAATTCGACCTGTTATCAACGCTCGTCGTACCAGTCGCGGGAAGGACTTAATTTCATATTTTAGTTCAAAGTTTATTTTATTTTTTCAATACGAGTTTTAGACTGCTTATTTTCTTAAAATGATTTTTCACGATTTGCGGCGAAACGATGCCCCGAAAAAAAAAAATGTACCAGTATAAAATCGCTTTAAAATTAAATTTTCTATCGAAATCTGTCGTAAAAAATACCACATCCCATTGGGAATTCCAAAAGTTAGGGTCGATGGAGAAGAACTGGAGAAGGTTGGAGAGCAGACTATAACCTTAAAAGAAACTTTATTTAACACAGTTAATATCCTGAGAGTTTCGTTTTAAAAATTATAAAAACTGGCCATCCAATATTGAACACCCTGTTTATATGGTATAAGTATTTAACTGTCAACTATTTCTTTGTTATATCAATTTAAATAATTGAGGATTGAATATAATGAATGTTAATAAAAAGTACTCAAATAATTATATAAACCAGAGCGTGATAAAGTAACAAAGCCTAATTTAAAAAAATTTTTTTTGGAGATACAGTTGCTCTGACATCCGTTTATATATTATGTACTATTTCATAACCGATATTTCATTTTTTATAACCTTTACAAAACTGAAAATATAACGATTTAATAATCGAACAAAGGCATTAAAACCAGAAGCGATCGCAAATTAGTTGAGCCGTTACGCTTGCTAAGCACCCCCGCAATATTCTAGCTGATTTAGGAGTCTAAAATCTGCGATAACTTTTAGTTAAACGGTGAGAAAGAATGCTGATTATATAATTTATAAACCTATCGAACTAATAAATATGCTGAATGCCTTAAAGATTAAAAAAAAACAAATTTATGGCCAATGAATTTATTTTTAGTAATAAAAAAAAAATATTGATACTTATAACGGTATATAATTTATACAAGTGTATGTGTGGAGAAAATTTATAATAAACATTATTTAAAATAACTTGTAAAAAACTAATGATAAGTAGCTCTTTCAAAAGTTCTACACTAGAAGGTATCTTAGCCATTCTCTTTGCATACACCTCTGAGAGTTGGGGAATCGAGTGTGAAGCAAGTTGGGAGACTAGTGGATATCACTATAAATGGGTTTAACTATGAAAGGGTACGGATCTGGTTTGGGCTAAATCAGCAAGATTAAGATCTTTATGGATAAGTTTATATGTAATATAATAAGTATCATTGAGGATTTTACGGAGGATTTTGGATTGTAAGGATCGGATACGAGAAGAATTAGGATTAGTGGAGCCCAAAACCTCAACTCCGTATGTCCAAATGGTCTAATTACAGTCTAATTACAGTGTTTTTTTTCCTCATGTTCCTTTGTTAATCATTTTATTCGCATTACCAATGATTTTCGTACTGAATCATGGTGTAATTGTGAATATCAATTAAAAAGAAATAATAACAACTCGGTTTATTTTATCGACTTTTGAAATATCTAGCAATGTAATTTCAAAAATTAATTTTAATAAAATCTAATTTTCCGACGTACCAGACTTAAAAGATAAGAAATTGCTCGTCGTTTACGACTTCTTCAACGTTTACTAGACAAGCGTTCAAAGGTTTCAAGAAATTAAAAAAGACATATTTTCACGACAGTAATTAGACCAATTTCGATATTTGGAGTTGAGCTTTGGGGCTCCACTAAACCTTACAAATCATCTCGTATATTCATTTCTTACAATCCAAAATCCTTCGGATAATCCGCAATGATTCCTAATATGCGACAAACAAACTTATCTATAAAGATCTTAATGTTCCATATGTTATTGAATTGGTTTAAACTAGATACATTTCCTTTCATAGTAAACTCCATGCCCCCCTGAATCCACTAGTCGCCCAACTCACATTGGTTTACCGACAATCCTCAGAGGTATCTGAAAAGAAGATGACCTCGAGACCTTCTCATATAAAACTTTTATTGAAGTGCTACCACTGGATATATGTTTTATTTATATATATACAGTTTTATCTGACAGTTGAGAGGTATATTCATAAAATTTACCATAATTTTCATGAGACATTACGTGGACACTCTAACAAACAGGTTCAGAATATGGCAACAATACGCATTTCTAACATAAATCAACGCAGGCTGAAAAGGAGGTGGATGAGGGATCTCCTAGTCTAATCCCTAATAATTTCCTCGCGTCAGATCATGTCTGTTGTTTTAACGTAACCTCACATTCACTGGTTGTAAACAAATGTGTACTGTTGTAAATATTATTATGTTAAAAAAAATACATACATACACACACATATATATATATATATATATATATATATATATATATGCAGTTATAAATTTCTATGAATGGATAAATAAAAAATAAAAAAAATGTTCTTGAACGGTGTACTTGAAATAGACATTTCACTACAATTGCGATTTTAAATTCTCATCGACTTCCTATCCTACAGTATCCTTCAATGATATTCCACTAATTCCTGCTGAACAGATCCGCTACCTAGGACTCCACTTGGACAAACGTCTTACTTGGAATCCACATACAAGACAAAAAAGACAAGAAACTGCCCGTCGTTACAGATTAATTCAACATTTATTAGACGAACGTTCAAAGCTCCCAATTAATTACAAAAGACTAATATACATGACTGTGATTAGAGCTATCTGGACGTAAGGAGTTGAGCTTTGAGGATCCACTAAACCATCCAATTTATCTCGTATCCAATGCACCTTACTTTGTCACCTATAAACTTATCCATAAAGATCTTAATGTTCCATATGTTGCTGATTTAGCCCACACCAGATACCTATCCTATCATAGTAAGCTCCATATCCACTCAAATCCGTTAGTTTCTCAACTTGCTTCCCACACCATTCCTGATAATCCTCCGAGGCGTCTGAAAAGAAGATGGCCCAGAGACCTTCTAGTGTAGAATTTTTAAGTGCTACTGATGAGTAGTTCTTTTCAAGTTTTGTCACTTTATTGTAATAGTTAACTAGTTAATAGTTGTCAATTTCAATAAATTGTTATTAAAAAAAAAAATTCTTATCTATGTGCATACTAAGAATTAAAAGCGAACTTCTCCATATTCGTTAGTAATTACTAATTTACAATGCAAATGGAACCCCAAGAGCTTTTGTTGAAAGTGGGGAGAGGGGCGAGGGGGGGGAGGAGACCCTATTTTAAATAATTAAATTCCCTAAAACACCGGGTATCCATTATAATAACACACGAAGATTAGCCCAAAAGAAAAGTGGACAAAAAAAAAAAAAAAAAGGATCAGGTTCTTCTAAATTGCTTTTCTTCCCAAAGATAATTAATCGAGGCTTATAAAAAGAAACAGATAAAATCCTTGCAAAGAAAGTAAGATTATATCAAGGCTTGAATAATGTTTCTCCCCCCCTATTCTCCTCCCCCTCAACTTTCTCCCCTTTTTCAATTTTATTTTATTTATCCTTTTTTATTCTCAACTGCCCTTAATGCCTTCTCAACAGAGACATCCCCCAGAAGAAATTATTCAAAGCGTAATAGATTATTTCTGGACCAACTTTTCAAGACCTCAAAATTTTAATAGTTAAGGGGGGATGGTTAAGGATAAAAAGTGAGATGTTAAAGCCAACTTTTCGACAACTTTTATCGGGGAAAAGGTTTGACCCAGTTTATAATTAATGTCGACATTCGAGAAGTTTTAAACCGGGCATTTATTAATCATGGAAAGACTTTATTTAATGATCAAGATATATTTGAATAATTTCAAGGGATATTGAAAATGTTTATGGTAGTTG
The DNA here is from genome assembly GCA_003667255.2 of Euschistus heros. Lineage (NCBI taxonomy): Eukaryota > Metazoa > Arthropoda > Insecta > Hemiptera > Pentatomidae > Euschistus > Euschistus heros. The sequence continues at coordinate 489,745 of RCWM02000253.1, read as the reverse complement.
TAGCATATCATTATACAGAGTGAAGTATTTAAAAACAATTTTATGTAAAAAAATAAGAGTACCGTAAAATAAACTTTTAACATTATTATTTTTTCCATAAGATTTAAGTAAATTAAATAAATTTAAATTTATAAATAAAATGTATTATCACGGCTACAGAACTCTTATTATTATAAAGAACTATTATTAGGGGCATATTTAAAAACTAATCTTCAGCTAACCCCTAGAGATGTTACAATATTATTTACAAGTGTAATATCATAAGTTTAATGATAAAGATATAATAATTGACAATTCTATAATGCAAGAAAAAGATGATCAGGGATGCGGTCGGGAGAAATAAAAAAAATACAAAAAAAAACACACTATAGAAAAAAAAAAATTAAGGAGTTCCGACGTTTCGATTTACCTTACATGTCTTCTTCAAATGATCGATTGTCTCTTTTCCTGACTGGTTCGGTAGCCCAGAGGGAGACTTGTAAGGCAGGTCGAAACGTCCGCATAAACTTTTTTTTTTCTCCTGTCTGCATCCCTGATCATCTTATATTATAAGTTTATTTAAATAAATTATATGTTTAACTTTATAAGTCTGCAGAAAAAATCATAAATACATTTCAGATTATTTCTAATAAAATATACCAATCAATATTTTTAAAGAGAATTTTAAATTTAAAATGCATAATATATAATAAACTAAAGACTATGGCCATTTTGCCACAACGTTTTTTTAGTATATAAAAATAGGGAAGAATCGTCGGTTTGTTCGAAACGCCTTTTAATATTATGTTGAGCAAATTTCTTTTCTTTTTTCAATTTATTGAAATTTACAACTATGCAAATATGTACATCAAGTAAATAAGCTGATAACGATTATAATGACACGTAAAAACTTGAAAAGAACTATTCATCAATAGCACTTCAATAAACGTTCAACACTAAAAGATCTCTAGGCCATCTTCTTTTCAGACGCCTCGGAGGGTTATCGGGAATGGAGTGGGAAGCAAGTTGAGAAACTAATGGATTTGAGTGGTTATGGGGCTTACTATGAAAGGATAGGTATCTGGATTGGGCTAACTCAGCAACATATGGAACATTAAGGTCTTTATGGATAAGTATATTGGTGACAAAGCAAGGGGCATTTAGGATTTTTCGAAGGATTTTGGATTGTTAGGATTGGATACGAGATGAATTGGATGGTTTAGTAGAGCCCCAAAGCTTAACTCCATAGGTCCAAATAGGTCTAATCACAGTCAGGTAAATAAGTCTTTTGTAATGAATTGGGAGGTTTGATCGTTTGCCTAGTAAATATTGAAGTGGTCTGTAACGATAAGCAGTTTCTTGTCGCTTTAGTCTTATGTTAAACAAATCAAATTAAAAAATAAAAATAAAAAATACATACAGAAATGAATTAATCAAGAATATTTTTCATCGAATTAATTATTATTTTATTGAAAAATTGACTGAAAGATTTAATCATGATTAAATTCCAACATATTAGTTGTCAAATATTTAGCTTTGATACAATTTTGTCCAACTCTGACCTGGCATATTCTTGTACTAAAATAACTATAAAGCACTGCTTCTTAAATTCTTTATGGATTATTTGATATATTTATAAAATAATAAAATGAAAAAAATAAATAAATTTTGCTTATAAAAACAAATTATATAGATAGAAAGACAGCGTAACATTTTTTTTTTTTTACGTTATCCGATATATCTGATCGTGACCCTCTCATTACTATAAACTACAACAATCAGCCTCATCAATAATATTTTTTTTTCATAATATGTCCATTTAAAATCACATCTGAATCAAATAGTTTTATGATTAGATAAATAAAAGATATATCAAATAAATACTACAAGTTGCTTCACTCTGAGGCAATGAGCAATATGAATGACAATGAATCCATTCTTACAATATGTATATCAAAAGTGATACAAATAAAGTAAATAAATAATAAATAAAATGCCTATAACTATACAAGAAATAAAATAAAATGTAACAAATATTAATATAAATTAAATTTTGATGATAATTTTAAAAATAATTAAACTAAAATAAAGAGAAAAGAAAAACTTAAATAAATTCATATTTTATACACAATATTTACAATTATCCAAATGAAATCTCGAATCCATCTTATATAATAGTACCCCCCTGTAAGAGAGCAAGAAGTGTAAAATTAATTTAAAAAAAAGAGAAAAATATATTCTTGAAATTTTCTTTTTTTAATGTCCGCTATATAAAATCAGGTTCCTATCAGAATAACAAATCAGGTAGAAGAGGGTGTGCCTCAGGAGATGTATCTTCAGATGATGGCGTGGGTTTTTGCTTTGCATGCACCCTAAGAGGATTAGACCGCTTTGTAAGGCATGAATGGCTGGCCACAAAGGGGTGGTTTGTTCTGTTTATAAAATCGTCTATATTAAAATAAATGTAACTTGTATCTTTATTTTAGAATTTGCTAATAAAATAAAATTTAAAAATGTATTTTATAGTAAATAGCATGCCATTTATTTCATCCCCTTCTGTATAGGATGTCTAGTTATTGGGTCGTTTCATGTTAAATATCCGTTTTTATTTTTTCGGAAATCCAAAGTAGGATTAGAATACTTCTGGTTTTCACTTTATAAAAAATCTCTAATAAAGAATAACAACAAAGGAATAGACTGAAACAAATGAAATAAAATGAAAACGCCTCAAACGTCAAAATAAAACACAAATTTCCTTCACACCAAGTTTTTATTTCAGTATTAAATGGCACGTAGCAGACTTAGAAGACGTCGTTTCTGACTACCCCAGCATTTACTAGACAGTAATTTGACACATTTGGTATTTGCAAAGTTGAGCTTTTGTGTTCCACTAAACCTTCCAATTCTTCTTGTATCCAACCCTAAAATTCTCAATGCTCTCTATTATGTCACAAACAAACTTATCCATTAAGATCTTAATGTTCCATATGTTGCTGATCTAGCCCAAACCATCTATCCTTTCATAGTAAAATCTATAACCGTTCGAATATATAGTATCCCAACTTGCCTCACACTCAATACCCGATAATTCTCCAAGAAAAGAAGATGGCCGAGAGATCTTCTAATGTTGAACTTTTATGGAAGTGCTGCATGTGAGTAGTTCTTTACATGTTATTGACATGGCGTTCGAGGAAGGGTGTAACATGAAACATACCAAAACCAAGTTCGCATAAAAAAAAAAAGATTGGTTTCTGTGTGTTGTTCATTGGCAGTCCAATAAACTCATCATAAAACCATCTAACCCATATCGTACTGCAGCTATATTGATACAATTAAAAAAAAAAAAAAAAAAAAAAAAAAAAAAAAAAAAAAAAAAAAAAAAAAAAAAAAAAAAAAAAAAAAAAAAAAAAAAAAAAAAAAAAAAAACTGTATTTTTTAATCGGAATAGGACTACAACACCAAACATTATGTTTCACGACAGTGAAGAAACTAAGCAAATAGTGTTTCGAACTCTTCCTTACCCACCTTATTCGCCAGACTAATCTATAAAAGATTTTCATCATCTCAGAAATTTGGACTTCTTTAAGGTAATTTAAAAAAATAAAATAAAGATTCTCAGGTCTGAAAGGCGTTTTCTGATTTTATTTCTTAGCAAAACTCAGGGATTATAATGAGGACAGATAAAAAGAAGCCGATGTGACTTTGAAGGAAATATGTTTATTTACAGTGTAAACATGTGAAATTATGATTAAATAATTGTTACATTTTTTTTTTAATATGGAATATGTTTTACTGGTGACCTGATTGGTCAAAAGCGATACGTTTTTGGGGAATGCAATCAAGCGCAGTTTGATAGTTTGATATTAGAAGATTAGGAGCAGTTAAGAGCTAAACTCTCGTTATATTAAATTACACTAGCTCACTAATGAGTGAGCTCCTTTTGACTGTGTTTCTCTTAATACGAAATAAAAAAAATTAACGTTTGACCGATCTTAATCCGATCCCTTTCGGCTGTTGTGTATAGAAATTCACTCTCCTTTGGAAATAAACGATACAATAATACATGTAAATGGAAAAGAATAATTAACATAAAGGAATAGACGGTAAGCAGAATTAATCTATTTGATTTGAAAATTTATCTTCTACAGAATCACAGGTAAGCGAAAAAAAAAAAAAAAAAAAAAAAAAATAGAAAACATATCGTTGGGGAGATTGCCAATTCTGATATGTGCGTTTAAGCTGCTTCTATGACAATAAATACAAAATGTGCTTTGATGCGCAAGTGTAATTATTTTAAAGCTGAATCTGCTTATCTTGGTTTTTACAACTTATGAAACTTATTAAAGAAAAGGAAATAATGGTCTGAAAAGTATTATTTTAACTATTCAAAGCATTGTAGCCATGTTTTACGATTTGCACCCATTTTGAAAACCGACGCCTCCAATATTGTTGGTGTTTTAGGGTTAATATTGTATAGATATAAAATTTATATCCTTGGTTAAATAATTCTCTTACATTGGTGATCGTATTGTAACATTAAGATGAAATAAAATTGTTTAATACATAACTGGAAATAGGAACGGTACATATCAGACAGGATCCCCGATAACCTAAATATATGTCCACAAATCCCATTAGCATTTAGCAAAGACTTCGATGAGAAGCCCTCTTTTGGGCTCAGGTGGTGGTTTTAGCCCCGAGTACGCTTTCCGTCCCGACAGATTACCGGAGTTTGAAACGACTATGTAATGGCTTGCGAAGTTGAGCCCTACTTATACAAACACTTAGGAAGCATGTTCAAACAGGATAGATATGTTACTTTATTATAGGTGATATACAAATTATTAGTAAAAGAAGCTAAAATATATTTTGATATATACTTATGTATTGAGGTATATATGGATGTATTAAATGATTCAAATGATGTTCATCATACGGTTATCGATTTGCACAGTATTCCGATTTGTAGTATTAGCACGAATAAATTCAGATCGCTTTTTGGATCGAAAATTTGCTCATTCGATTGCGACTATTTTCAGAAATATATTAGTAAATAGTTTTAGGTTTTCGTAGATTTAAGCAACCAGAAACCCTTATGATGAATCTTGGAAGAAGCTCTGTGTCACTGTCGCTTCAAAGAGAATTGAAATTCGGCATACATACATCTCTACCACCGAAGCACACAAATCATACGTATTTTTTTAATAACAATTTATTGAAATTTACAACTGTACAAAATTTATACATCAAGTAAATGTGCTGTTGACTATTACAATAACGTGACAAAACATGAAAAGTACTACCCATCAGTAACACTAGAATGTTTCTGGGATTATCAGGAATCAGTGTGGGGAAGCAAGTTGAGAAATTAAGGGATTTGTTATGGAGCTTACTATGAAAGGGTAGATATCTGGTTTGGGCTAAATCTGCAACATATAGAACGTTAAGATCTTTATGGGATAAGTTTATAAATTTATTGGTGACAAAGTAAGGTGCATTGAGGATTTTTCGAAGGATTTTGGATTGTAAGGATTGGATACGAGGTGAATTGGATGGTTTAGTGGAGCCCCAAAGCTCGGGCTCAACTCAAAGGTTGGAGTCCTTCGGCGATCTTCCTTGTTGGCCTAGGAGCCGACGACACTAAACCTGACATGATAGGTCTCCTAAAAAAACCAAAGCTTATCTGAAAGAACAAACACGGGTCAAGATGTTGTCAGTAAGTAAAATAAGGTTCAAGAAGGCCGTTTACAGGAAAAAAATGATGAACTTTTTTTCTCAACGGTCTTGATGTTTTTTTGGGGTGCTGAATGAAAATCTGAAGTTTGCTACCATAGCAGCCGTCAGCTTCATACCCACAATTGCATAACAACGCCAAATAGTTATTGTCGGTTTTTAACCTAAAACAAGACAACGAAGGGTTTTTTGAAAAATGTTTTTATATTGTAAATTTTAGCTAGGACCAGTACCTACAAAATAAAAAAAAATAAAAAAAAAAAAGATTCCGAAATCGGACCATACTTTGGAAAGTTATGGTCTTGGAAACATTGTAGAGATTGGCTAACTTGCGGTCAGTCCCACTTATCCACGAAAATACGTTTATCGGTACTATTTTGGCTATAACTCCGATCCCAAATTTCATTTTTCCATCTCAAAACTGGTTTAATTTGAAAACATGTAAAAAAATGTAAACACTAGAGATTGACTACTTTTGTGGTCGGCGGTTAGTCGGCAAAAAGTGCCGAGTAGTCGGCTATTTTCTTCGTTTATATTTCTATGCTTAAAAATAGAATAATTGAAATGAAAACATAGCCTTTATTGATAACTTTTATTACAGCTTTTTATTTATTCAAGGAATAGGAACTTTTTTTTTTTTTAGAACAACAAAAACGTCATCATGATATCAACAAAAAATCGATAACTTCTACAATACTGAATTAAGATCTTACATAACCTACTATTTTTCTTTTTTTAAATCACAGTCTTAGTTTTGTGTAAAAATTGAAAAATATTAATTCTTAATCGAAATTTAATACAAAGGTTGGAACACTAAAATGAAGCATTTTTTCAAATTTCACGATCAACTAGGATAACTAAAGTAAATTGCTGATTTTTGCTTTATTTTGCATAACAAGTCAATTTGTCAGTCCATACAGTCAGCTGTTTCGGCCATATATGATGCATTTTATTTTTTATTTAAATAATGTATATATATATTTTTTTTTTCACGGAACGGCCTTAGAGACCACGTGAATATCATTATTTTTACTTCTTTTCATACCCCTTCCCTTCTCTCCTTCCTTCTCTCTTCCCACCTCTTCCTAATTCTTTCCGACTGCTTTTTTTCTTCTTTCCTCGGTCTACACTATTCCTTTTCTCGCATCTCTCCCACAAGGACCTTAATTTCTTTTAGTCTCTTCCTATAGTCATCCCTATCGAAACAGTCTTGGTCTGTTATATTCAGTCCATCAGTTTCTTCCTTCATCTGTTTAATATATCTCCAGCACTCTTGTATCCTTTCATTTCATAGAAGATTTCTCGATTTAATCTTTGCATCCACACCATATGCCTATAGAACCTTAATCTTCTTATTTTTATGTTCGTTTCCAAATCTTTTATTTCTTTGTATATTTACTTATTATGTCTCAGCCTAAAGCCTTCTCGTGTCTTCTTTGGGCCTTGAATTCTTCTTAGAATTCTTCTTTCTATCCCTGACATTTTCCTTAGGCTGGGGAGGGAAGCGATTTTCATTCCGTAATGTATCTCCGGTTTGACGACCGTATTTTAAACATTGTATTTATATGTTTATAATAATTTCTTTTGGCTTATTATTCTTCCGTGAGACGGATTGCAATTTCGTAATAAAAGAAAAAAAAAACAATAAATTAATTTTTCGGTTTACTAATTTCCAACTTAGTTAGGATATTTCTCTGAAAATATCTTGTTCTAACAAAGAATAACTTATTTTTCATATAAAATAAAAGTAAGTCCTTTGCCGGTTGAAGTAGTAAAGTATTTTTTTTTTTTTTTTTTTTTTTTTTTTTTTTTTAAGTGTGTGTGTTTATTGATTTATTTTATCTATTGCAAAAGGAATTTACTGACGCCTATAAAAGAATAACTATCGCAGTTTATTTTATACCTAGCTTTGTTTTCTGAAGAGGGGCTCCTATTTATTGAAGTGGTCAATAAAGTACGTGACCGCAATAAAATAAGAAACGTTCTACCCCCTCCCCCCCTCCTGGATGATGGCGCATTTGCGGTGGGAATCGTTTGTAAGGGTTTTACTGAGACTAATGGTTCCACCTTTTGTCAGTGTTTCGGAAAATTAGAGCGGATATTCCAATATTTTATTTTGCGGAGCTCTATTATGCCTAAAATTTATTTAGACATTTTTTTATTATCTATTTATTGAAATTTACAACTGTACATAAAAAAAACAAAACATACATCTAGTAAATGTGAAAATAGCATGAAAATTACTTGTTAAGCAGCAACCCACTAATAGCACTCCAATAAAAGTTGTGTTTGATAAGATCTCGAAACCATCTACTTTTTAGACGGAGGGTTGTCAGAAATATACTGGGAATCAAGTTAAGAGACTAGTGGATTTGAATGGTTATAGAGTTTATCATGAAAGGATAGGTATCTGGTTTGGGCTTAATCGGCAACATATGGAACATGGAAGTCTTTATGGATAAGTTTATTTGTGACAAATTAAGTAGCATTAAATATTTTTCGAAGGATTTTGGATTGCAAGGATTGGATACGAGAGGAGTTAGAGGTCTGATTTCTGTCATGTAAATAAGTCTTTTGAGCCTTTTTTTTTTTCTTTTCTTCATTTATTGATATTTACAACTGTACAAAATAATATACATCAAGTAAATGTGTTCATAATGAATACAATGCCATGTAAATAACTTGTGAAGAACTACTCACTAGTAGCACTTCAATAAAATCTACACTAAAATGTCTCTAGGCTATCTTCTTTTCAGACGCCTCGGAGGATTATCAGGGATGGAGGAGGAAGCAAGTTGGGAGACTAGTGGATTGGAGTGGTTTTGGAGCTTACTATAGAAGGATAGGTATCTGGTTTGGGCTAAATCAGCAACATATGGAACATTGAGATCTTTGTGGACAAGTTTATTGGTCACAAAATAAGGAGCATTGAGAATTTTTCGAAGGCTTTTGGATTGTAAAGATTGGATACGTGATGAATTGGATGGTTCAGTGGAGCCACAAAGCTCAACTCCGTACGACCAAATAGGTCTTATCACAGTCTAGTAAATGTTGAAGTAGTCTGCAATGACAGGCAGTTTCTTGTCGTTTTAGTCTTTTATGTGGATGAGACATATTTAAAATTCGAAATTATGAACACAGGATTTTCTTGAACGTACCTTACAAGAGCTTGATGGGGGGTCTTGGGTTCAGTACATCGGTAAGGGTGTACTATTAATGGGCCAACGGTTGTGAAAGGAGGAGATTTGTCCGGAATCACGTTCAGCCACCAGGTTTTTCCCTCATTACGGGTCCCACTTATATCGAGGTTAGGTGTACTCCAAGTGGGTCTCCCAGCCTCGAATTCGGCGTATATAATAGAATAGAAATTTTCTTTAGATGGACTCGAACTTGTGCTTTGGAGCTTGGTAGTCACGTGCCTTACTACCCACTGTACAACAGCGCCTTAAGTGTTATCTTTGCCACTAAAACACTATACCTAATATGAATACTATACTTAATGTTAATAATAAAAAAAAAAAATATGGTTGTATTGCATAAATTGTTTCGGACTGATTCTATAACGATTCTCAAAACACAATACAAATATATGAAAAAACAAAAATCACAACTAGAAAAAGGGATGTAACAGAAATTACATATGTTTAATAGTTAGAAACTATAAAAAAAATCATGCTTTTGAAGAAAGTTTGGATACTATCTTAAAAAAAAAACATTGAATCTGATAATATTTCTTCATATATTTACATATTCTATACATTCTTTACTGTAAATATATATACAACTGATAAATATTCTAAAGATATGTTTCTGAATGTAAATAATTAAAAAATAATGCTACTTTAAATTTCACGGTTATTTGTTTAATGTTTAAATATTTACGTACTATAATAATTTTCTTCAATTATAGAAAGTCAATACAAAGAAAAATAACACGGCTTTTAGTTTAAACTGAAAAAATGAAAATTTTCAAAATATTGAAAAATAAAAATAATATTCTTCAACTTATTTATAATGTAAATAATTCTTTACTTTCTTCTTGTTGTTATCTTTATTTATAAATTTACGTAATTTCAACTTTTATGTATTTTTTAAACATTAATATAAGCTTCTACTATTCATATGTTTCTTCTTATTATGTTTCATCTTCATTCTTCATTATTTTTCAGGTCATATTAAATTATTATGATAAATCCATATAAAGCAATGTTGACTAATTTATTCCTATTTATTAATGAGACAAGCTGAGAAGCTTTGCTGACTCAAAAAAAAAAAAAATAATAAAATAGACCTATAAATAATTTTAAAATGTGCATCTGATATAATGCATGCATAGAATTTATGCTAATCAAATAACCTGACATTTTGTGCCGATTCAGCTATATATAAATTAGTGATAAGAAAGATATACAAAATTATAAATAAAATAATATGCATGTATGTGAATAATATTGTATTTTTAAAAATTAACCTTATCATTACTATCGCTGTGAACTTTTAAAGTCACGTTACAGCGATTTAATTACGTCACAAGTTAACGATATCATTAACTACCCTTGTATATTAGAATCGCTAGCTAGGAATTCATCTAGTAAAAATTGGGAATCAACTGAAATTACCAGGGACATTGTGAATTCTATAAAGTTTATGACTACTAATATACAAGGTGCACGGTTCAAACTTTTAATATACACTAACAGGCAAAAAATTCCACACAAATGAATCTTAATTTTTTCAGATATAAGTTTTATTTATTTTTTTATGTTTTTACGTCTCTACATTCTTTGACGTGGGTATATGAAACGTATTAGAATTTTTAAGAATATAAATTTAATAAAAGCAAGCAATAACGAAATTTTCAATCAATATGATATGTGATTGTAGATTGAGGTTTTTATTTGGGCGATCAACTTCCAGGTTATTACGCCCTTTTCATTTAAATGTTGGAAATATATTTTTCTTCGTCCTGTATCATAATTTTCGTATTATATTTTATGGTAAAGTGAATGTTCTTTAAATAGATTTATAATTTTGTTTATAGAATTTCTGGAGTCCCCTAGAGCAAGTTCTGTGGATCGGGGTATTTTACTTTTTTCTGAGTCTTGTTGTAATAATATGACATATTAAAATTTCGCTTTGGATGTAGAATTTCCCTCAAGAATTTATTCAAAATTCCATTAGACCTTTGTAAGACGTAATAAAGGCAAGGATGTGGATATGAACAACTTATTTTTGCACATTGATTGATATTTTCAATAACACTTAAATAAAATAATTTTAAATAAATGTGGTTTTCCAATCTGAAGTCTTTTGCGTTCAATAAATCTTGCATTCTACGAGGATAGTTCTAATATGATTTTTAATAAATTCTTGAATAATATAGGCTAAACTGGACAGTTATTGACACCATATCCTCAAAATACGAAAACAAAATCATAAAATTCCTTTTAAATCTTACAAATCAACTGTATAAAAGTACTTTCAATTCTGTCTGTATTATAAATGATATCTACAGGGTGTCAAAAACTTTTCCTTATTTTTTGTCTCAATTTTGTAAAATACATTCTAAGAATAATGTTTGGTGTCAACTTTCTTGCTTAGCATAAAGTATAGGTTGGCTTTATCCTAGTTTCCGACGTCAATACTTCCTAGGTGCACTTATGTTTCAATCCTTAAAAACCAAAAAACCCACCTATATTCATGACCTTACCCTGCGCTCCTCCATCCACCTCTAAAATACTAGAACCCAACCCATCAACCTGTACACTTCTACGCATTGAACTGAATCCTTCGAAAAATTATTTATTATCCGCGCTTCCTATTTATGGAATTCATTGCCCATCTAAATTCGTAAAAGCTCCACTCTTACTTCCTTTAAACATCATCTATTTCTTTACCTCCTGGATCTTCAATCTTCCGAGCAAATGTAAAACATGAATATTTATGTTATATAAATTATAATAGAACACATAAGATGTATCCTTTTTCAAAATTTCTCTATTATTTTGTAACTCATAATTTTATCAATTTTTATTATTATCTATTGTTATTATTTATTATAATTAATTATCAAAGCCATACGATTGTCCTATGTACTGTAATCATATGTTATTCTTAGGGGACAAGTTGTCCTAGAATAAAGTTAATTTTTCTTCTTCTTCTTCTTCTTCTTAATTAAGGAAAGTTCTATAATTATAGTATGGATATTTCCGAATATTTCCTTAAGAGTGTCAAAAACTGTCTAGTTTATCCTGCCACTTATTATAAAAAAATATAAAAAATCATATTAATTCAAAATTTGGTGAAATAATTATTAATTGTTTTTAATACTGATTGCTTCTATTTTATTATTATTTTTAATAATACTAATACGTTTTATAATCTCTGGTTCAAGTCTATAGGGACGTAAACACCTAAAAAAATAATGTAATTTTTAGTTAAGAAAATTAAAAAGATATACGATTAGGTAGAATTTTATACCTGTTATGTTTATTCTGCCATTTAAACAAGAATATGGTTTTAAACACAACGTAAATATACTACATTATTTAGCTTGTTAATAAAATAAACGTATCCAGCAAAATTTATGATAAGAAGATACCCGAAAAGCATTAACAAAACAATTATCCGAAAAACATTAGGGACTCTTCCCTTTTATCGAGGGAGGATTACGCTGTGGCGATGAAACGCCCTTTCACCTTTTATTGCACAAATTTTCCCTCCTACCGCCTTCCCACTTAGCCCTTTTTCCCAACCCTCAGGAAACTCGGAAAAATATATATATATTTTTAGGCCATTAGCAGTGAAATTCAAACCCATCGTAAAGGAAAACCTACATTCAAATGAATAAAGATATAAATATTATAGTGAAACATAGGACAAAAAAAAAAATAAGTTAAATAAATGTGCATGCCCGACTCAGTACTTTTTACTCCGAAATGTTTGTGGTACGTTTAGGTTTAAAACAGGGAGATTCTCTTTCTCCTGTATTATTTAACTTAGCACAAGAATACGTCATTAGAAAGGTAATGCTTACGGGAAAAGGATTAGTGATGGGTGATCAATTTCCGGTTCTTAGTTATGCTGATGATTTGGTACTTTTGGGTGAAAACGAGGAAACTATTAAAATAAAGTTAAGTTAAAATCGCTTTCGCCAGTCTCATTCCACTATCCAACAATGCCATCTTGTGGTGGACGTTATCTCATCTGCATTGGAGCGCAAGATTTACTGCACGGGTGTCTTTCTTGACGTTGAACAGGCTTTTGACCGAGTATGGCACCGAGGTCTGCTTTATATACTTCGCCAATTCCTTCCTTCTACATATTTCCTCATCCTCCGATCCTATCTTTCTGATAGAGTATTTAAAATTAACCATAATTCTACATAATTCTACCTACCTTTCCCCAGACCGCTGGTATTCCTCAATCCCTGGTATTCAGTATCCTGGGTCCCATCCTTTATACAGTGTATGCAGCTGATATCCCAACCCATCCTAATACTATCCTCACAACCTATGCTGATGACACAAGCGTGTTATCAGTCAATGATGATCCATTTGCTGCATCCCAGACACTCCAGTCACATATCATTTCCCTTGAAGAATGGTTTCATAACTGGAGAGTTAAGATAAATCCCAGCAAATCCTAGCAAATAACCTTTACCTTACGTCGAAAACCTACCTCATCATGTCCTCCTGTATCCTTTTATGGAGTTCAATTAAACAATGTAGAACAGATAAGATACCTTGGATTTTATCTGGACAAGAGACTTACCTGGAACCCTCATACAAGATTGAAAAGACAAGAAGCTGCACGTCAATAGAGTTATGGGGATCCACCAAACCATCGAATTCTTCCCGCATCCAATCACTCCAATCCAAAATCCTTCGAAAAATCCTAGATGCTCCTTACTTCACAAATGAATTGATCCACAACGACCTTAATATCCCATATGTTGCTGAATTGGCACGAACCAGATACCTGTCCTTTCATAATAAACTCACTGCTCATCCAAATCCACTTGTTGCACAACTTGCTTCCCATTCCATTCCATTCCCGGCAATCCTCCGAGGCGTCTGAAAAGAAGATGGCCCCGTGATCTTCTTTTGTAAATATTCATTAGAGTACTACAAATGGGTAGTTCCTCTACAAGTTTTATTCATGTCATTATGTCTCATATATACCACATATTTACTTTATGTGTTTTTTAAATACAGTTGTAAATTTCTATTAATAATTGAATAAAAAAAAAAAAAAAAAAAAAAAAAAAAAAAAAAAAAAAAAAAAAAAAAAAAAAAAAAAAAAAAAAAAAAAAAAAAAAAAAAAATTAAAATCGCAAATGAATAATTGAACAAAACAGAGGGGTTAGTGTTTAATTTTGGCTGATTTAATGGAATATTGTGTTGTCTGATCAAATCTCCCAAATCCTTTAATTCTCTCTGATGTAAATATAGCATATTTGTTCAGTTTTCAATAACGACGGACTTATCCTCCCGATATTATTTCCTGTTGGTTTAAGAACTTTATAATGTATAGCGAAACAAAAACTTCTATACAGACGAGATATTTGAAACGTTTCATTATTGCTAAACTCCGCATCACTGCGCGTAAAAACGTTGTTTTTATTAAACTGCAACACCTTTATTGGCTTCAAAATAACAATCGAAATCATAAATCAAATAGATGAATTATAATAACAATTCAATAATACAAAGATATTACAAAGAATGTATATTTCGTTTTAAAATTTTAATAAAAAATAATATCTAATGAAAAATAAATATTATGGACGTAAAATTTAATTTTTATTTAAAAATAATTTTGAAAGAGATATTGAAGGGGGGGAGGGTCAGTCAAAAATTTTTTTTTCATTTATTTATTTGTTTGTTAATTATTGCCTGAAAACTTTTTCTTCTGACTGATCCCACCCAACATCTCTTTCAATATATTCACTCAATCACTCAAAAAAGCTCTTAAATTATATTATATAAATTAATTTGTTCAAATATTAAACAAATATATCTATAAATAATTCTTTTACTCTGTTTTGGTTTTTTTTATACATTTATTGAAATTTACAACTGTACAAAATATATACATCAAGTAAATGTATTGACAACGATTACAATAACATGTTAAAACTAGAAAAGAAGTACTCATCAGTAGCACTTTATTAAAAATTCTACACTAGAAGGTCTCTAGGCCATCTTCGTTTCAGACGCCTCGGAAGATTATCAGGAATGAAGTGGGAAACAAGTTGAGAAACTAACGGATTTGAGTGATTATGGAGCTTACTATGAAAGGATAGGTATCTGGTGTGGGCTAAATCAGCAACATATGGAACATTAAGATCTTTATGGATAAGTTTATTGGTGACAGTAAGGAGCATTGAGGATTTTTCGAAGGATTTTGGATTGTAAGGATTGGATACGAGATGAATTGGATGGTTTAGTGGAGTCCGAAAGCTCAACTTCGTACGTCCAAATAGGCCTAATCACAGTCATGTAATTCTTTTGTAATTAATTGGGAGCTTTGAACGTTTGTCAAGTAAATGTTGAAGTATTCTGTAACGACGGGCAGTGTCTTGTCGTTTTAGTCTTGTGCTTTGAAATATAAAAATAAAATATAAAACGAAAATATAATTTTTATAATATTTTAATTTATCTTATCAAATTAATCATTCTATGATTATTTGTAAATTTAAGCAGTGATATAAAAACACGTAAATACAGATATAACTTAATATGCCAACTTATTTTTAATTTAATTTATTATTATAACAATTTCTGAGGCTCGTAAATAGTAAATTGGAGATTAACGATCTAAATTATGTAAATAGTGTTATTTATAGTTCTTTTCGGGTATCTCATGAGGAAAATAGTAAATCCAACACTACAAATACCAGTAAAACGTTTTTTTTTCTAATTTTGATTTATGATAATGACAAACACAGTGAAAACAAAATCAAAACTAAAAAAATAATATAATATACTTTTTTACATAATCTGCTAAGTCTGACTCGAGTCTAAATTAATATATCTCGAGTCATCTACAAAAAATAAAGGATGTAGGAATGAGGAAAAAGAAGCAAACTTAATCCGTATATACAAAATTGACTGGTTAAAATTATTTTATCAATCATGCATATAACTAATATCATCATGCTTGATTAAGGTTGTAATAAGACACGCCAGCTATTCATATGGCGGCCGTATTTATACTTTATAATTCATAATCGTGATAAATTTATAAAATAAAATTTATGTTCAAATTGAGTCAAAATGTGAAAGTAGTATGCAGAGATATTCGGGGGTTGGTAAGGTTTATATGAATATATGAAATTTCATATTTTTTCTGAATCTGTATTTTCCTCAGGAGATACATCATTTTAAATACAATAATAGATTCAATACTGGATGTTTTAAAAATCTAAAACCTCCCCACAATTTTTAATGATTTGTAATGAAATTACAATGGAAATTTAAGATTGCGAAGTAATGAAGGAAAAATGTTTGAAGAAAATCACATTAACATTGTTTTTTGGGTTTTTTTATATTTAACTAACATTCAAAGGTACCACTAAAACACTACATCTATTTTTTTAAAAGATAAAAAAATATTATAAATAAAAAATAAATTATGGCGTTCAGATAGGACAAAAATTATAAATTAAAAATGTATTTTTAAAAGTTATTATTTTTAATGCTCACGGCCATGACTCAGACTGTTTTGTGCTAATTGTGGAGGAGTTGAAATTAGTTTTGCTGGTAACAATCCAAAGAGGAGGCATCTGTCTAGAAGGCCTAGATAGCTGGATGCGTCTATCAGTTTGACAGTTGTGTCGAAGAGCTGCTTATTTCAATTTGCTTCGGTTGCTGCTGCAACGGCAACTAAAATCAAATCGATTCGCAGCCAAGAAAATTTCAATATCTTTTTCATTTTAAACAGTGACCGCTTGATGTAGCACATCGGATATCAAACAAAGAAAACTATTCAAAGCAGTATGCACAGCAAATTTATAACTGTAAAATATATACGTCAAGTAAATGTGTTGATCAGGTTGCAATAACATGTCAAAACTAGAAAAGAACTACTCATCAGTAGCACTTCAATAAAAATCCTACACTATAAGATCTCTAGACCATCTTCTTTTCAGACGCCTCGGAGGATTATCGGGAATGGAGTGGGAAGCAAGTTGAGAAACAAACGGATTTGAGTGGTGATGGAGCTTACTATAAATAACTGGTTTGGGCAAATTTAGCAAGATAGGGAACATTAAGATCTTTATAGATAAGTTTATTGGTGACAAAGAGCATTGAGGATTTTTTGAAGGATTTTGGATAGCAAGGATTGGGTACGAGATGAATTGGATAGTTTAGTGGATCCCCAAAGCTCAACTCCGTACGTCCAAATAGGTCTAATCACAGTCATGTAAATGAGTCTTTTGTAATGAATTGGGAGCTTTGAACGTTTGTCTAGTAAATGTTGAAGTAGTCTGTAAAGCGAGCAGTTTCTTGTCATTTTAGTCTTTTTTGTGGATTCCAAGTTAGACGTTTGTCCAAGTGGAGTCCCAAGTAGCGGATCTGTTCAACAGGTATCATTGGAGTATTATTAAAGGACGCTGTAGGACAGGAAGTCGTGGGTTTATGACGTAGCAAATATTGAAATCAAAAGTATTAAAAATGTGTCTTAAATTGAAAACTTACGAACAAAAATCAAAATATATACCATTAACATTAATTTCACCGGTCATTTTGCATAAAATCACTTCGAAAGAAAAAAAAATGTATTTCGTCAAATACCAACTATTTATATTAAAGCAAACTATAATATAATATAACTATTTATACTAAAACAAATGTTCACAAAAAAATATCTGGTTATTAATTCTTCTTGGAGGGTTCGTGAACGTAAAAATACTTTGACATTAGATTGTAGCTTGTGAGAGTTGGTGTTTCTCAGGGAAGCATGTTCGGCCATCTAATATTCCTAATATTTATGGAAGTTCCATTACACTACGTAACAAAATAAAACTAAACTACGACCATTTTGGCACTGAACAGATATTGAAACCATTGCAAAAGATTTAGATGGGAATTTGAGTGAAATTCTAAACAATTTTCTTTAGTCGTTAACATAAGTTTCTTTTCAGTTAAATATAAATATAGAAAACACTCCATTAAGCATTTTGCCTTGGACTATATTTGCACGGAAGGAAAATTTGGAAATATCTACGTTAAAATAAATTTTCTTCAACTTATAAAGACTCTGAAAAAGTTTAAAGCTTTCACTGAACAACAAAAGGGATCACTGAACCCGCGAAACATTCAGGAAATCATTTATTTTCAAATGTTAGGCTTAGAAAACATTTCCCATGACTCCAATCAATTAATAAAGAAATGAAAAAATGAAAACATTTTATGAAATTTTTCACCTGTCAGAATATTACGAAATGAGAATCTTAACATTTTAGAAATCAAATTTACTCGGTTTATTTTTTAAGATTATATTAATAAAAATAATATTAGTTACATTAAATGCTTATGAAATATATTATACCGGTCCTATATTGTGATATTTAATTCAATTTTTGATTGAAACAAAATACTGTATGATTTCATTTTTTTTTAAAGATATTTTAATTCAGTAGAATTAATTATTTTTCGGTATTTTTAAAGCAGTAATTAATTGGAAGAAATGGTCGTCAGATCTAACTGACATTTAAAGAAGAACGTAAGCTGTAGGATACAGGGTTTTTCCTCCTGAATATGGCGCCGTAGTGCTGTTTTTACCACCATATTAGGTGAAATATGCTTGCGTTGCCACTAAACCAGATTTATCGCATCCCCGTACTGGTTCGCTATGTTCCCTCTGCTTATTTGGCCAAGCTTAACCGCTCCCGGTCCACGGATAATCAGGATTAATTTCTTTAAAAAGAAAAATTCAAATTCTGTGATGTGAATATTACTTATACTTAATTAGATAAAACATATTTAAAATTTTGTATTTTCATTTGGAAATCCCTTATTATATATATATCTATTTAGAAAATACTTCCAAGAGCAAAATTTTCCCTCTGACACTTCGAAGGAAGAATCAAAACAATCTAATTTCCAATACCAACAAAATTATTTATTTTCTCTCGTACCTAAGTAACGTTCAAACTTAAAATTGACAGGAGAGTACATGTTCGAACGAAGAACCAAGGTGTATTTTATATTAATACAGAACTGTAAATTTTTTATTTATTTTTTTTTAAACTACATATTACAATTTGCCTCAAATGTGGGAAATATGTAATATGGATGGCTTATTATAATGTATAAATATGTAACCATTGCCGAGAAGCATAGGTCTTACTTAGGTCGAAAGATCCTCGTCAACTCTCAATAGTTCGAAGTCGATATACAGAAAACATATTAAAAAAAAAATAATAATAATAAATTCGAAGCTAGAGAGTATAAAGCTTCAGTTTATCTACAATTCGAAATATCGAGAGTGAAAGAAAATCTACTGAAAAATAAAAACATATAAAATACAGAAATCAATATTTATATAATCCTTCGCCCATTAGCTTGTCTAGATATTAGGGAACGTAGGGATATTTATACTAATTATAAAAAAAAACAAAAAACATAATCCAAGAGATTTGCAAAGAAGTTGATGAATCCTATTATAAAACATAAATCGCTCACAATGTTGTATATATATATTTTTTTGACGTAACAGCCTCTAAGAACCACGCGAATATCATTAGTATCTTCTTTAGGAATCTTGATTTTCTTTCTTCGCAGTTTTATGATTTTCTTTTCTTTCTTCGGACTAGTTTGTACTCCTCTTTTCTTTTTTTCTAATATTGGTGAGATTTTTAGTGTTTTCCTGAATGTTTCTATATCCAGACAGTCGGCATCTGAAATTTTAAGGTTCTTTAATTCTTCTCTGATTCGGATCGTGTATCCTCCCATGCTTTTGTAGCTAAAAAATTTGTTGAAGATCTGTTTGCTCAATATTTTCTCCTTCATCTCATCCTTTTCATGTGCCCATAGAACACCTTCTAATTCTAATCTCGGTTTCCAGGTCTTTGATTTCTCTGTAGATCTCTTCGTTAGATTTTCGCCTGTAATCTTCCTGTGTTTTCCTAGGCCCATAGATTTTCCTTAACATCCACCATTCTATTCTTAGCAACTTTTCCAAGTTAGCATGTGATCTCTATCACAAACAAAGTCACAGGCTTTATCACAACTTTGTTAAGTCTTGATTTTGCATTGGAGGAGATGTTCTTTTTATTGTAAATTTTGCCTGTTTAGAAACTTGGTAACATATTATTTCCCCCAAATACTTAAATTTTCTGGTTACTTATTTTTTCATATTTAGGACTGATAAATTAATTGCCACTTCTATCGGGATTATTTTATTAGAAAACTAGTTTGGAATGCTAAACATTCATCTTAAGTTCTAAAATATACAAAATTTTCAACACATTAGTTCTATGATACATGGATTATATATAATAAAGTTTTCAAAAATGTAAGACATGAAAAGCCTCATTTTAAATTTGTTTCCAATAGGACGGAAAAATCCAATGAGTCATTAGGGAAAACCAATAGTAAACCCCACAAATTTAATCTACCTGCCCCCTTTCCCTTCCCAGGATGGATATATTTCAGGTATCCTGAGGTAGATTAGAATAGAATAGAATAGAAAAACAAATTTTATTCTGGGACAATGTCCCTTAAGAATAATAGTTACACGACAGAACTTAAGTTATATCTGGCCTAGAGATTATAAATTAGATAATAAAATAAAATAATTAAAGTAAATACAATTTTACAATAAAATAAGTAATAAAATGAAACAAAAATCTATACGCATATATAGACACATACACGCTACATACATAAATAAACTATATTTACAATCAGTAAAAGAAAAAATATTATATAAGAAATTGATTAAACAATGTATTTCTGATGTTGAATCTAATAACGAATGAAGAAAATAAAATTATGCAAAAAAGAATAAAAATGAAAATTATTTCAATGATAGATAAAACATTATCATATGAAGATTGTTTAAACAGGCTTAACTTATATATCTGATATCCTTGGGTGAAATTTTTTAAAGCATCTATATAATTAGATAGCATCCGACTGGAGGGAGGAAAGGTGGTAGAAGAGGAGTGTTTTAAAAGTTCCCAGGGAGGGTGCATTACGAATAGAAGGAGGAAGAGAATTCCAAAGAATAGCGGCGCGGGCTAGAAAGGAACGTTGGAAAGCAGTAGTTCTGTAGGATGGGGTGTAGAGATCGGAGAGACGGGACCTTGTATGCAATGATTGGATTGAGGACTTGAAATGTAGGATACTGTGAATAGACGGAGGGTACTGTGTGTTAATAACTTGGAAGAGGAATGAACCAAGGAAGTAATCTCTACGGAAGGAAGGCAAAAGCCAATTTAACTCGGTGTAAAGATGGGACACATGAGAGCGTCCCGAGGTTCCAAAAACAAATCTTATGAAACAGTTCATGATACGCTTTAGTCTATCTTCAAGAACCATCGAGAGTCCACCATAAATCCATAAATCACACATCCATAGTCAAATTGGGGGAATATGAGGGAGGATACTAGGAATTTACGTGTGGATGGAGGAAGTAGGTGTCGGGAACGGTGGAATAATTTTAGGATGCCAATCGATCGTCGGGAGATTTAAGCAATGTGGGGTTTCCAAGAAAGGGAAGTACTAATGTTTGATTTTTTGTCCTAAATTTTTGAAAACTTTAGTGTATATAATCCATGTAACATAGAACTAATGCATTGAAAATTTCGTATGTTTTAGAACTGGAGATGAATATTTAGCATTCGAAACTAGTATTCTAATAAAATAATCCCGATAGACGTGGCAATTAATTCATCGATCCTAATTGTATTGATCCTTCTATACCATCATGCGTATTTCAAGTGTTTTCCATATTTGGTGTTTACTACTTTTTTTCTTTCATATTTGCAGGGTATTTATTTGACAAACAAATAAAATGTTTTATATATTTTAATTTTTTTTAAAAATCAATAAAATATAATCGTCTATGTATTTGACGAATGATAGATAAATTTTCTGCTTGGGATTTTGTGTTTCAAATTAGAAAAAAAAACAAGAAACAAAAGAGGCATTGTAATTTCAGAAGTTCTGGACACTCCTGATGCCTGGCTAGAATTATACGGAGTCGAGGGCGGGCCATCATGTTTTTGACCCCACTTTTGTGGCGATTTCAAACCGAAAACCTGACAAACAGCCTAAAGAGGATTGTTTTTATACGACCCTCTTTTCCTTGGACACGGCCCAAAAATACCTCCCTCTTCTATATAAGTTCCAATATAGATTTCAGCAACTCCGTGAAAAAAAAGGAGGAATTTCAGAGCGAATACCTTTCCCGGACGAAAAAATAATTATTTAGATTTTTTAGAGGAATTTTGCATTCAAATCAACGGAATGAATAGCACAATACTGCTTCTATTCAGGTGATATCATAAAAAAAAATAAATAAAATAAAATGGCTTTAATCCAAAGATAAAACAGACATGGGTAAAAATCTGGATTTCAATTGGCAGTTAAAATATAATTCCTTATATCATGAAAATACAGAATAAAATTAAAGGAAACATTTTTTTTTTTTTTTTTTTATAGATATTCATTGAAATTTACAACTGTATATACAAGACAGAAATATAATACATCAAGTAAATATGATGATAATAAAAAAAATGACACGTCATTATTTTTAAAGCAACTACCCATTGGTAGAAGGTCCCGAGACCATCTTCTTTTCAGGCGCTTCGGAGGGTTATCTGGTATGGAATGAGAAGCAAGTTGTGATATTCATGGATTTGAATGGTTGTAGAGTTTGCTATGAAAGGATAGATATCTGGTTTAAGCCAAGTCATAACGTGAGGTATATCAAGATATTTGTGGATAAGTTTGTTTGTGAAAAAGTGAGGAGCATTTAGGATTTTTCTAAGGATTTTGGACACAAGATTGTTTGGATACTAGATGAATCGGATGGCTTAGTGGAACCCTAAAGCTCAACCCCCAAAATTGGACTAATTAATGTTATGCAAATGAGTCTTTTATAATTAATTGGAAGGTTTGAACGTTTGCCTGAAATGTTGAAGGAGTCAAAAACGACGGGCAGTTTCTTGTCGTTTTAATCTTGCATGTGGATGCCAAGTAAGACGTTTTTCTAAATGGAGTCCTAGGTAGCGGATCTGTTCAACGGGGATTAGTGGAACATCATTAAAGGATACAGTAGGGCAGGAAGTAGTAGGTTTATGACGAAAGGTAAATTTGATGGGATTTATTTTGATTCTCCATTTTTGACACCACTCTTGAAGGTTTAAGATATGGGATTGGAGTGTTTAGGAGAAAATAAAACTTGAATTTAAATATAATTTTATAGTTTAGGATAATGAATACGAATTGAAAAACAGTTGAATTATTATATACTTCTAATCAGGATTCAGTGTAGTTGCACAAGAGTAACACTTACGTTATGAGTGTAATGTGAATATGACACGATTGTAATTAATGTTAAAATATAAAAATCTTATCATTACTATTTTATTACAGACCTGTAATGATATAGCAGTTGCATAACAAGTTTGAAAAGTATTGAACGAATGAGGATTGAATTGAAGGTAATGACATTATTAATGATCGTGTTATGTCTGCATTACACTCATAAGTGTAACTTATAACTTTTTAGCTAAGCTACATTTTAAGTTGCAGCTAGGATAAACCGTTATTAAAACCAAGGGAATATTCATGCCTTAAATTCAAGAAAAAATTGAATCAAGTTGAAATTTACAATAATTGCTCTCGGATTGCTGTAATAATATTAGACAGTGAATAAATGTCTGGTTTACTTATGTACGAGGTTGTATCGCAAAAATACTCCATTCCGTAATTTTCTGTTAGTAAAATATGAAAGATTATTTTTTATAAATTTATTTACTAATCATAATATTATCCTAGGCTTCTTGACAATGGTTAGAATAAATTACGTTTTCTTCATCTCCTCTTCAAAAAAGAATAATGTCTAAAACAAATACTAGAAATAAAAATTTAAAATCGCAAGATTACAAATAATATTTCGAATTACGAATAGAAATTCTATAAACTTTCACAAACCTAAGTATAATTTTTTTTAATTTTTTTAAAAATTTATATCCCCGTTTAGCAATTAATAAATATTATTAAACATCGCAGTGAAACATAAAATATATTTATTTTATTATATATATGCATCTAGTAAAAAAATTACAATAACATGTCAAAACTTGAAAAGAACTACTCATCAGTAGCACTTAAACTAAAATTCTTCACTAGAAGGTCTCAAGGCAATCTTCTTTTTAGACGTGGATTATCGGTAATGGTGTGAGAAGCAAGTTGAGCGACTAGATGATTAGTGTGGTTATGGAGCTTACTATAAAAGGATAGGTACCCGGTTTTTATGGATAAGTTTATTGGTAACAAAGTAGGGAGCATTAAGGATTTTTGAAGGATTTTAGATTGTAAGGATCGGATATGGGAATAATAATAACAGATTAGTACATGCAATGTTTATTAACACATCATTTTATTTTTAGACCGTAATGTAGTAAATAAAAATCCTTTTCCAGCTATTTACGGATTATCCGTAAGAGTGGCTTATCCGAGGTTTGGACCCCATCCTATTCTGCGGATAATCGATTGAATGATGATTAACCTATTGGATAGGAAATCCAATTACAACCATTTACATTGGTTTGGATAATCATCTTGCCATCAGAGATACCAATTATGACATACATTATCATGCAATGCAATATTTAATTCGGTTGTGGAAAGAAGAGTACTATGTTGTCATCGATGATAAATCATATAATTTAAGTTTTAAACAATAGCGTATTGGTGGTTGAAAATTGGTTTCTGATAAACTGTGAGCATTTCTCGGTATTTATTAACTGTTTCGGTAGAAGCTGCATCTCTTAACCACGGACTTTGAAACAGGCTTTGAATTGGTGTTGGTAATCTGCAGTTCCTCAACCACAACGTGGTCGAACCTTTCGACTAGATTAACTATATTCACTAATTAATGAATAGATATAATTAAAATTTAAATAAAAATAGAATCTTTACAATTATATAATTTTGATATATAGTGATAACCAATCATTTAACCAGCTAGAAAAAAAAATAAGGATTTTTTATTTATACATATAGATAAATTCATTGACTGATACTATTAAATGTTTAGTAAAGTTCTTGAGGTTCAGTCAATAACAAAAAAAAAAAAACTGTTTTGGCGACGTTTCGAGACTATATTGTTCTCATAATCATTCCCTACATTGAAAAAACCGGTTAAAATAAAATTATATAAGTTATAAAAGTTATTTCAAAACATAAAGCTAGCTACAATACAAGTATATAACATGTGTTAGAATAATAATGTATATGTAATTATACATATTTTTATTATTTTAAATAGTTCATAATATGAATTATTTTTTAATCATTATTTGAACTGCAATTAAATTATGCATCGTATTTCGTGGATAATAAAAACTATTTGCTCATTTCATGAGTTATTATTGCTTTTTTTAAACAAGATTTTGGTATGCTTTTTTGGATCTCATATCGATTATTTTATGTAATAACAATTTACCCGATGATCGAAAAATTTTGGTACCGACAAACCTCTAACATGTACACCCTTACCTTAGCACTGAACCCATGACCATTCATAGGTTTTAGTGGTACATTTTTTCTTTTTTCTTTTCTTATTCTTATTCTTATAATAATTTAATAATAACTAATAAATTTATTTTTATTTTTTAATATCACTGATTAAAATCACTATTAGAATTCATTATAATTTTCTTTTTAATTTAAATAAATTCATAGAATAATTACAAATAACATGGATTATTAAAAAAAAAAAAAAAAAAAAAAAAAATCTAAACAGATACATGGCTTATTGCCATAAGATAAGCTCTATGATCTCCCAGAGCGATGTGTAATCCCTCACACAGGGTACACATTGTAAATATATATTTATGTGTTTTATAAATATAATTATTCAATTAATTATTATTCATTTATTTATTTACTTTCTTTATATGATCATTTAGAATTCCTCTGATTTTCTTGTGAAAAAGGCATGGAGGTAATTGCTCTAAATTGTAGCAGATTGTAATACTTTTCGAAATACAAATTTTTCTATTCGAAGCGTCTGAAAAGAAGATGGCCTCAGGACCTTCTAATGTAGAACTTTTATTGAAGTGCTTTTAATGGGTAGTCGCTTTACAAGTGAAATGTCATTAAGAGCATTATCTTCATGTTTAAGAGATGTATTTCTGTTTTTATTGTAAACAATAAGAAATTTCAATAAATAGCAAAAAAAATAGTAAACTTATATTAATTAATTATATTACATTACTTCTATAATGGAATAGATGTGCTTTGATTGATTGAAAACAAATTTTTAAGGGTGGTATATTTGGGGAAGAGTGGTCATATTGACCCGAAGAGAACAGGTTACGTAAATGTCCTGACGAGACAAGCTTAGGATTAACGACAGGTAATCGAAACAGGTTTTCCTTGTTTCTTTGGCATTTCCATTAAGATATTTTTATTTTGTTTTTTTACGAATTGTTTCATAAGGAAAAAAAAATTGTGTACCACCTAATTGTTTAGGGATCCGGTGTTATTAAAAATAGTGTCTTAAATTTATACTTTAATGTAGTATACAAGATGGATTCAGGTAATATTCGTTTTTTGTTTGTATGGGGTTAACGTCGTTATGTATAAGCATAATGTTCTTGTAGGAAGGACAGTGTTAATATTCATGATTTTCTATTTTTTTTCTATATATCAATTTATTGAAATATACAACTGTAGGAATATATACATCAAGTAAATGAGCTGATAAAGATTACAATAACATGTCAAAACTTGAAAAGAACTACTCATCAGTAGCTCTTCAATAAAAATTCAACACTAGAAGATCTCTTTTCAGACGCCTCGGAGGATTAACAGGAATGGAGGGGGAAGCAAGTTGAGAAACTAATGGATTTGAGTGGTTATGGAGCTTACGATGAAAGAATAGGTATCCGGTTTGGGCTAACTTAGCAACATGAAACATTAAGGTCTTTATGGATAAGTTTATTGGTGACACAGTAAGGAGCATTGAGGATTTTTCGAAGGATTTTGGATTGTAAGGATTGGATACGAGATAAATTGAATGGTTTAGTAGAGCCCCAAAGGTCATCTCCGTACGTCCAAATAGGTGTAAATCACAGCCATGTAAATAAGTCTTTTGTAATTAATTGGGAGCTTTGAACGTTTGTCTAGTAAATGTCGAAGTAGTCTGTAACGACGAGCAGTTTCTTGTCTTTTTAGTCTTGTATGTGGATTATAAGTAAGACGTTTGTCCAAGTGGAGGCCTCGGTAGCGGATCTGTTCAAAATGAATTAGTAGAATATCATCGAAGGATACTGTAGATTGTATATTTTTAAAACTAATAATAATTGCCTAATATTTTAAACAATAATGAGGATAAAAATCAATGATATCTCCGATAAATAAGTATTTTTATTTATAAAAAACACCAACAAAAATACGGGCGACGTTTCTTAAGACCTAAGTACATAGAATAATAACATAATAATTCAAACTGCATAATGACATTATTAAAAATTACTTCGCATTATATATATTTTATATATACACATATAAATATATTATCGTTACCTTAAATTTATTTTTCTTAGTCATTTAATATTTCTAACAAAATGTTAACGTTATTATTATAAACATTTTGTTCTGCAAAAAGGATATATGAGGTTACTTATTATACATATTATTATTTTAGTTGCAAAATTTATTATTATTTTTTATAATTATTGCATGTGTATATTAATTCAAAAAAATATTTATATTTTCCTTGTTTATCCGATTTAAAGTGTTAAATTACTGTTTTATATATGTGTGTAAGCTACTACATCTTATACATACTGATAGATATATCTGTATATTTATATATTAGGTACAATTAAATAAACTATTTTTATTATATACTAACCTGTCCTATAATAAAAAAAATAATTTATCAATTCTTGATTTATCCTTCTACACTAGAATGCGTATCTCAACATATAGATTTTTATCTAGTTTGTAGAGAAATAGTTCTGTAACCTAAAATATCCCTTGTTCCTTTGTACCTGAAAGTTGTACTCTGATTTAATTTATAAATCTAATCTAAATTGAAGTCGTTTTCAATAAATAATTAAAATTTAATTATTTTATTTATAAATTTATATTATTTACAATACTATTATTCTTATTTCTGAATATAAAAAGAATTATATAAAAAATCGTCAATCAATCAATTGTGTTCAATTCTATCAGATAATGAATGAAACACTTCCAAATAAATCATTCATCATTTCTGATTAAAATTGATATTATTACTCTGTATTATTTATTTAATATCAATGTTATCTTATAAATAAATGTTTAAGTTTCATCAGCGTAATGTAGTTGCTAGTGATTTTGTTTAAGAATGATCACTTCATTTCTAACATAAATTAGTAATTTAGAGAGTTTATATTATTTAAGATGGGTGGACAGATTCAGTAATAATAAAAAAAAAAAAATTATCATCCATGATGTTAAAAATGCATATATAGTCTAGTTTTAAAACTATCAACCCTACTACCCTAAACTTCAAATAAAATCAAAGCTTTGGACAAATAGGAAGCGCATTTATTTAATAAATTTAATTACAGTTTTTTGAATATTTTTTTCTTCATAAAATTGAATTTTAGTGAAAAATTAAATTATTATATTCTGTTTAAAAATATAACTGTTTCTGACTTTTAATGAACTAAAAACAGGTACTATCAATAGGATTAATAAGGATAATTCAATTTCCAAAACAGGAAAATATTTCCGACGAAATACAAAGTTCTCAATAAAATAAATTTATTAATAATGTTGTAACTACTTTTAAGATATTTTAATTATATTATATGTAATCTTTGCATTTAAAATTATTCTACTTAAATTATTCAGTTTCTCTATTTTACTGTAGTGTGAATATTATGGTGAAACTAACAATTTGGTTTTATTTGATTTGAATTGACGAGTTCATTGTTAGAATGGAAATTTTTTACCTAAACAAATTTTCAAATTTTATTTTTCAGTAATATTTTTATACAGCAATAGTTCTAAGGTGACACTGGTGTAACTTCAATACCAAGTTGTGTAAAAGCCATGATCGCCGAATTCTTGTGTCTAAGAAAAATGTCAAATTCAAGGAGAAATCAAACTATTAAATAAATATCATAATTAAACAATAAATATCATAGTTACAGTATTAAATTAATCTAGTTTTTATTATATATCAACAGCTAGGAAACCATAGTCAATTTAAGAAACCCTTATTGGCATATAAATAAATTTACAGGAATAATTTATCGTTTCACTCTATTGCTTGTTATTTTAATACTTCTTAATAAGTTTTTTATTTCAGATAACCGCATATTATAAGTTCGAAAATAACCGGTTACTTTTATAAACTTTTTGTCCCATTGATTCGAAAACAAACTGAAAGGCAAAAAACACGTTTTCTCTACTAGGAGCTTAATTTTTTTTTAGGAGTCTACGCTCCAAAAAACATTAACCGGGCATATGATATTAAGCAAAAATAATAATGACAAATAACTAAATAAAATCAATCAGTATTTTAAAAAAAATCGAGAAATTTCAAATTTACTAATATTTTAATTAATAAGGTTTATGTCAATTGCGTTCTATACGTCTTGCATTCGATGGGGAATAGTTCTTACTAATGTTATTGTTAATAAGTTCCAATTCCTATTAAAGAGATATATCCTATCTAATGCAAAACTGTAACAAATGATATTAATTATAAATATTATATAATATATATAACCTAAGGAGATTTTAGTTTATAAGGTGTATTAAATAGCAATCTTATCTCCCATAATTATTTTATTTAAAAACATATAATGCTACATGATTCTTAAACAGGCGACGTTTCATGGCTATTGCTACATTCTCAAGCTCTAAAACATGTAAAAATGTAATGTGAACTATTCAATATTCATAAATATTCATCTAATGTACATATTATATAACGAATGACCTACCATTCTGTGTCCTATTACATACATTTGGAACTGTCTAATGAACATAATTTTCTTAATTGTCATAATTTCTGCTAACATTAAAAATTAAAAAAATATACCGTTCTATTTCACTGATATAATTTTACAAAATTTATTGTTGTTATTATTTCTATTGTTTAATTATTATAATTACCTTGATAATGATAAATCTCAAAGAACATTTAATCAGGGATCACATATTGTCTCATATTAATTATAAATTTCGTAATAATATTTTTTAAAAATAATGCTTCATTTTATTTAATTATTGTTTTTAATAACTATAATACGTCCTGGATAAAGCATGTGGGGACGTAAAAACCTAATAAAAATTTAACTACAAAAAAGTATTCATTGTGATTTTTTGTTTTGTTTATCATGGAAGTATATTAAAACATATATACTAGGTGATTAGGCATGCATCTTTAAGATAAATATTTTCTATCTAGCTAAAATATTATGTATTTATATTGTTGTTATGGTTAAAGGATTATCATTCCAGTATAACGTAATAACATGTATAAATATCACGCCTTCCTGATAATTCACCTGATTCTCCAAACAAATATGTTGACATTTGTTTAGAGTATCAGGTGAACCATTCGTTTTGTTTATTTATTAATAATTATTAACAATTATGATCCGAACCCTGTTGTTTTGGATAGAGGAAAGATGAGGATTAGAACTATTAAGGAGCAGTACGATGACACAAAGGGACAATTATATACGGGCACATTTAGCACGTGGATCTGTTCCAACGCTCCCCTACTGTGGCAATATTATCCTTAGCCCAACAGATTATTTCGTTTAATATACTTCACGCTATTATGTATTTTAATTTATTTACCGACATTACTACTGATGCAGATCAAAAGGAAGAATAAAATATGTGAGCGATAAACGCAGTGTTGAAGGGAAGCAGTTAAAACTGAATTGAGATATCAACTTATTTTTAGCGTAATGGTTTCACTTGGAATTGTTTTGTTTGATAAATTTTAATCTGCGATAATAATAATAATAAACATATTTCTTAACTCCCTAAAACTGAAACTTTCGTAAAATGTAGAGAATTACTGTCAACGTTTTACTAAAACTATCATTTAAAAAAATACAATGTTACAAAATCTTCTTATACATATATTCAATCAAATTAAAAAAAAATATATATCCCTTTTTATTATAATAAAAAAAAAAAAAAAAAAAAAAAAAAAAAAAAAAAAAATTGCTTAGTCTAGAGAGTTTAGTAAAAAAAAAATTCTAAATAAATTTTTAAGTATTAACTTTCAACTTATATATCACATCTTATGTGATTAAAAGAAACAACAATTAAAATTTCAATTTTTTTTTAATTCTGCTTCATATAATTGATGTAATTTGATATCTAATTTTACTATTTTCACTACCTTATGGCAGGTTTAATTTTTTAAAAATTTACTATTTTCAAGATTTAATTATAAAAAAAAAAAAATTTATAAATAAATAAGTATATGTAAATATTTTTTAAACATTTATTGACTCAATAGTGTTGTACATGGATTCGATAACTATGGAACCAAAATTATCTGTTCTAGCACAGTTTACAACACTATGAATATTTGTGCATGATATATTAAAAAAAAAAAAAAATTGACCAAAACTTTCGAATTTTTTATAATAAAAATATTCTTTAATAAAAATATTTTTTTTTTTAAATAAAAAAAAAAAAATATTATATAAGAAATATTGAATTATTATTGTAATTGATTATGTATTAAGCAACGGTCACCATTAAGTATGTGGATGAGGACTTACTTCTCACTGATATCCCAAACTGTGGTGTCGACGAAGCACGAACTGGCAGACGGTTCAACGCCGAGTGCCGCTGCTCTCAGGACTTGAGTGGTGGGGGAAGACCAGTGGGGAGGGGGAGCCAATCAAATTAGAGTTTTTTTCATGCCACCATTTTTAAATTATACATATATGGTACAGTATTTTGTTTGAGATAATGGAAAATGTCGACAAGTCATTAAAAGCTACAGTAAACAGATTATAATAATAAATAATTTATTTTTATTATTAAATATGTATAGGCTTTATTTTATATATTTTTTTGTCGTATTCAAAGGTAACTTTATTCAATTAATATATACTAAAATATACATTCATATATAGCTTCAGTCAATAAAATAACAACATGTCGACGTTTCGAAACTATATTTTTCCCATAATCATACCCTACAGATCATCTACATTTAGAAGCTAACGGCAAAATTGAGGTCTATGTTCATTATTTTTGGGTTTTAAATGTTACCTATAAGATAATAAAATAATGTCTAAATAATATTAATCAATAAATAAATGTAATAGCATAAAGTCCTTTGATCTGGTGTCCCTTTATTTTCTATTAAACATTAATTTTTTTCTTTGCTTTTTATTCCAATGAAGAGCATATTATGTTTAAAATCCACATTTCCATTAAGCGATGTCTTCTTTACACAACTAGCTGATTCGTATACCAGATGAAAACATTTTTTTTTCCTGTTTTAAAAGAAAAATTTCTCAATAAAATCGAAAGTTTTTGTGAGATTTGCAGTTTTGAGGATACATTCTTCGATAAGCGGTGAGCGTTGAAGACATTGTAACTTCCATAAATAAAGTGAAGATGAAGCTGTTCTTTAGGTCCCAAGTTTCTAATATTCAAGGTTACATGTAATCCGAAAATGGGGTCAAAATTTGAAAAATAATTAAGCAAAATGGAGATATTACAAATTTTATGGTAAATAACGTGGTTTCCTCAAAAAAGTCTTTGAATTTTCGTTTATCTGCAACAGATTGGAAATGTAAGGTCTGCGGCATTGTTCTTCATTTTTGATCAAGTTTCACCCCCCCCCCCTTTATTTTGACACTAAGAGGTACTATATATATATATATATATATATATATATATATATATATATATATATATATATATATATATATATATATATATATATATATATATACAGGGTGTTCGGAAGATCGTTGGCCAAAGAGTTATCTCGGGTAAGGAGGTTCATTTTGAACCTATTTAAGGTCACTTACCTATATAAAAAGTCTTACGGGATTTTTTTAATGATTTTGTTTTCTTTTGTAAGAATTGCCAAAATCAAACATTTATGCCTTATAACTTCGTTGTTTACTGATATATTACCATTTTTTGCAGTGGTTACTAAAACAATGTCCATGTAAAATAAAAAAGATTTGATGCAAAAAACAAACATAAAAAGAACCAAAAAAAAAACGGGTGATCGTTAAATCTTGTTAAAGAAAAAAAACAACGTTTTAAATATAATTTGTATTGTATAAGATGTTGCCTATACTTTTTTTTTTTTTTTTTTTTTTTTTTTTTTTTTTTTTTTTTTTTTTTTTTTTTTTTTTTTTTTTTTTTTTTTAACCTAAACTTGAGTTCTAAATTTTTTTGGTTTTTTTTTTTTCCTTTAACAAGATTTAACGATCTCCCGTTTTTTTTTTTTTTTAATTGGTTTTTTGCATCTAATCTTGTTTATTTTACGTGGACAATGTATTAATAATTTCAGTAAAAAAATGTCGTTGATATATCAGTAAACAACGAAGTTATAAGGCATAAATGTTTGAATTTGGCAGTTTTTACCAAAAAAATTATTTAAAAAAACCTGTAAGACTTGGTTAAGGTTAGATACCTTACCGAAATACCTCTTTGGCCAACTATCTTCCGAACACCGTGTGTATATATATATATATTCATAGGAATACAACTTATCTTATATCTACATTGAACTAAATCTCTATATATTATGGTTTTTAAATTGGGTGGTTATATATACATTTTTGTTCTGTAATAAATTTAATGTATTTAAATCCAATATAAATTTATATAAATTTTAATTATGTATATAGTTGGCTATTTGTACATTTTTACTTACGTAAATTAGAAAAATCCCTGTTCTCGTTTTTATTACGACATTTTTAAAAATATTATTATTCATAATAAAATGAATGTAAATATTTTTCTACTACAAGTTAGTTCAAATAATCTTAATAGTTTATTCTTTACGTATTTATCGCCTGTAGTAGAGAAATTCTTATCTAATAAAAAAAAAAAAAATTGAAAGCAATGATAATAATATTTAAACTTTTAATCTTTATACGAGCCACTCTTATTCTTGGAAGACAATTACTGTAATAATTATCAAAATTACTGAATTATAATTATATTGTCTTTATCGCTAGTATGGATTGTTTTTCTAACAAAAATATGATTAAAATAATGAAGATAAATATTTCTTTGTGTTGTCTGATTTTCTTGCACTATACGATTTTGTAATCCGCTTTTTTAAAGTTAAACAAATGACAATTTATCACTTCGAAGAATCGTCGAATTTAAACTATGTTAGAGTAAAACGAGGAGAAGTTACTCAATCTGGAAGTAAGATGTGTTATTTTATAGGAATTTTTTTAAAAATTGCTGTCTATATTGATTGAGTATATATTAATTTTTATTTATGATGGGCATTTAAGGATTTTATTTATTTATTTAAGGATATATTTATTTTCAGAACATTTATTTTAGTATTAAATTAATATATGAAATACTTATTTCGCGATATCTCCAATGTATTCTTATAACAATTACATCGACTTATTTCAGAGTATTAATAATATCTTGAGGATTTTTATTGTAAAGATATTATTAAATTGTATAGAATAATAATAGTAGGGATATTTAATATATGATTAACATTAAATGTTTATAACATTGAACAAAATTATTTATATGGACTGGAGAGGGGAGAGAACTTTGAAAGAATGAAAAATATTTGAAGAAATAAGATAGAAACGAATGGAGTCAAAGATGCGATATTTGCGAGATACATAGCTGGGATTGTTGGAACAATTGAAAGTAATAAAATAAAAAATGTAATATATGTATATATTACATTACAAAATGTATTTATGGTATAAAGCAATTATAATAAATAAACAAATAATTATTTATGGACGGTTTTATTGTGGATAGATAGGTACTAGGAAGTATTTCTCAAAAATATGCTATATATAATACATAATAATAATAATAATATGATATATTATTTGTTTTTGAGTCAGCTATTCCAATGAAAATATTTAAGAAATAGCTATTTAAAAAGTTTAGTTTAGAAAAAAAAATGTTACTTTTCATTCTTGTATGTGTTGTACACCGTGTTCAATTCAAAAAAATTCCAAATGAAAATCATAATATAACTTTTTCATCCAGTGCTCATTAATTAAACTGAAATTTTCGAAACATTTTTTTTTATTAGCATTTTTTCGGTTTATTACCCGTGGTATCGGGTTATTCTTTGCTCTAAACCATCATGTTCCGCGGATAATCGGAAGCATTATACTTTACTTATTAATTATGTCGATTTTATAGCTAGCATATGATGAATAAACAATAGTCAACTTACAATTAATATACTTTCCTTTTTTTTAATGATTTTAATACTAAAAATCGAATTTTGAAATAAAAAAATAATCTTAATCTGGGACATATTTTCCCCCTAAGAATTTTTTTTTTTAAAAACATTTATTGAAGTTTACAACTGTACAAAATATATACATCAAGTAAATGTGTTGATAACGTTTACAATAACATGTTAATACTCGAGAAGAACTACTCATCAGTAGCACTTTAATAACAATTCTACACTAGAAGAATTCTAGGCCATCTTCGTTTCAGATGCCTCGGAGGATTATCAGGAATGGAGTGGGAAGCAAGTTGAGAAACTAGTGGATTTGAGTGGTTATGGAGCTTACTATGAAAGGATAGGTATCTGGTGTGGGCTAGATCAGCAACACATGGAACATTAAGGTCTTTATGGATAAGTTTATTGGTGAGAAATTAAGGAGCATTTAGGATTTTTCGAAGGATTGTATAAGAGATGAATTGGATGGTTTAGTGGAGCCCCAAAACTCCGTACGTCAAAATAGGTCTAATCACAGTCATGTATATGAGTCTTTTTTAATTAATTAGGAGCTTTAAACGTTTGTCTAGTGAATGTTGAAGTAGTTTCTATATTAAACATGTACAATAAGGTTGTATAATAGTCTGGCCATCTTAAGTTTAAATGAAGATAATAATATGTATAAAATATGATATATGTATGTAAAATTGAAAGTAGAACTTTTGGTATAAACATATTCATAAGAAAAAGAAGAGATAGAAAAAGAAATAACAATATGATGATATAATAATTGTACAATGTGTTCAAGAAAAATAAAGAAATATATAAAATAAATCAATAGAATAAAATAAAAATAATAATTAGAAACGAAAAATATGAAGAGAAAAAATTTAAACCTAAAAATGTTGATAAGACGTAATATTTACAAATAACAGATATAGGTGTTCACACATATCTGTGCATACCTATTAATCTATACAATGGCATATATACATAATTGTATGAGAAAATAAAAAAGCAATTGTCTAAGGGAAACAAATATCTAAAACAAAAATAAATTTATATCGGTACAATGATATACCTATTGCAGAAATTCATTGGCATCGGATATGCTGAGTTTGAATAACTTCATTTTTAATTCTTACTCATATTGGCGGCATCTAACTGGGATTTAAGTATATAATTTCATATATATACTGCGACCAGTAACGTTTATTTGTTTATTTATAATTCAAAGCTGTTAACAAGAATGGCGTTGAAAGCCCACAAAATATATTGTAGTTTGAGGAAATAATCTCATTGTTGGAAGATTGCTGTATCCAATTTATTTTATATTTGCCCAGAAATAGTCCCTTGTGTATCAACCTTTTACCGACGTAAACATATTACTTCCCAATAATTTCCCGATATTCCTCCAAGGCTTCGGAAAATTAAATGGACCAGCTATTAGCTTTACATTGCTATTTTGTCCAAAATAATAATAATTGATAGTTTTTCACTAACTTCTCAAAAAAAAAAAAAAAATAATAATCAAGATTTAAATAATTTAAAAAAAAAATAGTTCACTTAAAAATAATCGATATTAAACAAGAAAAAGAATCATTATTATATTTTTAAGAATAATAAATAGCATACATAAATGTGTACTTATAGTGTTTTTACATGTTACCTTAAACTGTGGAAGATATTAATATTTTCGAAAAAAAAAAAAATTTTAATTTAAAAACATTAATTTTATAAAAAAAAAATTTATATTGTACAAAAAAAAAAATCCAATACTTTCTTCCGTAAAATAGCAACATATATGTTTTTTTTTTTTTGTTTTAGTTTATTCAGTTTCTTTTATTTTATTCTTTTACTTGCAGATAACAGTTTTAAATTTTCAATATCAAATTCAAAGTAATTTACCACTCAAATCCACTGGTTTCTCAACTTGATTTCCACTCTATTCCCGATAATCCTCCGAGGCGTCTGAAAAGAAAATGCCCTAGAGATCTTCAAGTGTAGAAGTTTTATTGAACTGGTACTGAGTAGTTCTTTTTAGGTTTTGAGATATTACTGTAATCGTAATTTACACATTTACTAGACGTATATATTTGTACAGTTCAATTTCGATAAATTGATATATATATATATATATATATATATATATATATATATATATATATATATATATATATATATATATATATATATAAAGAAAAAAAAACTCAAAATTATTTTTTAGTTATTTAAAACCTTGTTTTTATCCGTTTTACGTAAAATATGCATTTAAAAATTGAATAGTCAATTTATTTTAGTGTATTTATTTATTTTTTATTTTTTTAACAGATGGTTATTTTCAAAGATTTTTTTTTACATTATTTTGAACAACAGATATGATCAAATTCAGATAAATATAAAAAAGAAAAAGAATAGAAAAAGCAAAAAAAAAAAAAAAAAAAAAAATTATGTTACAAATTTGTTTTGTTTTTTTCAACGTACGATCTCACCAGCCACTTCAATTTAATCACCACAAGCTCAAGCATTAATGAAGAGTTTCAAATGTGATATTTATTCAATGTTAATAAAACGTCGAGTGTTGTTATTACTAGAATATTTTCATCGGATGTACGTGATATTCTTAATATAAAGCCCAAGTGTTATAAAAAGAGAAAAATAACCAACAGAATTAGAGTTTTATTGACATATGAAGAAAGCGAGAGTACTCACCTATTTGTTTCATTCTGTTCTGTTCCGTTGAAATGTGTTTGTAAAACCGAAACTAGAAAAATAATTTACTTGTTAAAATACTTCCTATCCTACAGTATCCTTTAATGATATACCACTAATCTCTGTTGAACAGATCCGCTACCTAGGACACCACTTGGACAACCGTCATACTTGGTATCCACATACAAGACTAAAACGACAAGAAACTGCTCGACGTTACAGACTACTTCAACATTTACTAGACAAACGTTCGAAGCTCCCAATTAATTACAAAAGACTCATTTACATGACTGTGATTAGACCTATTTGGACGTACGGAGTTGAGCTTTGGGGCTCCACTAAACCATATAATTTATCGCGATCCAATCCTTACAATCCAAAATCCTAAATCCTCTTTAAGTTGTCACCAATAAACGAATCCAAAAAGATCTTAATGTTCCATATTTTGCTGAGTTAGCACAAACCAGATACCTATCTTATGATAGTAAGCTCCATAACCACTCAAATCCACTAGTTTTTTAACTTGCTTCCCACTCCATTCCTTATAATCCTCCGAGGCATCTGAAACGAAGATGCCTGTGTAGACTTTTAATTGAAGTGCTACTGATGAGTAGTTCTTTTCAAGTTGACATGTTACTGTAGTCTTTATCAACACAAATACTTAATGTATATATTTGTAAAGTTGTAAATTTCAATAAATTAGTAAAATAAAAAACTGCTTGAAATAATTCATTAATACTTGAATTCATTTTTTTTTTCAATTAAATCGAAAACTATATTGATTAAAATATTTAACAAATTCACACATTCCCTTTGTCATAATCCTAGGCTAAAAACCTTTTTTTAACAAAAAAAAAACAAAAAAACAAATTTTGACTGAATTTGCAGGCTTCTTGACTAGGGCAGGCGCACCGCACAAACATCTCTGTTTGACTTCTTGCTAACGTTACGGTATCCTAGGAACCTTAGACTTCAATTTGTCTTTGGTTTGGTGTCTCAGCCAGCATTATGACGTCTAGGTTTGATAAAATCAATAATGTTAAATGTTGGGCAAGAGCCAAGACTAGATCTACTTAACAAATATAGCTGGAAGTCAGTGAGACCTCCTTAGAATTATGTGTTCCATGGAAGGAATACAAGATTGCTTATTCATAATGTTATTTCATCATAATTAATGTATATTTTTTTAATTTTTAAGAAAGCCGACGGAGGCGGAAGGTGACCCCGGAAGAAGATCTCTTCCAGTTATTCCGGGATACGAAGCACTCGAGGCAGAGTAATGGGCAGGTATGCTGGTGAACTGTTGTTAAAGTTCAACAAAATCACCGATAAGATGCGGGAGACTGCATCCGCACAAGAGGTCGAGGCGAGGATGGCCTTCGTATCTACCATCCTGAAGGTTCAGTTGGCACGGGAGACAGGAAGAAAAGATGGCCTACCCCGAGAGAGTCCTTCATGGAGTGCGCCCAGGAGATGATGGGACTCCAGCGCAAGGGAAGAAGAGGTGAAAACAGAACGAGACGAACCGGGATGGAGCAGGATGACCTACAGGAGACCCCGGGAGTTCGGGGGACAGACGGGGACGTTCGGCCAGAACCAAGGGCAGGAGAGAGGAGGAAGCAAGGGGCGAGGAGACCAGCGCCCAACGGGAAGAAGGAAGAAAGGCGTTGCCATGGGTGTGGCAAACAAGGGCACCTAGTGGCGCAATGCCCCCGCACCAAGTGTTTTGAGTGCGGGACCGAGGGGCACATTGCCAGACAATGCCCCTACATCCACAGGAGGAAGAATCCCCGAGAGGGGAACCGATGGAGGTCAACCGACTTTGGAGAGGTCGGAGGAGTTCAGTACCCTCTTCAAGGGCCTCGGAGGTATCATCGGCCTCAGAGTCAGAGAGGGAGGCAGAACCGGGGAGCAGTGAGGAGGAAGGAGCCGCTGGGAGCCAGAGGAGGGGTAGCGGACAGCGGAGAGCGGCACGGAAGGGACGAGTGGCAGCCTGAGGAGGGTGCCAGCAGAGAGGCGACCCGCATCATAGAGGTATGCAGTGTGGGAGAGAGGAGCAGCGGTCTGCCTACAATTCGAGTCGAGAGAGGGGTGCGCTGCCTAGTGGACACTGGGAGTTCCAGCACCATCCTGAGCCGGGCGAGCGGCGGAGCAGCTGAGTGGCGGCAACGGGGCACTCCAGATCCAGGTATGTGCATGTAAATTAATCACTCTGGGTGGCCCTTGTGCAATTGAAGGGGAAGTCGAGATAGGGTTGGAAAGGTGGTCGGATAGCGGGGAAAAATTAAGAGTCCATGTCATGAAAGATATGTCCCGATCATACGATGGAATCCTGGGGTGTGATCTCTAGAAAGGGTGGGTACTAGCCATAAAGGGGTTCTGGACCGTTAAGATTGGTAAAAAGAAGTACAGAAAGTGTAAAAGCGGGAGGGAGGAGAAAGGACAAATTGGGGTTCTCAACAAGGTGGGAGATTGGAGGGACGCCATTAAGGAAGAGTTCGAGGACATCTTCTTTAGGGAAGGAGATACACTGGGCGTCACGGGAAGAACTGTCCACGAAATCGCGCTGAGGGATGAGAGGGTGACTTACGTGAAGGAGGCGGCGGTATCCCAAGCTTTAAGACAGCATATAAGGGAGGAAATCCGCGACCTAAAGAGGCAGGGTATCATAGTGGACAGTTTTGTGTCGCCGTATAACAGTCCGTTATGGGCGGTTAGGAAAAAGAGCGCCCCGGGGGATGGAGAAGTATAGGGTGGTAATCGATTACAGAAAGCTGAATGAGAACACACGAAGGACGAAAAATACCCGATCCCCAGGTTTGAGGACATCTTAGATCGTCTCAGTGGGGCCGTGGTCATTAGTACGCTTGATCTCAAGGCGGGTTACCACCAGATTAGGATGCACCCCCGGGACCAATGTAAGACGGCATTCACGTTCGAACGTGGCCATTATGAATTCACCCGGATGCCGTTTGGGCTCAAAAACGCGCCGATGACATTTCAGCGGCTCATGGACGAGCTCCTCAGGGGGTAGATGAGAACATCTGCCAGATATATATGGACGACCTCCTGGTGTTTAGTAAGTCCGAGGAGAAACACGTGAAACATCTGAGGGCGGTGTTCGGAGGATTCGCGAATTTGGTTTAAAATATTTATTAAATGCAAGCAATATGTAAAAAAAATAATAATAATAAAATAAAAATTAAGGTTCATATCTGACCTTTCGTTCATTACGTCTTGCATTCGATGGGGTATAGTTCTAATGTTTATGAATGAAATCTTTAGGAAAAAGCCTCACAATTTTATTTGAAAATTTTGTAATTTTAAGTTTTTTAGAATACGGCTTCATTTTATTGAATTAAGGTTTTAATTAATCCGAAAACGTTCCATATGCCACGGTTAAAGAACATAGAGTCGTAAACACCTAAGAAAAAAATGAAATTATTCAATTATAAAATTATAATTATAAAATTCAATTATACAATTTGCATTGAAAAATGCATTTAACCAAGGAAATGAAAAAATAAATATTGCGTGGACATTTTTCCTATCCGTGTATATATGTGTGTGTGTGTGTGTGTATATATATATGCTGTATTTACATTATATACATACATACGTATATATATACATTAATATCATACTGAACGAAAAAGGTTAATAAATGTTGTTTTATGAGTAATAGACCTATTTTCTTTCGAATTATTATTGACTTATGAAATAATTATTGCTTTAAGTATAATAAAATTAAAACTGTAAACCTACGCTTGTTACAATCACTAAAATTACTAACAAACCCCCAACGGGTCTTGTTCACATAAGATCGGTGTCTAGTTGGCGAACTTCACAACTTTTTACTTTAAAAAATGAGACTTTCCAATCGATCAAAACATCGCAAAGTCCCATAGTCGATTTTAGGACAAGAAGATATCATCCTGGTACATTTTCCATTATTTATAGAGAATAGTTTCTTAGCATTATGAATTTTGTATATAGCCCTTTCTAAAGAAAATAATATAAAATAACTGAACATATTGTAAGATTATCTTACAATTAAGGATTCTTTTTGTTTCCACATCTCCTTTTTTTATGAAAGTAATTTCGCATCCCTCTTTGTTTTCATAGCAATATGGTTTCATAGATACACGCCATAGTATAGTAATTTGTTTCATGGAATGCAAAATATACCAGATCATTACATGTATAAAAATAAAATATATATTTAAAAAAAAATTTATTTATTAAAATTTACAACTGTACATACAAAAACATACATCTAGTAAATGTGATAGTAATATAACAATTGCATGTGAAGCAACCTCGGAGGGTCGCTAGGAATGGAATGTAAAGTTGGGAGACTAGTGGATTTGAATGGTTATGGAGTTTACTATGAAAGGATAGGTATCTGGTTTAGGCTAAATCAGCAGAGATCTTTATAGATAAGTTTGTTTATAACAAAGTAAGGAGCATTAAGGATTTGGATTGCAAGGATTGGATACGAGATGAGTTAGGTGGTTTAGTGGAGCCCTAAATCTAAATTTCATATGTCCAAATAGTTCTGATAACTGTCGTGTAAATGAGTCTTATGTAGAAAAACAAAACGTTTGTCTAGTAAATGTTGAAGATGTCGAAAACGACGAGCAGTTTATTGTCGTTTTAGTCTTGTATGTGTATTCCAAGTTAAACGTTTGTACAGTCGGAGCCCTACATAGCGGTTCAGCAGAGATCAGTGGAAAGAATGGATAAATATTGTGTTAGCGAAACGTAATTATATTCATTATTAATTATTATATAAGTTCCCATTATATGACAGTAATCAGAACCTATTCATAAAGACCCAAGTGTTCTATATGTTAGGGATTTATTACAAACCAGATACCTATCCTTTCATAGTAAACTCCATAACCATTAATATCCACTAGTCTCTCAACATGCTTCCCATTCTATTTTTACAACAATCCGAGGCGTCTGAAAAGTAGACGAGTTGCTTGCTTCTCAAGTTATTCACATGTTATGAATGTTGTAATTTTTTATATTTTCCGTGGGAAAGTATATAGTGACTTCTTTAATAACTTTTAGTTATAATAGTTTAGATTAAAAAAAAAAAAAAATTAAAAATACTCTGGTAGAAAACACCTCAACAGCCGAAACATGATTAGTTATTCTTTGAATCAAACTTAGTGGTTTGTAAGGCATATTATTGGA
The DNA here is from genome assembly GCA_003667255.2 of Euschistus heros. Classification (NCBI taxonomy): domain Eukaryota; kingdom Metazoa; phylum Arthropoda; class Insecta; order Hemiptera; family Pentatomidae; genus Euschistus; species Euschistus heros. Next base: position 446,452 of record RCWM02000253.1, on the reverse strand, counting down.
CATTGCATCACTGCAGACTGCGATACAATTCTTCATACGAAACCTTGAACAACCTATTGCAACGACACAGTGAGGACAGCCGGGAAGATACGGAACGGAAATGAAACATGAGCCGGCCGCTCGGTGGAAAACAAATTGCCCAGTATAGTCGTTTGTCTAAATGTTTTTCTCATTTAGCCGGGGCAAAGGGATGGAGATTAAGGGAGCTGTTGGTATAAAGCTAGCTATTGTTGTGTTTAGCCCCCCCCCTCTTCTACCCCTCTCCCCCCTCCCTTCCCTAACTAGGCAGATTAAGGAGGCCGGGGTAGACCCCACGGTGGGCCTATCAAACACTGCTTCTTCATGCAGCACTGACTTCTACTTGAGAGCCACAATACACTCAGGCTGTGGTACGTAGTTCTTTAAACCTTACTATACCGGGTTAGAAATTAAAACTATATTTAATAATTTATACACTCGATACGACTTTATAAATATATTAGGGATAGTAAAAATAAAGGAAGTAGTCCACAAGCGGGGCTCCAGCCTCTTCAGGCGCCCAGAATACCTTTTATCAATTCTAACCTTATTCCGATTTATTTTGATGTTTTAGTCAATACTTTTACAGGGGAAATGTTATTATAATTTTTTCAACACCTACCAACCAATATATGTATCATTTATTTGAAAAACGTTCAAACCTTCCAATTATTTACAAAGAAACTAAAATTAAAAAAAATTATTTACAATTAGAAAGAAGTAATTAGACCAATTTAAACGTACGGAAGAATGAAGCTTGGGGGCTTCATTAAACCATCCAATTCATCTCGTATTCAACTCTTACAGTCAAGAATCTTCGAAAAATCCTAAACGTTTTCTACTTCGTTACTAACAAAACTTATCCACAAAGCTCTTAATACACCTCACGTTTCTGACTTAGCTCAAAACAGATATCAGATTGAATACTAATCAAATCCATTAGTATCACAACTTGCTTCTTATTCCATTCCAGAAAACCATCCGAGGCGCCTGAAAAGAAGATGGCCTCCGGACCTTATAATATAGTACTTTATTATATAGAACCTTTATAAGTGCTACCGATGGGTAGTTGCTTTAAAAACAAGTGACGTGTCATTTTTAGCACTATCATCACATTTACTTGATGTATTATATTTTTATATTGTGTTCAATTGCGTTAGTCGATTTATTTGATGAATTCAGCCAAGCAGCAAAGAAGATAGGGCTCGAGATAAATACATCAAAAACTAAATTTATGGAAACCTCGAGCAACCCAAATTATAGTGGAGGATATATAACAATAGGAGAGTACATGTTTCCTACCTGTAAAGAATTCAGGTATCTGGGAGGCATAGTAACAGAGAACAATGATGTAGGAGCCGATATTAAAGCCAGAATAGCAGCGGAAACAAGGTGTTTTTATGCGATGGAGAAAGCTCTACGGTTTAAAAGTCTTTCCAGACGGACAAAAGTAACCATATACAAAACTGTAATAAGACCAGTAGTGACATATGGTAGTGAAACGTGGACTCTAACAGAAGAATATCAGAAGTCTCTACTAGTATGGGAAAGAAGGGTTCTGCAAAAGATATATGGCCCAGTCAAAGAGCAACAAAGGTGGCGCATCAGAAGCAATGCAGAGCTCAGGGAGCTCTATGATGAGACGGATGTTGTCACTGTTGTGAAAAAAGCGAGGTTGCGATGGCTGGGTCATTTGGAGAGAATGGAACCTCAAAGGCTGCCAAGAAGAATATGGACGAGAACGGCAGGAGAAGCAAGGAGAAGAGGCAGGCCCAGGCAAAGATGTGTGGATGATTTGGAGGGGAACATCCGGCGGCTGAATATCCGGAATTGGAGGAACGTGGCCACGGACAGAGAGGAGTGGAGAAAGCTGTGTGCAGAGGCCCAGGTCCTTCATGGACTGTAGTGCCTGATATAGAATAGAATTCAATTGTAAATTTCAATAAATAACTTTTAATAAAATTAATAGAACACACTCTGTTAAAGGCACTCTTAAATTTCCTGGGCCGTAAAGTACAATACGCGTGCCAGTTTTACTTTTCATGCCTAACTGAGCCACATCTTTCAATATATTTATTGGAACATCCAAGGATAGCTGTTCAGTTGTAAAAAAAATCAAAAGTAGGGTTAGCTAAAAAAAAAAAAAAAAAAAAAAAAAAAAAAAAAAAAAAAAAAAAAAAAAAAAAAAAAAAAAAAAAAAAAAAAATCTGAAATTGATAACATATAGAAAAATATTTTTTATTTTTTTCTTTAATATCAATTTATTGAAATTTACAACTGTAAAAAATATATGCATCAAGTAAATGTGTTGATAGCTATTGTTATACTAGAAGGTATCTGGCCCACCTTCTTTTGAGACGCCTCGGAGGATTTTCGGGGATGGTATGGGAAGCAAGTTGAGAAATTATTTGATTTGAATCGTTATGGAGCTTACTATGAAAGGATAGGTATCTGGTTTGGGATAACCCAGCAACACATGGAACATTAAGATCTTTATGGATAAGTTTATTGGTGACAAAGTTAGAAAAATATAAAAAGTAAGTTTGATAATCATCCTATATAAATTCTGAATCAGTTCACAAAAATAAAATTTTAAATTAAATATATTCATTAAAAGGCTTAGTGAACCCGAATCTTGATGTCGACATTAGCAACCTCTGACCACCTTCCTTCCAAACCAGTCTATCAAAACCCAAATCAATCCTCAATCCTCCCATCTACCTCTCAGACGTTTACCCAACGACTCAAAACTGATTACCATCTTTAGAATTCAGTCATTATCGAATCCAAAGAATTCATATACCCATTTAAACCGTCTTATTTTTATCTTATATGAACAATTCTCACCAAAAAAACGTCTCACAATTCCGCAATGTAAAGCCTTCTGAATTATCCTGCACATTAATTCTATTTTTGAGGACAATATCTAAGTAGTAATTTATTTTACTACTTGCTCACAAAGTATTATTATTTATTTATTTACGAACATATCTGTAATTGATAGTAATTTTTGTATACTTTATATAAATATTTATTTTTATATATTATTATAATCATATTGACTGTGAAAAGAGTATTTCTACTAATTAATTTATCCTTGATATTTTTTTAAGTTTAAGTCGAAAATAGTTTTCAATATTGTTTTATTTTATTATATTTTTTTTTTTCATAGTTTTTTTTCTTTTTTTCTTTTTTTCTTATTTTAACTAACTAATATTAATTATGCTTGTATTATTTCTATTGAGGGACAAAATCTCCTGTAATTAAAAAGAATATTTTTTCAATTGAACAGTAATTTTTGGAGATCTTGTTCTTCCCGTAGCATTTCATCCAATAAGAATGGTATCTAGGATAACAGTCTTGAGTGTCCTAAATACTAGATGTCTTAACAGTAGGCGTGAATAAACTACCGTTTCAGGCTTAAAATAAAGTAAAAGTTGAAATAAAATTAAACAAGATCATTCATTCAATCTTTACTATGGTAATTTTTTTATATACACATTTCTTATTTTTTTATAGAATATATACATACTTTTCATTTTTCTTATTTTCTTTTTCCAATACACACTTCTTATCTCTAAATAGAGTAGATTGTACCGAGACCTTCTAATATCGAAATTTAAATTAAGAGCTTCAATATACCTTTTGTCTTCGATCTCGTTCCCCTTAAATTTTTTAAATTCCATTAAACCCTTTCCGACCCTCTGGCTCAATCATTATCCAGTTCCGAACACTCTTCTATTCTAACTCTCCACGAAAACTAAAACTGCAGCAGCCTTATTTAATTTTTGGATAAAACCCTGCATTTAAGATATATTACATCAGAAAAAATGGTTACAAGATTTTTTTTTTATTTATTACAAATTTATATTTTAATTATTTATTTAATTGTGATTTAAATAAAATCTTATATTATGTTGAAAATTCTCTCATTCTAAACACTTTATCAATATGTTTTATTAATTTTTATTTTCATTCAAATCATTTATTTCTATCATTATATTTCCCACCTACATCTATTCATTCACTAAGCTTTACATAATACTCACTGACTACAGAACTATTCTACAGACAAAAACAGTACAGAAACTAGGACATTGGCCGGTGGATGGTCAATGTTTGGTGAACAAATCATTTGAAAATTTCCAAATATTTCTTAAAAATTCAATCATTAAAATAGAGGATATAAATATGAAATATCTCTAAACCTCTATATATTCATAAACTTTTCTCTACATAACTTTGTTGCTGTTTTTATTGAATTTTAAATTATCTATGTTATATAACTTCTTATTCTTTGTTTTATTTTATTTTATTTTTCTTGTTTATTTTTATATTTTTATACCTTTCAACACATGTAAAATTATAATCAAATCGCAAATAATATTTACATGTACATTGTATACTTTGTACAAGTATGGTGTGTACAGAAAATAATAAAATTCCTTCCAACAGGGTTACTGCTGGAAGGAAAACACTAAAAAAAAAAAAAAAAAAAAAAAAAAGCTTTACATAATTATTACATAGTATTTTTATTAACTTGCAAATAATCTTATATTTTATCTTTATTAGCATTGTGTTTTTTTAACCGGGAGGTACGGTACCTCGGTGAGTATGCCACTCTCAGGCGCGAGTTCGAATCCGACTGAAATCAGAAAATTATTTTCTATTTTGGCGGTAGTTCGACTTCGAGGTCAGGAGAATCTACTAGGACACCTAGCCTCTATAAATTAGGTATCCCTAATAAGGGGAAAAACCTGGTGTTTGGGCGTGATTTTGACCAATTCTTCTCCTTTCACAACCGTTGGCCCAGTAATACTACATCATTACCTTAGTACTGAACTTAAGACTTCCTAAGGGTTGCAGTATTACAGGTATTTTTTTTTATTTCTTTATCCTTTATTATTTTATATTAAAGTTCATTATTATTTACCTGTTTTTTTTTATATATTACTTTTATTTTTTTGCAAACTAAATTATTTTTTGTGTGTTTTAATTCTTTGTAAACTCTCGAATCCACTAGTCTCCCAACTTGCTTCATGATTCTTATAACCCTTCGAGGCATCTGAAAAGAATATGGTCTAGGGTATGGTCTAAAATACTACTAATCGGTAGTTTCTTAAGTTACTGTAATAATTTACCACACATTTACTAAATTAATTCATTCGTGCAGCTTTGTGTTTTTCTTTCAGCAGTAACCCTGTTGGAAGGGATTTTATTTATTCCTGTACTCACCATAAAATGTACACGTACGTATGATTTTCGTTTTGATTATTATTTTGTATTGCAAGTTAGATGTGAAGAATAAAACAAGAAATAACATAAAATAAATAATGAGATATATTAAGAATTACTCAGAACTATGCAATAGAGTGATTATAAAAAAAGTAAATACCTCAATAATATTTTATATAGAATAGTATATATAAATGTATAAGTTATGGATATATCAAAGTTATTTTATATTTATTTCTACAATTTTTTCAATAGAATTAAAAAAAAAAAAAAATACTTCAAACATAATCATCAAAAATTGCCTATCCACCGGCCAATGTCCTAGTTTCTGTAGTGTTTTGTCTGTAGTATAGTTCTGTAGTCAATGAGTAGTCGGCATTCACATATGAGGAGGTGTATATTTTGTTCTTGTGTATATTCACAAAGACATAAGAATGCACTTATTTGAAATCTATCAAAATAACTATTCACACAGTTGCATATATCAATAAATAAATTTGTTTAAATAATTAGCTTTATCTTGTATATTTGTTTTACAGTCCAGATGATTATTTTTTATGGCCTAAAAGCCAGCATAAAAATAACATTTTCGTTCCAGTTGGCTGATACCTCTAATTTCTAGGCAGTAATTAATGAAGGATCTAATTTGAATTAACTCAATATATTTTTTGTTGACTTACAAGGGGAGCTTTGGAGTTGTAACTCACAGATTTGAATGCCGATTTTTATGTGGGTAGTAGGGACCTATAATAGTGCAAAACTAGAGTTATAGCCAAGAACAAAATTAAAATATGAAAATCACGTTTTATTTTATTTTTTCTCAGTCCTCAGTCAAGATAGAGAAACGATCTTTTCACGTTTAATTGCAGTTATGTATGATATTTGATATAAAAATACTTTCCTTATGCTCAAGACTTTACCCGGCTTTAGGGTGCTCAAAAATGACAAAAGGAAATCCGCTGTAAATCGGTGAAAACTTTTTTTCATGAACAACTGACCTCAAATCTCGATTTAACGCACCATAAAACCCTTATATGTAAAATTTTATCAAAATAAAAAAAATATTAATTTTTTACCCCTATCGAGGAGGTTACTATTCTGAAGTTGAGATTTCATCAACGATTTCGAAAGCCATAACAACTGCTGTTTTCAATCGATTACAATAGTAATAACATCCACATCGTTTTGTGGATAGTTTTTTCGAAAACGGTGAGCGTTGAATCATATAAGACATTGTAATTTCCCCAAATAAGGTAAAGATCAAGCTGTTCTTTAGATACCAAGTTTTTAAAATTCAAGGTTACAGGTACTCAGCTATTATAGAAAATATTTAAACAAACTGGAAATATTATAGCATTTATGGAAAAAAAAAAACAAAAAAAAAACGTGGTATCCTCAAAAAAGTCTTCGATTTATCGTATATCTGCAACGTGGTATCCTCAAAAAAACCAAATATGTCTTCGATTTATCGTATGTCTGCAACGGATTGGAATAAAAAGGTGAGGTCTGCGGCATTTTGCTACATTTTTTAACCAAACTAATTCAAGAAGACGTTTATATATGTTTTTTTTAATTTTTGTAAAATTAAATTGTATATGGGAAGATTCCCTTTCATCTTCCAGTGATTATAAATAACTAACCATGTGACCCGTCAGGGCTTCCCCTTTCCTTTAATTTTTTTTTTTTTTTTTTTTTTTTTTTTTTTTTTTTTTTTTTAAGTAACATTTTTGGTATGAATAGCAAATAACTTTTTTGAATAAAGTTAAAGCTAAAGCGTATTTATGCATAGAAGATTAAAGAAAATCGATTCCACCCCCACTTTGTTTAAGTATTTTAAACATCAATATTTTCAAAGTTTTAAATTTATATTATTTGATTTAATTAGCCATACAAGATATATGTAGTGGTAGTGGCAATATTTATGGAAATTTCCGTTCTTTTTTCTAAGTTACGAGATTCGTTATGTATTGAGTGTATGCACCAACTATTCCTTATTATTCTACCAATAATTTAAGATAAATTAATATCTGTTATTTCGGTAGTGGATCAACTTCCCTGGTGCCAACCTTTCCTATATGTCATCCTTTAATTTTTGGGAAAAACCTGCAGTTGCGCGTGATTATTTACTTGTTATAACGATCGGTGAAGAAACAATACTTTCTTACTATGAAATAAAACCGAGGGTTGTTTCAGTGGTACAAGATTTTTTTTTTTTTTTTTTTTTTTTAAATTGATTTAAGAATTTCAGAATTTAAGAACAGGTAGGGAATTTCAAACATTTAAAACAGTATAATTTAGGAAGAAATACATATGCCATAATTTAACTTGCAAAGATATGATAATGCTTATTATTATTTTCGTTACAGGCCGGATAAGAACCACGTTAAAGCCACCAAGTTAGCTTTACGTTTTCTCCAACACACCTTCTTCTGTTCACTTTTCTCTTTCCTCTCTTCTGCCGTCCATTTTCTCCCTCATCTTTTTGGAGCTGTTCTGTCTAGATAGCCTTTCCACTCTTTGATTTTGTTCATATAGTTTGTTCTGTCTTCAATTTCTTCTTTATTTAAACCCAATTTATTTTAAATCTTCATGTACCTTCTGAATCGGGTTTGCCTTTTAATCTTTCAAAATATTTTACAATTTTTCTTTTTAATCTGTTTGATGTTATTCCTCTAATCTCTGTTGAACAGATCCGCTACCTAGGACTCCACTTGGACAAACGTCTAACTTGGAATACACATACAAGACTGAAACGACAAGAAACTGCCCGTCGTTACAGAATACTTCAACATTTACTAGACAAACCTTCAAAGCTGCCAATTAATTACAAATGACTCATATACATGACTGTGATTGGACGGACCTATTTGGACGGAGTTGAGCTTAGGGGCTCCTCTAAACCATCCAATTCATCTCGTATTCAATCTTTACAATCCAAAATCCTTCGAAAAATCCTCATTGCTCCTTACTTTGTCACCAATAAACTTATCCATAAAGATCTTAATGTTCCATATGTTCCTGATTTAGCCTACACCAGATACCTATCCTTTTTAGAGTAAGCTCCATAATCACTCAAATCCGTTAGTTTCTCAACTTGCTTCCCACTCCATTCCTGATTATCCTCCGAGGCGTCTGAAACGAAGATGGACTAGAGACCTTCTAGTGTAGAATTTTTTTAAGAGTAGTTCTTTTCAAGTTTTAACATGTTATTATAATCGTTGTCAATACATTTACTTGATGTACATATTCTGTACAGTTGTAAATTTCAATAAATGCATATAAATATATATATTCAAATAACTCCATTTTAATTTTTTTTCCAATAGGAACAGAAAAATCCAATTAGTCATTGAGAAAATCGCATGGTAAAACCCCCAAAAATTTAACCTATCTCGTCTTTCACCTCCACTAATAATCCTCCGAGGCGTCTGAAACGAAGATGGCCTAGAGACCTACCAGTGTAGAATTTGTAATAAAGTGCTACTGATGAGTAGTTCTTTTCAAGTTTGAAATGTTAGTATTTTCGTTGTCAATACATTTACTTGATGTATATATTTTGTACAATTGTAAATTTCAATAAATGTAAAAAAAAAAAGAAAAATCTGTTTGGATTCATTCTTTGTATTTGCCCATAGAACATTAGTCTCCTTTTCCTAGTTTCATCTGTTATTTTTTCTACATATTTCTGTGTTACTTCTTAATTTGAAAGTTTCTCCAATTGCTCTGTTTCCTAATATCTTTTTCACAATCTTTCTTTCCTTTTTCCCCGATGTCTTCATTTTCTTTTATTGTTCCTGCAATTACTGTTTCAGCTGCATATAAACATTCTGGCCGAATTACTGTCTTGTAACGACGAATTTTTGAGTTTCTGGACAGTGATTTTTGATTGTAAACATCTTTAGTTGAGTGGAATGCTAAGTCTATGTTTTGCAATTTCCCTTGGGTAGCTTCTTTCTCCCCTTAGGCTGGATGATTCCTCCTAAATACTTAAATTTTTTTGTTCTTCTTATATTTCCAGTACTTCGTGCTTAACTGTTTTTGTGCTTCCTGAATATTATCTGCAAGAATTGCTAAATCATCCAAATATGCTAAATAATTTTGAGGTTCTCCTATTTCCAACCAATTTGTGTTCCACTATTAATGTTAATAATACTTATATATTAAAGAATTTTTTTTTAAACTTTAAAATATGGTAAACTAAATAATTTAGAAATAATCGTTAATATCAATAAAAAAAAAAAAAAAAATGAAAAAGAACGTTTATTCAAAAATATTTTATATAAAATAGTTTACTATTGAGGTAAAGTTGAATATAAGTTTCTCTCTGTTTTCGTCTTTCTGAGTGAACCCACTCCACGTGCAACTTAAGTGTGCTTCGTGGCCCTCAGGTGTCTGGACCTCTCATAACTATTTCTTTCATTAGTTGTTCTACCTGAAAGTTTAAGTTCCACGGATTTTTAAATCCTTGTTTTCTGAAATCAGTAGAAACTTTAATATGTTCTTTGCACAGAGATCTGTGGAATGGGCTGTTTGCGCATAAATTTAGCAATAGTTATAAAAGTTAAACATTGATCAACCACACAAGTAACCATAACCATAACAAGTAAATTTGATCCTAATGATAACAATGAAATGTATATAACTTATGAAGAACTATTCAATAGTAACACTTCAATAAACATTTTATATCAGAAGGTCCCGAGGCCATTTTCTTTTCAGACACCTCGGAGGGTTATCTGGAATGGAGAGGTAAGCGAGTTGCGATACAAGAGGATTTGAATGGGTATGGAGCTTACTATGAAAGGATAGGTATCTGGTTTGGGCTAAATCAGCAACATATGGAACATTAGGATCATTATGGATAAGTTTATTGGTGACAAAGTAAGGGACATTGAAGGGGAAAGGGAGAGAACCGTGTAGGTCCAATAATTAGTCATAAGTGAACATTTTCAGGTTTTAGTTTTTAGCTGATATCATTTGTTACACATACTCAGAATTTTCTATCAAGACAAATTTTTTAACTTATGTTTGGCCCGAAAAAAATTAGGAAATTTTTAATTTAATGTGATATATTACTGTTTTGCAGATGGGGCATGTCCTTAAAGACTTTTTTGAAAATTACATATGACCCATTCCGTATCGAACGCAAGGGGCGAATATTTTATTAAATATCACTTGCTTTTATTTATTATTATTTTTAATAATATTTATACGTTTTAGATGCCCTGGTTAAAGCAAATGAGGACCTAAACCTCGAAAAAAGGAATGGACTTTAGCTGAGAAAATGGAAAAAACTAATTGGAAGAATTTTGTTGCCTGTCAGTATATTTTTCTTAGCCAAAATGCTTTGTGATGGGTGTCTACATTAAAATTCAGCTATGTCAATCAAAATTGAAAGATGAGTAAAATTTTATGGGTATATAAAATATATCTAAAATATATACCAAGTATCCTAGGCCCCATCCTCTGCACGGTGTATACAGCTGACATTACAACTCATCTTACCACTGTCCTCACCACTTACGCTGATGACACATGTGTGTTATCAGTAAACAATGATCCCTTCATTGCCTACCCAAACACTCCAATCCCATATCCTAACCCTTCAAGCATGGTATCAAAAATGGAGAATCAAAAAAAAATCCAAAAAAATCTCACCAAATAACCTTTACCCTTCGTCGTAAACCCACGACTTCCTGTCCTACAGTATCCTTTAATGATATTCCATTAATCCTTGTTGAACAGATCCGCTAACTAGGACTCCACTTGGACAAACGTCTAACTTGGAATCCACATACAAGACTAAAACGACAAGAAACTGCCCGTCGTTACAGACTACTTTAACATTTACTAGACAAACGTTCAAAGCTCCCAATTAATTACAAAAGACCCATATACATGACTGTGATTAGACCTATTTGGACGTACGGAGTTGAGCTTTGGGGCTCCACAAAACCATCTAATCCATCTCGTATTCAATCTTTACAATCCAAAATCCATTAAAAAATCCTCAATGCTCCTTACTTTGTTACCAATGAACGTATTCATAAAGATCTTAATGTTCCATATGTTGCTGATTTAGCCCACACCAGATACCTATCCTTTTTTTTTTTTTTTTTTTTTTTTTTTTTTTTGTAATGTTTCCATTTTCTTTTCTTTATTAAAGTATGCTATTATAAATTTTATGAAAAAATTGTTTAAATCACGCAATGACAGTGACTCAAGTACTGATAGAGGGAAGCACTTCTATTAATTAATTTTTTTTTTATAACTAAAAGTTGGGCTAAAGGCGGTGTTCTAATTAGATTGAATTATTTAACCAATTAACCGTAATATATAACCATAAATGTTTAAGAATAATTAAAATGTTATAGAAACGTTTAAAACATTAAACATATATAATGTTTGCTCTACGTTTTAATTTTAAAAATATAAACTCGTCAAAAGTATCACATAACAAATATTTGAATTTTATAAAAACGTATTTTTTTCCATAGTAAAGAAAGGTTTTAAAGTCTATAACATACATTCCTAAGCTAGACATAAACAATGTTTATAAAAAAATTTAAAAAATGCAATATTTCTTCCAAATACAAAAAAGTTAGAAAACTTTCTTTTCAACATTTTAATTTTTTACAATTTAAAATTTATATTTAATAAGATGTATTGCCCCATTTGGCTTGAATGACTGCTTCCACTAGTCTTGGCATGCTTGTAAATAACGAAACGAATGGTAATTATTCATCTCGTATTCAATACTTGCAATCTAAAATCCTGTGAAAAATCCTAAATGATCCTTACTTTGTCAACCAACTTATCCATAAAGACCTTCATGTTCCGTATGTTGCAGATTTAGCCCAAACCAGATACCTATTCTTATGTAGTAAGCTCCATTCAGATCCACTTGTCTTGAAGTCCATTCCTAATAACTTTCCGAGAAGTCTGAAACGATCTTCTAAAATTTTTATTGAAGTGTTACTAGTGAGTAGTTCTTAACAAGTTATTTACATGTCATTGTTATCATTACGATCAAATTTTCTTGTTGTATAATTTGCGCAGTTGTAAATATCAATAAATAAATAAAAAAAAAGAAGATTATTATAAGGATAGACATAGTCAATTTTTATTAATAATATTTTCCTCGATCATAATCTTAATAAAGGGAACATGAATAATAGAAGATGGTTGCAATTATAATTGAGTAATTATCGACCGACCTGTAGCTCATTCATTTTAATTTAAAACATGAATTTAATTTCGACAGTTTTTTTTTGTTTTGTTTTTTCATGGAGCTGTCACTATCAGGCCTTCATTGTTCTTGAATGTGAAGGAAGCCAAGGCAAGTTCATAATTAAATTGAACTACTGTAGTGAGCGAGTTCGTTTTATGAATTGCCAATCTGCATCGAAGGCGATTTCGCTCGTCAGTGAATCCAAGATCAAATTACTTACACGTACTATATTTAGAGGCGGAACGGAAAGGATGAATGTGTGAGTTGACAAAAGGGATTCTAGAGGCACTTAAGGGAGGAACATTTAGTAATAGTGAGGTCCAAATCCAGTTATCTCACCTCGCTAAATGGATGAGCCGCAGAGCTCAACTCCTCAACGTGGCAAATGAATTGTGAATCTGGTTACAAAAGGGTGTAAAATGTCAATCGTCTAGCCGGCATCAAGGGTTATCTACTCAAGTTATAACTTATTTCACTTTAAAAAGAGTTGGTTAAAAATCTTTTGATTTCAGACATACATCAAAGAAGAAAAGTACTCAGGAACGCATGATAGTACACAAATATCAATGCTATTCGGATTGATAAATTACTCGCTACTGTAATTAATACTTTAAATTCACTAGAAACACTTCAATAAAACTTTTATATTAGAAAGTCCCTTGGCCATCTTCTTTTCAGACTCCTCGTAGGATTGTCAGGAATGGAGTTTGAGGCAAGTTGGGGGACAAGTGGATTTGAATGACTATGGAGTTTACTATGAAAGGAAAGGTATCTGGTTTGGGCTAAATCTGCAACATACGGAACATTTAGGTCTTTATGGATCCTTAAGTTTGTAAAAAATAAGGAGCATTAAAAATTTTCAATTGCAAGGATTGAATAAGAGATGAATGAGTATGCAAGACTTGTGGAAGCAGTAATTTTAGCTAGAGGGAGCAATATGTCTTATTAAATATAAATTTAAAATTTAAAAGTTAAAATTGTAAAAAATTAAAATGTTAAAATGTAAGTTTTCTACCTTTTTTGTATTTGGAAGAAATACATTTATTTTGATAAAAAAAGTTTATGTCTAGTTTAGGAATGTTTATTGTAGACTTTAGAACATTTCTTTACTATGATTATAAAATACGTTTTTATAAAATTCAAAGTGTTGCGATACTTTTGACGAGGAGTTTATATTTTTCTTTTCAGACTTCCCGGAGGGTTATCAGGAATGGAGTTTGAGGCAAGTTGGGAAACAACTGGATTTGAATGGAGCTTACTATGTAAGGGCAGATATCTGGTTTGGGCTAAATCTGCAACATACGGAACATTAAGGTCTTTATGTATAAGTTGGGTTGTGAAAAAAAAAGGAGCATTAAGGATTTTTCGAAGGATTTTAGATTGCAAGTATTGAATACGAGATGAATAATTATCATTCATCTCGTTATTTACAAGCATGCCAAGACTAGTGGAAGCAGTCATTCAAGCCAAATGGGGCAATACATCTTATTAAATATAAATTTAAAATTTTAAAAACTTAAAATGTTAAAAAGAAAGTTTTTTAACTTTTTTGTATTTGGAAGAAATATTGCAATTTTTTTTTTTTTTTTACAAAATTGTTTATGTCTAGCTTAGGAATGTATGTTATAGACTGACATTGTATTAAATCAAGTTTATTTATAATCTCGTAAGTTTTTTTTTTTTTTTTTTTTTTTTTTTTTTTTTTTTTTTTTTAAATACTGCTTGATTTTTTATATAATTTATGTCTTTTTAAGATTCCAATATATTCATTATGCCCTAGAGAAAGAATATGAAGTCGTAAACATCTAATGAAATATTAACCTTATACCAAGAATTTTTTTAAATATTTATTTATGCTACTGATATCTCATCTATACTCTTTCTTCTCGGAATTCTGATCCATGATCACACCTCTCATATCACTCCTAACTATCCAACATTATCATCCCCGCCCAAAGAAATCCCTAAATGAAACCTTCCCTATCCATTCTCCTTTGGAATGCGAATGGTATTCGGAGCCCTATATACAGAAACTATGTATATAGCCCTAATTACAGAAACTCGACTAACTAGTAACAGAACACTCAAAATAGCACAATACGAAACCTATCGGACGGATCACCCGGACGGAAGAGCTCATGCTGGCACAGCCGTCATCATCCATAATTCCCTCTCCCATTATTTATTACCTTTACCAAATCATAATTTCCTACAAACAACTGCAGTTGTTATCAAAACCTTCCCTTTCCCACTGACAATAGCTGCAGCTTATTGTCCTCCTGGAAAAACAGTCTCCTTCACCCAATTCAGTTCCCTCCTTGATTCACTTGGAAACCACTTCCTTCTAGGTGCAGACCTTAATGCCAAACACCAACAGTGGGGTGCCAGGATCACCAACTCCCGTGGCCGAACTCTACTGTCGGCACTTGATTCCAACCATTGCCACTACATTTCTCCCAGCACTCCTACCTATTGGCCAACTGATCCCACTCGTAATCCTGACCTCCTTGATTTCTTCATTCATACAGGTTTAGGTGCTATTAATCATTCCATCAAACGCTTAGACAACCTCCCCTCTGATCACAGTCCTTTAATCCTTACCTTATCCTTATCACCGATACCCAAACTTCCTCCCCCATCATTTATTAGAGGCCCAATAAACTGGAACCTTTTCCGACAAATATTAACTGATTCCATAGACCTCAGAGTATCCTTGAAAACATCCCAACAACAAGATGATGCAGCCAACTCCTTTACGAATTTAATTCAACAAGCAGCTTGGAATGCATCTTTTCCTCAACCATCCTATATCAATCGTAATAAAAATCCTTTACCACAAGAACTAATAAACCTTATCCAAACCAAACGTCATTCTAGATCCCTATGGCAAATAACCTGGCATCCTGACGATCGGAGAACATATAACCACTACACCAAATTAGTTAAAAAGAAATTGGCTTCCTTTAGATCCCAATCCTACAACTCCTATTTTTCCTCCCTCTCTACCTCAGACAATTCTCTCTGGAATGCAACCAAAAAAATCCTCAAATACCAAAATATTTCCCATCCTCTCCGACGTGAAGATGGATCCTGGGCTGCCTCAGATGAGAACAGAGCAGAAGAATTTGCCAAGCACCTCTCCAGCACATTTATTCCCCATTCCGAACAAATCCCCTCCCACACTACTAATGTTCAACAATTCCTCACTTCACCAATACCCTCTCTCCCTACCTCCTAAAGCAGTCAACCCCTCTGAGGTCAAATTCCTATTAAAAAAATTGAAAACCCGCAAATCACCTGGATATGATCTGATTACCACCCAAATCCTCCGACAACTCCCTCAAAAAGCGATTCTCTTCCTTACTTACATATACAACTGTATACTTCGCACGACCCACTTTCCTCTGGTATGGAAACACTCCATCATCATTCTTTTCCTAAAACCAGGTAAACCTCCCAACAAAACCACATCATATAGACCTATAAGTCTACTTCCCATCCTTTCAAAAATCTTTGAAAAAATCCTTTCAAAAACGTATCCTACCCATACTCGAATCCCAAAGCATCCCTTCCCATCAATTTGGATTCCGGTCTGGTCACTCCACTGTTCAACAAGGCCTTCGTGTTGTTGATCATATATCCTCTGCCCTTGAAAACAAGCAGTATAGCACTGGTGCATTTCTGGATGTAGCGCAAGCTTTCGACCGGGTGTGGCACCAGGGTTTGCTCTTCAAGCTCAAGACCCATTTACCCCATTCCCTATACCTGGTCCTGCGATCCTATCTCTCAAATCGTTCCTTTCGAGTCCGCTGTGGCTCAGAGTTCTCCAACTGTTATCCTATCGATGCCGGAGTGCCACAAGGTAGCGTCCTAGGTCCCGTCTTCTTATAATCTCTTCACTGCCGATATACTAACCAATCCTAATACCTTTTTAGCCACATTTGCAGATGATACTGCTATCCTATCATCCCATCCAGATCCTAAACTTGCTTCCCTCAACCTCCAAAGACATCTTCTACAGATTGAAGCTTGGTGCAGCAAGTGGAGAATAAAAATTAATGAAGCCAAATGCAGTCATATAACTTTTACCCTTCGCCGCAAATCCTGTCCACCCACCCGTTTCAATAATATTCTTATACCTATATCCGACACAGTACGCTACCTTGGCTTTCATCTTGACAAAAGACTAACTTGGAACCCTCACACTAGACTCAAAAGACAAGAACTCAATAGGAGAGTCAGCCAACTTTACAGACTACTAGGCAGGAATTCTCATCTTTCAGTCGACAAAAAAACTTCTAATATACAAAACAATCTTAAAACCAATTTGGACCTACGGACTTGAACTGTGGGGGACAGCAAAACAATCCAATATCAAACGCATTCAAACTTTCCAATCCAAAGTCCTCCGAACAATTGTCAATGCACTTTATTATGTTACAAACAAAACCCTACCTGTGACCTAAAAATACCTTTTGTCCTAGATCTCATTCCTTCAAAATTCTCGAAATTTCATCAAAATCTATCCAATCATCCCAATCCTCTAGCCCAATCCCTATCCAGTCTTAACCATCCCTATAACCCTCCCAGAAGGTTGAAACGGCAATGGCCCCGAGACCTTTTGTAATATAATGTTATACTGGAGTCCTGGTACTGACCAGCTTCTCCACTCATGCCCAGAGCATATGTAGCTATAGCGCTCCCACTCAGCCTCTACTGGATATTACCAGTGATGCAGCTGAGAGAGCAGCGCTGGGATCTCTACGGGTCTGGCCTAGACCCCCAATAAGTTGGGGAATAGGCTCGATACGAGGTTCCCCAGGCTGAGTGTGTCTGTTTTGTACATATAGTAAGAATGCATCTTATTCTTTTTATTTTTTTTATTTTATTATTATTATTATTTTTTTTTTTTATTTTTTTTTATATATTATATTTTTGTTACTTGATTCTTATTATTTCATTTTATTCTTGATAATTGAATTATTAGTTTTATTTTTATAATTATTACTTGTTTTTATTCTTATCTTTAATTATCATTATTTTGTGTGTATGAGTACTTGTATATATTGTATGAATGAATACATCTTTAGCACTGTTACCTATTGCCCTTAATTGAGGCAGATTGTACATATATTTCAATAAAAAAAATAATTATCAGTTTTTCAAAAAAAATATTTGTTTATTGAAATTTACAACTCTACGTAAAAACATACATCCAAGAAATGTGATAATAACATAAAATAATAAAATGACAATTGCTTGTGAAACAACTACCCACAAGAAGCACTCCAATAAAAGTTCTACAATATTTGAGAAGGTCCTCAGGCCATCTTATTTTCAGACGCCTCGAGGGTTGTCAAGAATAAAATGGGAAGCAAGTTGAAACTAGTGGATTTGAATGGTTATGGAATTTACTATGAAAGGATAGGTATCTGGTTTGGGCTAAATTAGCAACATATGAAACAATGATGTCTTTATGGATAAGTTTATTTGTGACAAAGTAAGGAGCATTAAAGATTTTGGATTGAAAGGATTGGATACGAGATGAGTTAGATGGTTTAGTGGAGCCATAAAGCTCAAATTCATATATCCAAATGTATGATAACTGTCATGTAGATGAGTCTTTAACCAAGAAAATTAAAAAAAAAAAAAAAAAAAAAAAAAAAAAAAAAAAAAAAAAAAAAAAAAAAAAAAAAAAAAAAAAAAAAAAAAAAAAAAAAAAAAAAAAAAAAAAAAAAACACTGGGTAAAATATTTTGTATGAATTGTATAGATCAGCGTTTTTAGCATTTATGTAAATTACGTTTCAAATTAGATTCAAAAGAATGTATTAACATAATGATTGATCAATCAAAAGACTGGTCTGTTCTAACCCTCATCAATTTAACTTTAGTTCATAATTTATTTATTTATTTCATAATTTCTGCTCATCAAACACCATAAAAACATGTTATAATATGGAAATAACCATAGGCCCAAAGGAGAGAACATTCTGAAAACATGTAATCCAACTTGGCAGTTGAGTTGCGTGATGTGTTGAGCTGGGAGTTACGGCCTTTGTGGTCATAAGGGCTCTCTAAAGGATTCTATTGTCTTACATTCCTAAATTTATACATATATACATTGTTTATATATATATATATATATATATATATATATATATATATATATATATATATATATATATATATATATATATATATATATATATAATCAGTGGACACTTTTTTTCATCAAAAACTAACCTCAAATCTCGATTTAACGCACCATAAAACCCTTATATGTGACATTTTATCAAAATAAAAAAATATTGATTTTTTACCCCTTTCGAAGAGTTTGAAGTTGAAATTTCATTAACCATTTCTAACAGCCATAACAACCGCTGTGTTTAACCGATTACAATAGTAATAGCATCATAAGAATCAGCGCACATTCTGCTTTTTATCCATGCAAATAACAGTTCCTTCAGATTTTAGTGGACAAAAACTGATGTGAATGAAAAAATCCGAGGTCAGCTATAACTTGAAATATCTCAATAAGGGAAAATCCTGTGACCTCCGGATGCATTAACCATGCAGTATTACGGCTTCTAGATGTCTTTGATCAGATTTAATCGGTTGCGAAATATGTGAGATAGCGCAAATTATTTACATTTTTTCAGAAATTAACAGCTGCCTTCTAAAATTCCACCAAATGTTAAAGGTAAAAAAAAAAAGTTTTCGATTTAGAAAAAATTTAGTTTCTACATGTTTTTTGAGATGAGGAATCCGAAAATAATATCAGTTTTGTAGTTTAAAAAATCTTCTCACCCATATTTTTATTTCAAATTACATTGAAATCCTAAGATTGGTGAATAATCTAAAATTAATATCCCGTTTTGGTTTAAAAAAAAGCTCCCCTTACCTATATTTTTTTAAAATGATCTTATTTGAAATTTATTGTTTAAAAATTAAAATAATAATTGACATAGATCATTTAAAACGTCTTGTTTATATTGTATACGTGAGGAAAATTTTTAAACTAAAAAAATCCTTTGCTCTAGAAAATAGTCGCTCTGTGGAAGCACAGAAGACGGAAAAGTAGCAACATATTTTTAAGCAAACCTACATAAAATCTTACAAATAGAATAAGATGGAAATTCCAACTTTGCCATTCATCTAACCATACATTGAATAAAGACTCGGGAGTGAAAATAATGCATCAAATAGAAAATAGCCTAAAATTAAATATTTATGAATCATTAGAAATAATACGTTCAAAACCAAATCAAATTGTTCAAAATGGCCACATTTTCCTCGTTTCAGACTACTTCAACATTTACTAGACAAACGTTTAAAGCTCCCAATTAATTACAAAAGACTCATATACATGACTGTGATTAGACCTATTTGGACGTACGTAGTTGAGCTTTGGGGCTCCACTAAACCATCCAATTCATCTCGTATTCAATCCTTACAATCCAAAATCCTTCGCAAAATCCTCAATGCTCCTTAATTTGTCACCAATAAACTTATCCATAAAGATCTTAATGTTCCATATGTTGCTGATTTAGCCCACACCAGATACCTATCCTTTCATAGTAAGCTCCATAATCACTCAAATCCGTTAGTTTCTCAACTTGTTTCCCACTCTATTCCTGATAATCCTCCGAGGCGTCTCAAAAGAAGGTGGGCCAGATACCTTCTAGTATAACAATAGCTATCAACACATTTACTTGATGCATATATTTTTTAGGCCTAGAGACCTTCTAGTGTAGAAGTTTTAATAAAGTGCTACTGATGAGTAGTTCTTTTCAAGTTTTAACATGTTATTATGATCGTTGTCAATGCATTTACTTAAATCTATATATTCTGTACAGTTGTAAATTTCAATAAATGCATATATATATAAAAAAATGTATATATATATATTTTCAAATAACTCTATTTTAATTTTTTTCCCAATAGGAACAGAAAAATCCAATTAGTCATTGGGAAAATCGCGTGGTAAAACTCCCCAAAATAACCTATCTCGTCTTTCACCTCCACTATGGATAAACTTCAGATATCTGTTAGATCTTCTTAGGTGAGTACCGATATATTATATTATTCATGTAACAAATTTCTGATTTTTTAAAAAAATTGTATGTTTTAGAACTGAAGATAAGGCATTCGAAACTAGTTTTCAATAAAATTATTCTAATAGAAGTGGCAATTAGTTCATCGATCCTAATTTTATTGATCCTTCTGTATTATGCGTAAAATATTTTAAAAAGTGACAAAAATCGCACCTAATAGTCCAGTCATTAAATTCCCTATAAAATTGATTCCATTCGAGATATAAAAAAAGAAAAAAAAAACCTGTACCACATACAACCCATGAAGGGTCTCGGGTTCACTACTTAGGTAGGCTGTAATGTTTCTGAGCCAACGGTTGTGAAAGGAGGTGATTTGGCTAGAATTCACGCTCAACCGCCAGGTTTTTCCTCCAATTAAGGGTACCCACTTTTTAGGAGGCTGGTGTGCCCCAGGAGGGTCTCCCGACCTCGAATTCGATCCACGGCCGATATAACGGAAAATTAATTTTCTGCATTCGTTCAGACTCGAACTCGGGCCCGGTAGCATGGTAGTCAAGTGCCTTACCCACTGAGCTACCGCGCCTCCTTCGAGATATACGTTATAAAAAATCGATAATTTTAGAAATAAAACACATGTTTACCTCCCTATTTGTTTAACTTTTGGTTGAAATACCAGAAACGTATGTATCAAATGAAAGTAAATTTAATGTTCTTCTATATTGATTTGAGAAGCGCGAGAAACGTGGAATGTACTAAAAGCAAAAGTTTGATAAAAAGTGAGGTTTGTTTTTTTCCGAAAATCTCCGATTTTCAATCAAGCATATCTCGAAAACTGTTGGAATTTTTACAAATTTTTAAAGAATTAATTTAATAGGAACTTAAATTAACTTTAATTTTTATTTGTAATATATTTTTCTAGGGTCCACTGTTTTTGAGATATAATCGAAAAACCCAAATGGGACCTTCTCCCCTCCCTTCACCGTTAGCTCACCCCCAGGGGCGGGGACCTCTAGTATGTTTGCCTTTTACCTACTTCTAACGAAGCTATAAAGTCAGAAATTATTTTATTATTATATTTTATATTTTATGCACTATACACCTTTCATTTCAGCACTCAGAGGCTGGACTATTATTTAAACCTATTTGATTAGGTTAAAGGTTTTGTTATTTTTTATTTTTTATTTGTATAATATAGAACGATATATCTAAAGGTAATTATCAATATCTCGATATTACGAAAGAAAAAATATCGGATTATCGGAAGATAAATTCTGATATTTGGATATATCGAGTATCGATTCACACCACTATATGCATTTCAACAAAATTATACCTGTCTTATTTAAGAAATTGTTGCTGTCTTTATATCTTCGGAGATTTTAGCCAAATAAATATCACTTCACTTTTATACTTTTTATTTCGCACATTACTTTTTACAACAATATAAACTTCTGATTTTTACATATGATAAAAATATATCAATCGATATTTTGAATAATTATTATTACGATTTGTTACCCTACAGAATCTGAAAAATATGTTTCTTCTTTTTAAGAACCTATTTGTGGAAATTTCTTTCTATCTAGATAGTCTGTTATATCTATTATTATCTACGTTATCAATCCAATTCCATCGGTACTGGATTGTAACACAAACAGTGTTAAAACGTTTGACCAATAGTGTTAATCTTGTAAGAATAATTTTAAATAATGATTTCATAAGTTATCAATAAATCTTAATCTTAAAACAGCGTTTTTAAGATTTGGCAATTCCCTTCCTAAATATCGAGTTTTATAATCTGTCTTATCTTCACCTGTATTGTCTGAGAACGCTTTGTAACCTGTTGTGCATTAAATATTTATTAAACGTTTAATTAAATTTGTTTTAGTTATTTGATTGGTTCATCATTACTAATCGATATTTGTAACTAGCATACCCCTTGCGGCTTCGTCTGCTCTCATAAATAAAGAATTTTGATTTTTTAAAGTTATAATTGAATTTAGCATTATTTTTTCAATGATATTTTCACGCAAGGCGGTAATTTTAACCTGGTTAAATTGCATTGATTAGGTGTTTGAAGAGTAAAAGCATAAATAGACATCCAATTTGGCAGAAATAATTTTATCGATCCATCTGGTTGGATTTTAATTTCTAAACATTAAAGTATATGACAGTGTGGTAGCAAACCTCGTTCCTGCCACTCAAAACAATACATTTTAATTATTATTATAGTAAAATTTAGTATTATAAAGCTTCCTAGAACTATGAAGATGTAGTTAAAATTTGGTGCAGTTGTGTTTGATAGTTTTACCATTGCAAACTCTGTTGCAGAATAGCCACATATTGGTCGATTTTTAAACTTGGATGTCGCTTTATACAAGGTGTTCAGCATAAGACTGCAGTAACTTCGAGAGGCGATTCTAGGCATCATTTGCAACAAAAAAATTCATATAAACTATAGCTCGATTCTCATCTTATAGATATTTTTAATTTTGTTTTCTCAAGAAATTTCTAATTTTCGACAAATAATTGTCTATATTTCCCGAACTATTAAACCTAGTTCATTATTAAATTTACTTATCTTATTCTAATATTTGCAATTTAAGAAACTTTTAAGATAATTTAATTAAAATTTACATACTTAATTTACAACAATTGTTTAAAATGTCCTCCCTCTTCTCTTCTCAATCTTCTTTTGATAGCATCTACTGCTAGGTGAACTTCATCATGATTTTGCCGCATTGTATTGCAGCACTCATAAATTTTTTCGACCAACTCCTCTCGGGTATCTGATCTTACTTTGTACACTTTTTGCTTCAGTGTACCCCACATGTAAAAGTCCAGTGGTGTGAGGTCAGGACTCCTAGCTGGTCCATGTCGGCCTGTCAATCTCTCCCTAAATTATTGGTTCATCAACTCAGATATCAGTCTTCCATTGTGTGCCAGAAATCCATGCATCTGGAACCACATTAGTTCCCTCCTTAGTAGCCACATACACTCCAATAGATCAAATATTTCAGTGTTACTTTTCTATTAATAAAACATAATTTATGAGTGCTGCAATACAATGCGTCAAAATCATGATGAACTTCGCCTAGCAGTAGATGCAGTAAGAAGAAGATCGGTACTGCGTATGAGAGAAGATAATTAAATTATCTTAAAGGTTTTTTAAATTGCAAATAATAGAATAAGATAAATAGGTAATTGTGATTAAATTACTTTTCTATTAACAAAACATAATAAAACTATTTAACATTTCTGAGCATTCTCTCAGTATTTTCCAAAATGCCGATGTTGCATCTCCCGGTATTTTGTAATTAATAAGTGATTTCAGTTACAATTTTTGAAATTATCACTATTCATGGTATACCATTCGAAAGGCGTTTGTGTGTAGAAGTTTTTTTTGAGTAGTGCACGTTTGTAACAAATGTAATATTTTTGAGGAAAATGCAGTCAAAGTTTTGGAACGGAATTAGAAACTTGCTATTTCATATATTTGGATCAATAAGTTAAATACTGGACGCTGCTATTTTGAAGTATAAATAAGTTTATTGTAAAGGAAATTTAATCTTCTTTCTAATGAGAATATTGAAACTGCTCTAGGTTTAATAGTTCGGGAAATATAGAATAAAATAGAATAGAAAATAAACTCTTTATTCTGGGACGATGTCCCCTAAGAATAATATAATGTACATAAATAAATACAATGAGTCTAGCTTTCATAAGATGAAATAAAATAAATTAACAATCTGGTTAACTATTTACAATTTTACAAATAAAGAACAAAAATAGAAATAAAAATTACAAAAATCCAATAATTCTAGGAGAAAAATTAAAAACCTATTTACATCTACTGAATGCACAATGAAGTTTTGCTAGTAAGTATCATTCTGGAGGGAAAGGAGGTATTTAAGAGAAGGGATTTAAATAAGGACAGAGATGGAGCATTACGGATATTACAGGGTAGTGAATTTAATAAGGAAGTATCACGGGAAATGAAGGAGTGGTCAAATGATGTACTCTTATGGGAAGAAGTATACAGGTCAGAGGAGCGAGATCTTGTAGTGCGGGAGGAGACCGAGGATCTGAACTGGAAGATGTTATAGATGTAGGAGGGATTCCGAGAATTGATGGTTTGATAGAGGAAGGAGGCTACGAAGTAATTTAAGCGGGATGAAGGATAAAGCCATTTTAACTCTGTATATAGATGTGATGTGTGGGAGGCTTTTGGAACCCTAAAGATAAACCTAACGAAACAGTTCATTAGTCTCCTTAGTTTACTCTCGAGTTCCGCCGTCAAGCCACCATATGCAACACAGCTGTAGTCAAAATGGGGTAGGATAAGGGAAGAAACCAAGAGTTGACAAGTAGGTTTCGGAAGGGAGTCCTGGGAAGAATGGAATAGTTTAAGGATGGATATAACCCGTCGAGAAATTTGGGAGATATGAGTTTTCCATGAAAGAGTTTGGTCAAAGGTAATACCAAGGTTTTTTACTGTGGGGTGGAATTGAATAGGTTGGGAGTTCATAGACAGGATCGGGAGGTGGGGAAGGGATCTCAGATGGGTATTAGAACCTATGATAATAGCCTGCGTTTTTTCTACATTTAATTTTAATTTGTTATCAGAGGCCCACTTGCATATAGATAATAATTTAGAAATTTCTTGAAAAAACATAAAATTAAAAATATCTATAAAACGGATGAGAATCGAGCCGTAGTTTTTATGAATTTTTTTGTTGAAAATGATGCCTAGAATCGCCTCTCGAAGTTACTGTAGTCTTATGCTGAACACCCTGTATATTTATAGCTTTTTAATAGCAATTGAATTGAAAATAGATAAATGTTATCATATATTTCTAGCTCTATATAACACCGTATCTTTGTAACCTCCCTTTTATGGTGCTCGCCACCTATCGGTCGATTACTGAACTTTACTGCGTACCATACATTTATCGCTTTTTTATAGCATTATAATTGAAAATCTTAAAATTTTATTATTTCTAAACCATTCTTGAACTATTAAGATGATGTGGTTAAAATTTGGTTAATATTGGTTCAGTCGTTTTCTCTCTTATATGCCATTTTTTGTACTTTAAAACATATTTTTCTGCATGAAGTTTTATGTTGAAAACCGACAAGGAAAATGTAGAAATTATTGGGTTGCTGCAAATGTAATACAGTTTATGAGTATTAATTATGTTTAGGAAAGTGTAAACAAAGATAATCCTCCGTTGTAGTTAATGAATTATAACTGTCGTTTTTCCTCAAAGATTAGTTTAGTGTTGCATTTTCTATAAGTAGGAATCACTCGAATTTAAATGGTTATACAGTTGTTTATGAATCTGTTTTGTGCCGAATCAGTAATGCCATTAACATTATTCTGGAAATGTTTATTTGTGTAGATTCCGAGCAAGGCTATTGTTCAGAGAGAGTTCCAGGTAGCAGATATATTCCAAAGGAATTAATGGAATATCTTTGACAACTGTGAAGCGTAATATCGCATATGTCTATATCAATTAATAATAATTCATAAACAGTTTCAAGTTGATATGAATCTATGTTTAATAAACTTTAAAAGATTATTAGTGTTTTAAAAGAAGATAATTAGTACAATGGAACTCCAATTATACGGACTCCGATTATCTGAATAGATATGAAGAAAAAAAGATATATATTTTTATATATATGGATAGTGGATCATAGAAATCAGCTGTGGTAAAATATTTTCAAAATATAAACACAAATAAAGGTAATGTAACCTTAATACAGAAGGCTACGAATTCAGAGATTTAGAAGAGGTTATCTTCTGCTTTCCTTAAGAAACGTCTTCAGTGAATTATGGCTGATTTTCTTATAATCGTCCAAATAATTTAAGATAAGTCATTTATTATAATCGTGACTTATCATTAAACATTTTAATTAATATTTCAAATTAATATTACTTATTGAGGTTGTCAATTACTGGTCATAAAATCTTGCATTAATGCATATTGGCACCCCGTGTCAATAACTTAATTGCTGTTTTTTCATAATATTTAATTTCTTCTACAAATCAATATCATTTTATGATATAATAATGCTGAAGTACGTTTTACAATTTTATTTATCTTATTTCTTGTTATTGATATGGGGTGACAATAACTGAATCTTGTGTCTAATGACCAGCAATTGACACTGTCAAGATTTTGTTGTAGGGTTAAAATACATTTATTTCAATATTAATTCATTGTTGTTTTTTTCTTTTGTTGATATTAACATATCAAATATGTTACACTGTGGAAACAGACGATTTTAGTAAATAGCACTATGTAACAATTTAATTCTTTTTTTGTTTTTATCTTTTTGAGCTAGACATTGTAGACCCAAATGGAAATTGTAAAACAGATACATCAAAATTATTTCTTGTATTATTTATCTGCCTATTTGCTTCCTTTTATTTCCATAAAATTAAACAAAACCAGTAAAAAAATTAAGATTGTGCAAAATCTGGAAAAAGTTTATTCCTTTCATGAGTAAAAGCAACGCTTGAAATGAGGAATAAATAGAGAAAACACGATATTATATTGCCCTGATCAGGAAAACACATCCTTAAAAGTCTGTTTTGTAAGATATCATGCTTAAAGTTTCCATTAAATAAAACTGATTGTAATGAAAAAATGGAATAATGAAGAATAAATGGTTGTCAATAACTGTAATTTGAACTAATAATTCTTAATTTATTGAAAACTCCTTCCACTAATATTTTTAGTCAAAACTTTTGTATGCAGCACAAAGTAAGGTAGTTGAATAGTCTAAATAAATTTCAAATTGATTCAATTATTTTTACTATTTTGTCTTGAATTTATACTATAGCACATTGCCTTAACGGTGTCGATAACTGTCTAGTTTACCCTACTTAGTAAATTTCTAGAAGCATAGCACATCTATCCATCCTACACGGGTACGCCCAGCCTAGATCTAAAAGTGTTGTATTAACTGTGTCCGAAAAACTGTGAACGTCTTAAGATAGGCGAATCTGGGAAATATTGGCGGATGAGTTCTGTGTCGGAACATCCATGATTTCCGACATGCTAAATAAACTTTGTTGTTACATAAATATAATTTTATGAACAGCCACATTTTTAATTGTTCAATAAAATAAATTTTTAAAACATGACATTTGTACTGTATTTTTTATTTCAATATCATAATTCAGTAGTAAATTATATAATCTGATTATCCGAATTTTTGGGTATCCAGATAATTTTAGGTGCCAATTTATAATTGGAGTTTAACTGTATTGCCATATAAGAAAGGATGGATATTTGACTTTATTAACATGTGTGTAATTAAATAACTCCTTGTAAAAAATGAAGGAATATGTTTCCGTTTTTGATAAATTCATTTTTTTATTCGAAATTGCCACCTTCAGTCTTGCATTTTCAGACTGTATTTTTGTTTCATTCTTCGATATATAATAATTTTCAAGCTATCAACCATCTTAATATAATTTTTAAAAACTGAAATGTAAACGTTCCTTCTACAATAAAACCACTTTTTTTTTTTGCATGCTCCAGATGCCATTATAGATACGGTCCTATTTAAAATAAAATAAGAATATTAAAATTAAAAGTGAATTCAATTGTTTCTATAAATTTCTCTAACAACACTTAAAAAATTAATTTTTAAATTATTTTTTATTTTTATTTCGACGAATTCGTTTTAGGAGAACTCTAAATAAATATACAAAATATAAATTTATATAAACTCCTCTTCAAAAGTATTGCAACGAGAGAGATAGAAAAGAGATTTTCCTGGTTTTTACTGTAATCCATACTTGGTTTATATTCATTTTAACATTACTTATTAAACGTGAGGCATTAAGGACTAGACACATCAATGTTTTTCCACCTTAATAACAAGCGATGGAATTTTAGATTATTTTTTCAAATTTCCTTCGTTCCATGTTTAGCATTCGTTTCGTTATTTAAAAGTATGCCGAGACTAGTGGAAACAGTCATTCAAGCCAGAGAGGGCAATATGTCTTATTAATTTTTTTTTTGTCATTTATTGATATTTACAACTGTACAAAATAATATACAACAAGTAAATGTGTTGACAGTGAATACAATGGCATGTAAATAACTTGTGAAGAACTACTCACTAGTAGCACTTCAATAAAATCTACACTAAAAGGTCTCTAGGCCATCTTCTTTTCAGACGCCTCGGAGGATTATCAGGGATGGAGGAGGAAGCAAGTTGGGAGACTAGTGGATAGGAGTGGTTATAGAGCTTACTATGGAAGGATAGGTATCTAGTTTGGGCTAAATCAGAAACATATGGAACATTAAGATCTTTATGGATAAGTTTATTGGTCACATAGTAAGGAGCATTGAGGATTTTTCGAAGGATTTCGGATTGTAAAGATTGGATACGAGATGAATTGGATGGTTTAGTAGAGCCCCAAAGCTCAACTCCGTACGTCCAAATAGGTCTAATCACAGTCATGTATATGAGTCTTTTTTAATTAATTGGGAGCTTTGAACGTTTGTCTAGTAAATTTTGAAGAAGTCTGTACTTATTAAATATAAATTTAAAATTTAAAATTGTAAAAAATGTAAATTTTCAGAAGTAAGTTTTCTTAATTTTTTGTTAATTGGAAGAAATATTGTAATTTATTTTAATAAAAATTGTTCATGTCTAGTTTAGGAATATTTATTATAGACTTCAGAATCTTTCTTTAAAATGAGAATAAAAACGTTTTTATAAGATTTAAATATTTCGAAGTGTTGCGATAATTTTGACGGGGAGTTTATATAGATGAATATATAAAATCCTATAATGTAGACAAATCGACAAACAGTAGGCTTTTTGAATATTATGTACTTATTTTTAAATCTCATTGTTATATTTTGTTCATTATTTAACAAAAAAAAAAAAAAAATGTTGATACCTAAGGATTTTTTTTTTTTTTTTTTTCATGAAGTCGGAATTAAACTGTCTGTAGAGAAAATACTTTCATTGACGATAGAATAAGAGAAAACTCAATGACCCGAAAAACTCTTTCGAAATTAAATTGGCCGTAACGTCATTTTATTAACCTTAATGCTCTCTTCGAGTCATTTCTTCTTTGCGGAAACTTATTGAAAAAACAAAAAGCTTTTCTTTTTTTCTTTTTTTATCATAATATAGAATTATTCAATTTTTTTAATTTATTTTTAATTCATCTAATTCATTGGTAAATATGAATTTCATAAATTTCAAACAAATTTTCTTAAATACCTCCTCAATTGGGACAGTCTAGGAGTTGTTCTGATTTGCGTCATTCGCTTATTAATGCAGTGATGGACACTTTACTTGGGCAGTCTTGGGCTCTGAATTAGAATTCACCTGTATATATCATAGGTTAATATAAATTTAAATTTGATATTTACGAAACTATTGCATTATATAAATTGACAATAAAATGGTCCATTTTATTAACCTAAAACAATGCATATTTACAGTAGAAATATACGGACAGGCAAACAATTTCTACCAATCTTTTTTTTTGGCTAAAAGTTTCGTTTACCATTACGTGTTTATGTCCACCATATTCTTTAGCCAGGCCATTTGAAACATGCCAGGTTTATTAAAACATTAATAAAATAAAATTAAACAGTACTTAAAAATTAAATTACATGTTAAATTATTTATTTATTACCGTTATGCATAAGATGTGGCATATTCCTCAAGAGATGCCCCATGCAAGATATAATGAAAGCAAGGGGCATATATAAACCTTATTTTATTTAATTTTTTTCATCAATTTATTGAAATTTACAACTGTACAAATGTATACATCAAGTAGATGTGTTTATAACAATTACAATAGCATGGCATAACTTGAAAAGAACTAATTATCAGTTGCACTTCAATTAAAATTCTACACTAGAAGATCTCTAGGCCATCTTCTTTTCAGACTCCTCAGGGTATTATCAGGAATAGAGTGGGAAGCAAGTCGAGACTCTAGTTGAATTGATTGGTTATGGAGCTTTCTATGAAAGGATAGGTATCTGGTTTGGGCTAACGCAGCAACATATAGAACATTAACCCTCGAGTGGTCGCATATGGCTCAGTTACAAGAAAAGTCGCGCGGATGACTATAGTCATCCACTAAGTTTTCTGGTGTTTTAGCAATAGGCATCTGTTTTCATCCCTTTATATTCAAAGATACTTTCCAAAGGATAAGAGAAATAAATTATTTACTCAAAATAATGAATATAAAAAAAAAGTACGTAGATCATTATCGACACATACCAAGTTGAAAATAATAATTATGGGGAAGGTCGCGTGGATGACAAACGAAAAAATTCACTCAAATAGCAGAGTACTTCATGAATATCAGTAGAGAGCATTCAATGTAATTATAACAAACTCTAATTGTCTTAATTTTACTAATGTAGGCAAAAAAATTGAAAGGTGAGCAATTGTTAGCCAACCAAAACAAATGGGGATTATTGGACGGGAATATCAAATAGCAACTAACAGAAGTACTATTCCCAGACTATTGCCCTAGCCTCCCTCTGCAGACTCTAGGCTCGTCATATTCATCCATACCAAAACAAATACACAGCAGCAATGTTAAGAGCAGTGGAGGACTATTGTCATCCGCGCGACCACTCGAGGGTTAAGGACCTTATGGGTAGGTTTATTGATGAAAAAGTAAGGAGCATTGAGGATTTTTCGAAGGTTTCGGATTGTAAGGATTGGATACGAGATGAATCGGATGGTTTACTGGAGCCCCAAAGCTCAACACCGTACGTCCAAATATGTCTAATTACAGTCATGTAAATAAGTCTTTTGTAATTAATTGTGAGCTTTGAACATTTATATAGTAAATGTAGCTTGTAATGACGGGCAGTTTCTTGTCGTTTTAATCTTTCATGTGGATTCCAAAGAAGACGTTTGTCCAAGTGGAGTCCTAGGTAACGGATCTGTTCAACAGGGATTAGGAATATCATAAAACTATTTTATAAATTATAATTGATAAATATAAAATATTTCAATGTGATTATTCCGGGTTAAATTATGAAATCGCAGTTCATATCATTTTTATTTTTAAAATATTTATTTTCTGTAGTGGTCCTCCCTATATTTCACTTTATGTGAAATTTTTAGTTATGATTCATTTCAACTGTAATAGAGGTAAAAAAATAAAAAATAATAGAAAAATGTGATAAATTCAAAATTCAAGAAAAAATAATATTTTATTAATGTTTTTGTCAATCATATTTAAGATTAATTTTTTATTTTCCCTTAATTTCTTTTTACAATAATCTATTTTTTTTTTTTTTTATTCGACCCATCACTTTTGGTCAAGTAAGCCATCAACTGTCTAACTATGCTTCGTAAAACTTGAATTCAAAATAGAATTTTGAGCCGATTTCAGGGTAACGTAACCAATATTTTTCAAAATTAACTAAAATTTGTTTAGTACTTGCCAATAAGGAGATATACAAATCTAAAATCTTTTTTATGTTTTATAAAAACATTTATATTTTTTACATTTTTTAAGACTTATAGTAAGTTCGTTTCATAATTTATTTTTTTGGCTATTTATTCAAATTTACAACAGAATTCAAAATAAAAATGCATCCAGTAAATAATGTAATGTTCATGATAATGTATAAATTCCTTGTAAAGCAAAAACCCATTAGTTGCACTGCAATAAAAGTTCCATTTTAGAAGGTCCCGGGGCCATCTTCTTTTCAGACTACTCGGAGGTTTATCTCGAATAGAATGGAAAGCAAGTTAAGATACTAGTGGATTTGAATTTGCTGTGAAAGAATAGGATAAGTTCATTTGTGACAAAGTAAGAGGTATTGAGGATTTTGTATTGTAGTAATTGGATAATTTTTTTTTATTATCTTTTTTAAAATTTGTACACTCATTCTTAGCTTTTACGACTACCTGAGATATAAAATTGTAATGTATTTCTAGAATGAAACCACTTTTCTACGTGCTCCAGATGTCTATTAACACTAAATCTCGCGCATGATCTTTAGTATTTTTTTAATGCAGCCGCGCCTGTAAAAGTTTCGTAAACTATTACAGAATATTAAAAAGGCATATAAAAATAATTGACATTTAGCACGTCGCACACGAGTATAAAAAAAAAAAACTTTAAAAAAGTTTTTATTGAAGTTAATTTAATTATTCATAACTGGATTTTATGTAATTTACAATTCTAGTTTCATTCATTTAAGTCACCATTAAGTATAGTTCAAATATATTTGATTGGCTAATAATAATAATTATTATAATTTATTTATACGAACCTGCTGTCTTACGAATTAAATACGCTTAAAGCCCCTATCTGGAAAGTCATATAAGAAGTTATAAATAAATAAAAACCTCATTAATCTCCTTGGATCATTCTATTTTAATCTCCCTTGTTTATTTACATACCATTATCTTTCAGCTCGCTAAATACGTGAAATATTTATAAAATTTAGCGACAATTTTATTTAAAAATATAAGATATCAGCGTATAAATAACTCAAGGCAAAATAGAATATTTGACTCAATTTATATATATATGATCGCTGGATTAAATCTGAAAAATCCCCAAGCCTGCATAAATTCATTCCAAAAATAACAATAAATAATTTCAACATGCTCAAATCCACAAATTACAAACTGACACAGGTCTTAAGAGAACATCTAAACTAAAGCACATCTAAAAAGGTTTAATTTATTAAACAGTAACATATGTACTTATGACGGACCAGAACATACATTTAAACATATAATTTACGAATGCTTATTATATGACAGACAAAGATCCAAACTAATTTTGACTCTGTTTTTCAAAGGTGAAAATTGGCCTGTGACAGAATATGACTTGCACAACAAATACAGAGCTGACTTTACAAAATTTATCTATAGCTTGGACTTTGACCAACTGATCAAGGACTGAGAAGGTGGAAGGACATTTTATGAAAAGTCCTTTAAATATTTAAAATTGTGTGCTAAAATCAGCCATGGACCATATTTTTTATTTATAATTTTCATAATCAATTTGTAATGTTTTATTTCTTTCTTTTATATTCTAAAAAAAATATTATATGTTCAATTCTCTGAATTATTTTATTGATATTATTGTAAAAGTTTCAATGTAAATGTAATTATGATAATTAAGGTACGCAGTATACATTTGTATGGAACGTACCAACCTAAATAAACGGTCCTTTTAAAGAGTTACTTTGAAAGGAAAGAATGAAAAAAAAATAATAAAATATATATATATGTGTGTGTTATAATTTTTTAATTTTATTAATAGACAGATTAAACTAAAATTAAAATCTATATATATATAGAACTTGTGTACATTACATATTTCATTTTTTTTTTCTTATCGTTGAAGTCTAATTTCTATAAGAATACTCATTCCATTTACTGAGGAAACTTTTAGAGTCAATAATATTCTTGTATGAATCGCCGTGACGAAATTGAGTGATGAACATCTGGACCGTTGAATGACCATTTTATGAAAAGAAATAATTTTTAAATAGATGCTAGTTAAGAAAAAAAAATATATTGCAAATTTTTTATATATATTTATTAAGTGTCTTCCTTCAACATAGATTTGAAGTTAGTGAAAAAATACCCGAAACTAAGATTTTCATAAGTAACCAAGTCAATTGGTGTTCAGAATAAAGAAGTATTTTTTTTTCAACGATATTATATATATTCGAAGGATGTCAAATTCAAATGTATAATTTGCAGTTTTGTGGTAGGCTTCGTAGCGAAAATTACAATTTTCAGGCTTCAATGCGTTTTTTTTATTTATTGTTTTAATAAGAACATAAGATGAAAACGTTACTGATCGAGTAACGTGTGCAAGCATTAAAAAAAATTATGAGCTATTACTTAAAATATTTAATTATGACATTAATATTTTAATTATGAATATAAATTGAAACTTTCAAGGTACTTCTGGAATTTTTATTGTATCTTTATGTTTTGTTTTATAATGGAATTAATAAACTAATCATAGTGTATTATTTTATCGTTATTAAGACTATAATTTCTTTCATAAAATCAAATGAAAATGTTTATATCCAATCAAAAATCTATTAACTTACCCATTAAGATGTGCACGTAGTTTAAAATATAAAATTACTAAGTTATTATTTTAATCATTAAATTATGTTTGTTTTTTTTCCAGATATTAACATTTTTTAAGTAAACATAAAATAGAAATAAATGTATAAAACATTTTTAAAAAAGAAATAAATAAGTTATAGTACTAAAATTTTTGTAGTATTTTAGTATTAAATTAAATTTAAAAACAGTGATGCATAATAAACATTAAAATAAAAAAAAATAAAAAAAATTAAAATCATTTCATTTAATTGTTGCTAAAATTTACGCTTTGTTTGTCAACTGTGTATGTATTATAAGATTTCAATCTTATATCATAAATTTTATTTTGAAGTAAAATTTATAATATGTTTATTAAAGAAGATAATTACTATCAGATAATTATCATTAGGTGAATTATCAGCTAGACAACTATTCCTGTTTTAACATAAGTCGTTTCTAACATATTTACAAAATTTTTCTATGGAAAGAAATAAGGTAAACAAAAAAATGTTCAAAACAGTTTTGTGGATGATATGTTTTAACTAAGAGTAAATTTATGTAGAAGAATCGCTGAATTCTATGGTACTTAGAGTTGAGTCATGAGAATACAACTATATGATAGTTACTTGCTAACTAGATGTAAATACTAGATGAATGTTAGAGCTGAAATGAAAAATTTAGAAATAAAGTATCTTACAAATATATATACCTATAATTACTAGGAAAATACCTGTTCATTTCAACTCGGATTTTGGAAACCAGCCAAAAACACACACAAAAAAAAGTTTTATTTTTGGTTCAATATTTCTCTTTTTATAATCAATCTAATATTTTTGTAAATTATTAAAAAAAAAACTTTTAAAAAAACATTATTTAATTAAAATAATGTATATAAAGCATTGGATAGAATATGATATTGATAAAAAGCGTTTATTATAGATTATTTATTCTATTTTACAATGGAATAATTTTTACTATTATCTAATTTATTTATATAATTTTAAAAATAAAATCATATATATAGATTGGTGATTTCTTTAATATGAAATTAATATGACAGGAGTATCACACCTGCGCTTGAAAATGTAGCAAACCCTAGAAACGTCATCTAACTAATAATAAATGCTTTACAAGACGGTTATGTTGCTTGTTTATAGAGAATATTATTTATTTATAGAAGTAAACAATTTATAACATATTCTTTTTGATAATAATAATATGTGAACGAGTTATCCGTTATCATTAAACAGCAGTAAGTTACGCATCTCAGATATAAAAATGAAAATACTATAAATTCACTGTAATAATATCACCTCAAATAAAGGTCGAAAATTCCGGGAATGTATTTAAGAACCACGGTCTGTAGTCAAGTAAATTTGGTAGATAAAATCGGTAGGAAATTAATTAAAGTTTTTCACATTATAAAATTCGAAATATGTGTAAATCAGTATAAAATCAACTGAGAAAATTGAAACAGTTATTTTGTAACATTGAATTTGCTCCCACATGTTTGTTGGCATTGCGTTTTTCTTTATAAAATGTATAAAAAATTAAATATAAAATGCGAATTTATTGAATATTCCTTTAATCTTTGGTGCATTCAAGTAAAATTTTCTGCAAAGATTATTTTAGTTTTGTCTGAGCATTAATCTCCTAATGCAGTTTTCTCTTCGGTAACAGGAAAATCTCTTCTTAAAGACTTAAAAAAGGACGAAATCCTGCGAATAAAATTGGATTACTCATAAAATTTGGTAATGAAGAGAATTTTTTATTTTTTTTATAATGTGAGGTTCACATCAAACAAAATATTTATAGTTTTCTTTTCTCCAAATCTAGTTTGATAGAACTTGCCTCTGAGAATTTCATATCAATTTCGCTAATTGTACCTTGAATTTCTTTTTTAAAATACAATTAGCAAATATTACGCAAACAAATGTTTTACGGTCAATGAAAAACGATAATATTCCCCATCAATCGAAGAACCAGAAATAAATACAAAAAAAAAAAAATATAATAAATAGTTTTTACTTTAATAATAATACATATATTTGTTATGTATCTCATTTTTTATAGTGTTATTCCATATATTTTCCATATATATTTGTCGATTAACCCTAAAGAAAAATATCCAAAATTAGTTTTAGTTTGTCACCGCATTGATTAAAACTGTCTATAATGTCTAATTTTAATAGCGTACTTAATAATTAAATATAAATTTTTTTGAACTTTTAAAAATTTTATCTTACATCTGTAACATGTCTGATTCAGTTGTTAACAAATAATATCATACAAGAAGCATACATTTCATTTAAACAATAAATAATAAAATTTTGCGAAATTATAAAATATGAGAATCGTTAAAAATTAAAATTATTTAAAAAAATATTTTTCACAGCAATTATAAGCGACTTTACTCATTTTTGATTTGATTATTTCATGTTCTATTCATATGTATTTGCCTATTAATCATAAAGGAAAGTCTTTAATAAAAATAAATTTTTAGTTTGTCTTCACAATGATTGTTTAAAATTGTCATATAAAATGTTTGATTTAGTTTTTATTATCAAATCGTATTATGCATGAAGCACTTTCAATTGAAAAAAATAAAAATTTACAAAACTTGAAACCATTTATACAAACCAAATATGAGGATTGTTTAATTTTTAATAATATTTTAAACATTATTTGTTAATATTTGTAAGCAATCTAACTTATTTATTTGTAAAACGTAACAAAAATCAGGGCGGTTTTATTTATTGGGATTGAAAATTTCAAATTTTCAGATTTTTTTTAAAAAAAAATTTTATTTTATAAGATAAATGAAATTTAAATAACGTTAAAAATTTTAAGCAAAATCGCGATAGCAAAACATCACTTCAGGAAATATATTTTTCCGAAACCAGCCTGTATTTTGCCCTAGTCGGTTATTCACCCTTTGCCCGGGATGCTGGCGATGGCATTATAATCGTCCAAATATTTTATTGTTTTCTGTTTTCTCACTGATCGTATCGAATTTCGAAATAGTTTTTTTTAAAGATTTAAAACAAAATCAATTAAGAACATTAAATTGTTAAGAACTATTTTTGGATGTATTTAAAAAAAAAAAAATGATATTAAAAATTAAATTTGTAAAAAAAATATTAGGTTTATCGATATAATTTTAAATTTTATAAATTAGGAGTTTTCGAAAATATTTTTTTTTTTTTTTTTTTTTTTTTTTATAATTTATCATTTATTGATATTGAAGTTAAAAAATAAAAATTGTAATTATTAATTAATAATGTGAGAAATAAATATTTCATAACAATGTTTGCAGTTTCCCGCCCGTTTCAATTCAAATTTTCCGCGACGTTGTAACTGAATCTAATATGTATAACTCATAAAACTGGCAATAAAATCCAATTTTTATGCTAGAGTTTATATGTGAGTTTTATTTTTAGATTTTTTTTTTTATGAAAGAAAAATCATAAGGAATATTGATTCTTACTTATAATTATGAAGTACCAAAAAATGAAATATATATGTTAATTTAAATTTGATATTTAGGGGTTAGTAATTATTGGAGGAAGGGTTTATATTTTTTATTTTTTTTATTTTTTTTATTATGTGTATGATATTTTTTAAGTAGAAATGAACACTTTTATATATTTTTTTTATTATAAATTTATGAATAAAATGTATAAAAAGTATCTTAAAAAATATTTAAAATATTACTAAGAAATGCAGAGAATAAATTAAAAAAAAAAAAAAATCTACGAGAATAATAGTATGATGGTGATAGAAGGAGCGAATGGATACGGGGCGAGAGAGGTCTCTTACCTGGAGCTAGCCGCTTCCGACTGGAGTAGGGCGGGCACCGGGAACACTCAGCGCAGTCGCGACGCAGTCGTCCTATTGACCCTCCTCATCAATCTCCGATGTCTCGATCTCCTCTTCTTCTGTCTCCTCTTTGGTCTCTTTCTGATGAGGAGGTAGAGGCGGAACGTCTAGGTACTCGGGACGGAACGCCTTCCGTGGAGGCGTCCGTCCGTATTTGAAGGAAGGTAGGCGGTCATCAAGAGTGCCGCGAGTTTCCTGGCTTGTTTCTTCTGTCCAGACCATTCTTTCATGCTTATCATCTCAAAAGTGAGTCCCCCTTACATCCCGGCATGCCAAGAAACGAGGAAGTATATTTTTAAATAAACACCCATAAATAAGAAAGAATAACGTTCACTTTCTTGTCTGTGCCACACATGTTTCGACCAGATGATACACAACTTTAAAGTGACTTAAGTTCTTGGTTTTGATTCCAACCGTCGCTCAGTGGGATCATTCGTGAATCTAGCGGGACAAACGTCCAAAACTCTTCCTTCTCTCTCTC
Organism: Euschistus heros; assembly: GCA_003667255.2. Taxonomy (NCBI): domain Eukaryota; kingdom Metazoa; phylum Arthropoda; class Insecta; order Hemiptera; family Pentatomidae; genus Euschistus; species Euschistus heros. Next base: position 407,444 of record RCWM02000253.1, on the reverse strand, counting down.
TCTCTCTTCTTCAATAGTTTGATCTGTGAGTATTTCAGTTAATTATATTGAAATAAAGCAGTTATAAAGTGCAGATAATTATTATATTAAAGGCAACGACTGTCGTAATAAACATTAAAAAGAAAATAATAGCGGCCGGGTTTACGTACGTAGAGAGCCATTGGCAATTAGTGCGTGCCCCCACTCCAACTACTCAGATCGCCGTAGTCTTTATTTAATAAATAAACCTCTTTTAAAGTGATGGCGCTGTGTTCTTCGTGCAATTCAACCATCTCCAGAGATCATAAATCTGCATTGGCCTGTGTTTTGTGCCAAACACTGTGCCACGTAAAATGCAGTAATTTAAAAGAGGCGGAAATCACGCAGCAAAAAATTAACCAATGGCAGTGCCCTAAATGTGAATCGGCCACCACGACACGGCAGTATATAGGAGTTCCCAGTAAGAATATGGAGGAAAACATATCTGCTATACTGTGCGAGATCGGAAAAGTGACCGATGACATAAAGGAAATCAAGGGCACAGTCAATAAACAGAAAGACCTCGCTTTTGAAAATTCGGAGAGCCTTAAATCTTTAGAAGAGCGGGTCAAAAGACAAGAGGAATTGATTGAGAAATTATTAATGGAAAATAATAATCGTAGTTCGCTTTGTCCGCAGATGACCAGAGACGAGGTTATTCGCCTTTGAAAAGTAAAAAGCCAAAGAGATTTTAGCACAAGACACCTCGGTTGGGAATCGGACGAAAAAATATACGTCGGCGAAGAGATGACCCCCGGTACTGGCTAGCGAGGCAGAAGAAGGCGGCTGGCAAAGTGAAGTATGGATGGTTTGCGCGAGGAGGGGTTCGCTGCCGGCGTGACGATGGTCAACCTGTCATGATAATTAACAAAGAAGAAGATTTGGAAGCGTTTAATTGACGGTTGATTAACTGTTACCTCAAAAAATATTTTTTTTGTTATTTTATTTATTTGTTTGGCTTTTTGGGATTTGATATAGTTGTGTACATTTTATTATTGCTCACATTTATTTTAAACATAGTTATTTTTTCTTTAAATTACATATTTATTAATGATATTTTGCGTTTTATCATACTTTATTTATTATTATAGGCCGAGATAGATTTGGCAGGTTTCGTTGATTTTTTATTTCTGATTTTCTATCAAAGATTACTAGTTCATTTATTTTATTTTTTACCTTGTTCTGATAGTACATATAATGTATATTCCTTTTTAGCAATTGTACCTTGCTTTTCCTCTCCAAATATCCCCATTGCTCCCATTTTCCTCTGTAGCTTATCCTTTATTCAATCAATATGAATAACACCCTGTTGACCTGTCATGTTAACTCCCAATCCCTTCCTGCACATTTCGATGAATTTCATGATTATTTCCTTCACAATTTTTACCATATTGTTGCTGTCTCGGAAACCTGGCTTAAACCATTTGTTCCCTTCTCATCGGTATCCATTCCTAATTATATCCTCCTCCTATTTATTCCTATATTATCTTATTTGATAGATCTAGCTTATTCTCTTAATCTATTCATCGTACCTTTTGAACCTACTCACCATACTCAGTTTTCAGACACTTTACTTGATTTATTTATAGTTGATTCTCCTCAAAATTTACTTTCCTTTTCTCAAAATCCAATATCATTTCTCTCTTGTCACGATCTTATCCAAATCTCCTATAATATTTCCACACCTATGATTCTCAATAAAAAAATTTCCTGGCGCAATCTTAGTTCCTTAACTCCAGAAAATATAAACCCTCTACTAGACTCATTATACCTTTCGATTGAACCAATCTATTCCTCCCACTCTATAGATGAAATGCCTTTCATCTAATCTACTAACATGTCTTAATCATCTAGCACCGCTCAAAACCTCTACCTTCCGACGTTTACCTGCACCTTGGATTGATCAAGAAATTAGAGATCTGATGAAAAGAAGAGATGCAGCGAGAAGGCGCTTGAGGCGTACCAGATTTCCTGATGAATACTCCACTTTCAAATCCCTTCGAAACCTCACCCAGTCTAGACGTGCCAAGGCGCAGTATTTTCGTAACATGCTATCCGAAGCTCCAGATTCAAAATCTAAGTAAAGAATTCTAAGGAAGTTTTTGGTTACAAGTTACTCTTCTATTACATATTATCCTGTGACTCCTGACGAACTTAGTTCCTATTTTGTTGATTCCTCTCCCAATGAGCCTCCAATCAATACTTTATCCTATTCCATTCCTCAATTTCCATTTAATCCAGATAACCTTTACTTTCTTTATATTCCTCCTGATGATATAATAGCTTCTGTTTTTAAATCCCGGACAAATGATTTCGTTGCCGATCAAATACCGGTAAAAATTATCAAACTCACTCTTCCTGTCATCATTCCTGCTCTCATACATATTTATTACTTCTCCTTACAAACCTCTTCCTTTCCCACAGCAAGGAAAAAGGTCCTTGTTCGTCCATTGAATAAAGTTCCTTCACCTACCACAGCATCCCATTTTAGGCCTATTTCCATCCTATCAAACCTATCTAAGCCACTAGAAAGAATAGTCCATTCTCAACTTGCTACATTCCTTGAAAATAAAGATCTCCTAACTCCTCTTCAATCAGGCTTCCGTTCAGGTTATTCTACCCTATCCGCTCTTTTAAAAATTACTCAAGACATTTATTCATCAATTGACCAACATAAAATTACTATCCTAATCCTCTTCGATTTCTCCAAGGCGTTTGATTCCGTGGATCATAAAATTCTTCTGACTAAATTACAAAAACTCTCCCTTTCCAATAGTGCTCTTGGCTGGTTCCAGTCCTTATCTCTCCGTTCCCAAACAGTTATTGTTCCTAACCAAACTCCTTCAAAATCTGTGCCTCTAACGCGGGGTGTTCCTCAGGGATCTTCTCTTTCACTAACTCTCTTTTCAGTTTATATTAATGATTTGACAGACGCTATTAATAATTCCTAATATCATTTATATGCTGATGACTTTCAAATCTACTTATCGTTTCATCCTTCTGAGATTTTTGAGGCAAGTCGTAAGGTTCAAGATGGCATTTATAGCATTAGCCAATGGACAGTAGAGAATAAGTTACGAAAAAACTAAGGCAATGCTAATTGGATCGAAACCTTCCCTTAATCTCCTTTCCTGTTATCCACTTCTTTATCTCAATAACGTTCCTATTTAGTTCACAAACTCTGTCAAAAACCTCGGAGTAGTACTCGATCAACATCTGTATTGGAATAACCATATTTCACACACTACCCGAAAAACCATTTTCATCCTCAAACAGCTCCTAAAATTCCGTGAATCTTCCCCTCGCAATTGTTAGTATCTTCCTTCATTCTTCCCCACCTCGATTATAGATGCTTAGTATACGGAGGACTGTCTGGCGAGCTTTAAATGAAGGTGAAAAGATTAATGAACTCCTTTATAAGATTCATTTTTGGGATCCCCAGGCGTTCTCACATCACTTGCTGGTATTCAGAGTTAAGGTGGCTTTATCTAAGTATTCGGCGAAAATACTTCCTTGGTTCCTTTCTATTCCAATCCTTAAAGTTCAAAAAATCTTCGTTCATTTACGACATCCTTGCCCTTCATTCTTCCATTCATCTTTTGAACACCAGATCCCAGCCTATAAATTTGTATATCCCTTCTCATCGAACTGCTTCCTTTGAAAAATCCTTTATTAATCGTGCAGCTTTATTCTGGAATCCCATACCCATTTCGATCCGCAATGCTCCTTCTCTCACCTCCTTTAAACATAATTTCATTTATTTATTTATTTTTCTTATGTAAACCCAAAGACTTGTAGTATATAATTTACATTCTATATAAGTTGCTGCCTGATATGTACGCAGCCGAACAATAATACCTTTTTATTGTACTTTTGTATTATTCTTAGGGGACAAGGTGTCCCAGAATAAAGATTATTTTCCATTAAAAAAACAAAAAAAAAAACAACTGACGTTTGATTTTTTGATGCAGAAAGTGGTTGATCTAACAGACTAAATACTGGAAGACATGATACGAAGTGAATCAACCTGAGTCTATGTAAATAAATAACGAACTAATACCACTTTAATTCTGTACGATTTAAGAATTAAGTTAGTATTCTTTCAAGCACTCGACAGTGAGCATCGTAATATTTTTTCTTATTTTTTTACATTTCACGATGAATTGCTTTTAAAATAGTAAGTATTAGTACATTTTTTTTTTTTTTACGGCATTTCATGTACTCAAACAGTACGCAAATAAAAAGGTTCACAAGTAAAAAAACATGTTCATGTTTTAATCTTACTAGACAAACGCTCAAAGCTCCCAACTCATTACAAGAGACTTATATACATGACAGTTATTAGACCTTTATGGACATACGGAGTTAAGCTTTGGGGCTCCACTAAACCATCCAATTCTTCTCGTATCCAATTCTTACAATCCAAAATCCTTCGAAAAATCCTAAATGCTCCTTACTTTGTCACAAATAAACATATCCATAAAGATATTAATGTTCCATATGTTGCTGATTTAGCCCAAACCAGATACCAATCCTTTCATAGTAAACTGCACTCCTACACGAATCCATTAGTCTCCCAACTTGCTTCACATTAGATACCTGATAACCAACCTTCTAGTTTAGAACCTTTATTGAAGTGCTACTAGTGAGTAGTTCTTTACAAGTGATTTACATGCCATTATAATCATTTCCTCAAATTTACTTGATGTATATGGATGAAATGAATGAAATGAAAAAAATAATCTTTATTCTTGGACGTATTGTCCCCTAAGAATAACAAAATTGTGTCATAAAATAGTACAATGGTCTGGCATATATATTTCCATACAAAGGTATTTATATATGAGGAACAAGAGACATGCAAATACAGTTAAATGTAAATAATTGTATAAATAACTCTGAGAAAATGAGAAAAGATAAATACAGAGAATGAACTATGTCTATATGTACATTGGATGAAGAAAATGTTTACAGATATTGCGATATATACTTATATACACCGCACTCACTCACTTATATACCTATACACACAACCATACACATATGAATTGTCGATAGATAAAATTTCTTTGTTTAGGAAAAACCTTTAAAGTTAAAAAAAAGAAGAAAAAAAAGAAGAATTTTTATAAAAACAAAGAAAATTTATGAGTCAATTCACCGGTATAAAATTTATTCGATTTGACCATATTTAAAAATAATTACTGTCCATATTAGACCCACGGAGAGACCCCCATACACCACGCAGCAATAGTCAAAGTGAGGAAAGATGAGCGCGGAAACTAGGAGTTTGCGAGTGGTTTGGGGGAGGAAATGACGGGCACGATAAAATAGTTTCAGGGTTCCAATTGAATTTCTGGATTTTAGGCTTCCAGGAAAGGTTTTGGTCGGAGATGATTCCTAAATTTTTGACGGAGGAGCAGAAGGTTGATTACTTAGAATTAGAGAGGGATAATAGAAGTTTGATCTGAGAAGGTGACTTGAGCCGATTAGTATCGCCTGGGTTTTATTTGCGTTTAACTTTAAGTTATTCAAATTGGCCCAGGCACAGATTTGTCAAGGTCTTCCTGAATCTTGGAGAAAGCATCAAGGATTTCGGCATGGAAAAGGATAAATATATTTGACAGTCATCTGCATAAAGGAGGTGGGAGCAGTGTAGAATTGACTGATGTGCAGTTGTAAATGTCAATAAATAGTTAAATTAAAAAAAATAATGTTCTAATCTAAAACTTTTTACGTAGGTAAACGTAGATCTTAAATTATGGTTCTGTGTGTCTGAGGACATTTGATTTTAGTGAATACATTGTATTTTACTGCCCGTTTATCAGTAGCACCAAAAATTGTGTTTCAGGCGGAGTACTCTCAGTTGCGCGTTTGGAACTGGCTAAATCTTTACGGGCTGGAGGATTCAGTTTTAATAATTCCCAGAAAGAAAAAATATATCTTTTCAATTATATAATTCAAAATTTTGTAATTGGGCAACTCACAGGGGATGTCCAAAAATGCCAACACAAATAGATGAAAAGATACAGGGAACATTTTTCTCGGTAAATGACTCGCACAGTAACCAACACTGTGACATTACAAATAATTTGTTGATTTCGTTTATCCTTTAATTAGCTCATACAGACTACTAACTGAGAAAAATACGACTTTCGGTAATAGTGTTTTTAATTTGCTTGTAATACCAGGCGCAGATACGAGATAGTGATAATCTCGATCTAAGTGATTTCTCATTGTATACAATAATTTTCTTTTCATTTGAAAACAATATAATGTGTTTGAGTTCTGCTTGTTTCAAGATTGAAATGAACTATTAAAGTGTTAAAGGTTACAGTTTGATAACACATTGCCCTTATTTAAATATGTTATAAATTCTATTTAATTATAACTGTAAAAATTTTTAGAAAAATTATTAGTTGTTATAATATTGATATTATAAAGTAGGTATAATAATTTTATTTTTGATTGAATTTATATAATCATCGATAAATCAATAAATGGTTTTGTGAAGTTTTTTTTTCTTAATAAAACAACAGGTCACAAATAAAATTTTAAATGTTTCATCAATCTTTAAATATTTTTTTTTCAAATACTTCAAGTTTTCTGGATCAGAAAAAAATTGTATATTATCCATACGATCGCTTTCAGACTTTTGTCCCGCTAGATTCACGAATGGCCCTACTGTGCGTCGGTGGATATGTCTCATCCTCCAGGCAAAAAAGAAGAGAGGAGAATTGGTCCCCTCCGTTTGACCCATGATTATTTAATGACAAGGAGAGATCCCCCTGGTAAACTGTAATGTTGCTCTAACAGCGAGACATATCTTCGAGAAATGTTCCCAAGAGGTTTGTAAAAAAATATGGTCAGCTCTGTAAAGCCTCCAAAACTTCATATGCCTTACCGTATCATTTATTAGATTTTTTTTTTTAATAAACTTTTTATTGAGTAATTATTACAATCTGCCACAAATGTGGGCAATACGTAATACTGATAGTTTACTGATTACATAACAGATTATGTAGGAAGCAAAGAACTATGCTATATGTAAATAGTATAAAATATACAATATACATCTGGGTGAAATATATAAATTAACTCCACATTCTATTTCTTGTACTCGACTGTTCGAATAGAACGTTTATACTGACCGGTCGCCTAGATAAATTAGTGAGAGGCAAAAAAAGTCTTGTAAAACCAGAAATGATTCGCTCAATCAACTAGTTCTTTTTAGTGATTCACTAGCATCAGTATAAAATAGAACATTGATGCCCAGAGGTATAGTTCCCGATTTACAGTGAAAAGATCTCTAATTAGCTGATAAGTTCAAGAACAGCTCATCCCCAATATTAATTAAGTTGAATGAGTCCCAATGAAGTGAAATTCACGGTTAGCGTTGTGGTTATTCTTCGCTCTAACAAACATTTCCGTCATGGCGGTAATGAGGAAATGTTCAAATATGTCATGAGTAAAGTGGGGCTGATTCTAGTTTCAATTTAAATGGGGGGGCAAAAAAAACCTTGGGCTGGGAGTTGGGGCGAAGGTCTAAGCGCGCTCGTTACCAGAAGGTCGGGGGTTCGATTCCCACCTGGGCGGGTTAAAATTTATTTCTTGGCGGACCATCGAAATGAATCTTGACCTTCCCACCCGTAAAAAAAAAAAAAAAATCTACTCTGGCACATACTGTCCACTAAGAATATGACAAATGTGCAGCAATGTAACAAAATAATCTGACTACAATAATTTCAGACAGAGATAATAATATAATGGGTGAAAAAAAGAAAATGACCGTTTTTGAAACAAATATTTGTATTATTATTTCTTTGATATAAAATACAAATAATACTTAAAGTATAGTCCTTTGTTATCTACCATCATTACCCATCTGCTTGCCAATTGCTCGATGCCATGCTGGCACCATTCCTTGGCATAGCTGTCAAAAAACTCTTGGACAGCATTTTTAATTTCCGCAAAATTATAAAAAATTTTCCCTTGAAGAAAATGGGCCATGGATCGAAAAAAGTAGTAATCCGAAGGTCTGGACTATATGGTGGATGAGGCAGGAGTTCAAACCCATGAAGATCTGTAAACTTTTCTCAACTTTTATACAATTGTTGAGGAGTAAGTTCTTGATGGACCAGTCTACAGGTCTTTTTCACCTTCCCCATGGAGAGAAGATGGCGACTAACAGTATCTTTCGACAGACCATACCCCCTGGCAAGTTCGCGAGTACTTTTGGACGGATTTGACTCAACAGCTTGCCCCAGAACCTCATCAATATCCATTAATGTCCGTCCGGAGCCCTTCTTCCTTTCCAACGTCGTATCTCCACTTCTAAATTTTTCTAACCAAAGCCGCGCAGTGCGCTCTTCAAGGACACCTTCCTCTTCATATTTAATAATTTCAGGAGTTGCTTCAGCGGCTGTGAAATTTTATTTTCAGTAATTTCTTAAAATTACGAAAATTTGGTAGGACACTGACATGTTTCTTCTTTGAAATAAATAACTGAATTGAGGCTTTTTTTGAATAACTCCAGTGTTAGTAAACAAGGTTAGAGAATGCTCCAAAGGGATTATTAAGAATTGGTAAATAATTTATTTATTTTATTTTTAATTTTGATAAAATGGAATTTTATAAAACGGTCATTTTTTTTTTTATACGCCCTATTATATAGAACATGAGACATATAACTTCAGTATAAACTAAGTACAATTGAAAATAGAACTTCGAGTATAGAAGAAAACGAAAATATTATATCTAAAATTAATTACACTATTCTCAGGAAAAGGAAAGAAAGACAGAAAAGAAATAAGATTAAATAAAGATAATAAGGGATAAAAAAGAAAATATATAGGTATTGCTATGTTCTTAACTCATGGTCGCGTCCACATCAGCATTAAAGCGACTGCGGCCAGGACTTCCTTGCCTGACAAATTATAAATAACTTGAGAATAATTAATCAATTAACAAGATCTTCTGCAAAAGTTTGATACGTAATTATAATAATCAATAAATAATTAAAATAATCAAGGTAATTATAAAATAAAGTAAGCCTTGAGAAACTAATTGGATGAGTGATATGCAAATGGTAAATGAATTTTACTGTAAATTAAAACCAATTTATATTCAATTCTGTGCCTCAGAACCAGAACAGCGTAAGTACAAATTTTACAATTTTCAAGTTATTACACTGTTGTGTGAAGAATTTCGCAAAAACCGCCTTTTGTATTTTGTAAAGGTTGTAAGAACGTAAGTCCTTACCTATGATTGAGCAATACTTAAGGTCACTTGCGTTATTCTCCTGAACAGTTAGCCAAGTGTGACTTACGCTCTTCTGGTTCTGAGGTAAAGAATTAAGGGTTGACATATAAAATTACAATACGAAAAAGAGATCATAACTAAATTTAAAAGCTTAAATAGTAATAAAACAAACTCATTCTAAACTTATCTTAATTAGATAGATGCTTTGGTGTGAGTACGGCGTCGTCGGTGAAGTTTCATCAGGAAGTTACTATGTCTACTCGGCTAAATTGTGTGCAAACATAAGACTCACGACAATAAACAAGACTCCACTTGTATTTTCCGGCCCTTTTTAAAGCATCGTCCACACCCTAGGTCTGACACTAACACGCCTACTGAATTCTTGGTAATTAAAGGTTGGAATTCAAGTTAGGATATAAGTGTTTCGGGGTGCAGTGTAGACCGCCTCCAAGTGGTGCACCCTGGGTAATGCTAAATGGTCTATGGTGGTTTAGTCAGGCTCATAGCCTGGAAAAGATAAACCATCTAGGGGAAGAAGACCCTCAAATCAAATTGGTGGTTCTTGAACCCCATTGCTGGTGCTTAGCATTGAAGTCAGCACCTAGGAGGAAGCGATGACCTAAGGAATCAAAAAATGAGTTGAACTGGATGTGGAATTGGTTGTATTTGGGGGGGCAGTAGGCCGCTGCAATCGTAACTGGAAGGAAAAGGAGAAAGTTTTGATAACAAACTGCTGGGGGTTGTAGGAATTCATTTGCTGGTAAAGGGAATACGTGGTGAGAGAGGGAATGGTGGATGATGACAGCAGTTCCAGCATGGGCTCTACCATCAGGGTGGTCTGTTCGGTAAGTTTGGTATTGTGAAATAATTGGACGTTGTTTACTGGTCAGTCTTGTTTTCTGTTATTAAAGCTACATCGATTTCTTTGTCATGTAAGCAGCAAGGATGTCAGTTCGTTAGTGTGGTTGCGAATACCATTCGCATTCCAAAGGAGAATGGCTAAGGTTTGTTGCTGAAGGCATTTAAGGATTTTTTTGAAGAGGAATGAGAAGAGGGACAACATTTGAAAGGAGTGATATAAGTGGGGTGGTAATGAGAGTTTTCAACTCTGATAGGAAGGAGTTAAATAAGGATGTGAGATCTGAGGTAGTTGGAGGGGAGGGAGGAATATGGGGTATCTGATGAAGGGTGTGTGGATTAGGTTGGATTAGCGGTGAGGGAGCATGTTGTATGGTCAGTTGGTGCTGGGGTTGGGGCCAGTGGGTTGCTGAGGTTGAGGATCAGGAAATTGAGGCTGTTGAGGAGGAAGCGGCATGGCCCCATTTCTTCTGGTATCTCTTTCCGCCCAGCATTTCTGCAAAACGAAACAGATGACGTGGCAATTTTCGACGGCTCTGTCTTCCTCGGTCTGTGTTGTTTCTTCGGTCTGTGGTCGGTTTGTTTGGAACCGGTTGCGTAAGTTTTTGTAAGTTTGGCAGCCCTTGTAGTTGGCAGGTTGTGTCCTTGTTGGCAGAGGGCACAGATGCTGGGAACTTCTCTAGATTGGTGCATTCATTGGATTTATGCATTGCCCCCTCAAAAAGGGGTCGGTGTATCAGGCCAGCTGCCCGGTCACCGGAAAAAAAAATCTACCGCTAAATGAACCAAACAAGGGAAATCTTGTATTGGGTGAAGGAAGCCTCAAACTGAGGATAACCCTTAAAAAAATTTTTGCAAATGATGCTAAAATCAAAAGTGCGTTTTCAGATTTTGTTTCACTTCAAAGCTCAGAGTTTTTCAAATCCGGGATAAAAAAGTTGTTGTCACGTTGGGAAAAATGTGTAGAAAAAGAAGGTAAATACTTCGAATAAAATTATATTGTTTTCATATTGTATTTTTACTAAAATCCCTATACCTTGAAAACGGACATTTCATGTGAAACAACCCAATAGATCAAAAATGTAGAATATCTGTCAATAAAATTCACTTTAAAAAGTGGTATTCTTCAATATCATCTGCATTCAGAAGCTAATGGCAAAATTGAGGTCTATATTCATTATCTAATAAAATAAATCCTAAATAATAATAATAAATAAATAAATGTAATAACATAAGATCCTCTGATCTGGTGTCACTTTATTGACAGTTTTCCTTTATTTTCCTTCAAACAATATTTTTTTTCTTTGTATTTTATTACAATGAAGAGTTTATTATGTTCAAAGTGCATACTTCCATTAAGGGATTATCATAATGTTTTATTTATTAAAGTAACTGATTTGTATGCCAAATGAGAACACCACGTTTTTTTAGTTTCAAAAGCCAAGTTCTCCAAAAAATCAAAACAGAATCATTACGTTTAACATATCATTCAAAAGCTGATTAAATTTTCAAGTTTTTGTAAGATTTGTAGCTTTTTTGATAGTTTTTTTTCGAAAAACGGTGTGAGTTGAAGTAATATAACTTCCCTAAATGAGGTGAGAATCAAGCTGCCTCAAAAATAAAGGTTAAATGTACTCTGATTTTACAGAAAATTTAATGTTAAATCCGTTAATGAGGTCAAAGTTTGAAAAATATTTAAACAAAATGGAGATATTGCAGCTTTTATTGTAAAAAACGGGGTTTACTCAAAAAAGTCTTTGATTTATTGTATATCTGCAACGGATTGGAATAGAAAAGGTGGGGTCTGCTGCATTTTTCTACATTTTTGATCTAGATTCACTCAATTTTTTTTATTTTTTTTTATTTTTTTACACTAAGAGGTACTCACCCAGTATAGGTATGTAAAAAAAAAAAAAAAAAATGATTATTGATCGCAATTTATGTTGCGGTTAGGTGTTGATACCAATTTCTCAGAGACTATGTGAGTAAGGTACACACGAGACCGCAAAGTTGTTGAACTTATTGTAATTAATGTCAACTAAATCTGATCAGTCCTTTCACAATTTTGTATTTTTCCATTTATTTATACGATTAAATCCATGTTTTCCTCATAGACCTGAGCCGTATGGAAATTGTCGCATGTCCAGTGTTATTACAAGTTAGCAATAGGATATTACTGTCCAGTTAATAATCGAATATGTTTGCCAGTACGGTAATTACATTGCATTGTTCTGTCTTTGACATCCAAAAACGATCACAAATAATCCCCTTGCTTGTTCATTGAAAGTCTCAGCCTGCAGTTGATAACAGTATAGTAATATCCAGCGCAATTTTTCGATAATAAAGGACATCCAGATTTGTTTTTATCGATTTTACGCCCCCACTTATTCCCTTTTTTTTTATTATTAATTCAAATTTAAAACTGTATAAAATATATAAATCCAGTAAGTGTGTTGATAATGATTAAAATAACATGTCAAAACTTGAAAAGAACTACTCATCAATAGCACTTCAATAAAAAATCTACACTAGAAGGTCTCTAGGCCATCTTCTTTTCAGAGGCCTTGCAGGATTATCGGTAATGGAGTGGGAATCAAGTTGTGAAACTAGTGGATTTTAGTAGTTATGGAGCTTACTATAAAAGTATAGGTATCTGGTTTGGGCTAAATCAGCAACAAATGAGACATTAAGATCTGTATGAATAACCTTATTTTTTCGAAGGATTTCGGATTGTAAGGATTGGATATGGGCAGAATTAGAAGGTTTAGTTGTGCCCTAACGCACAACTCCATATGTCCAAATAGTTCTGATAACTATCACGTAAAGAAGAAGAAGAAGAAGAAGAAAATGAACTTTATTCTGGGACTACTTCTCCCCTAAGAATAACATATGATTACAGTACACAGGACAATCGTCTGGCTTTGATAATTAATTATAATAAATAATAACAATAGATAATAATAAAAATTGATAAATAATTCAATTATATGTTACAAGATAACTGTGACATCTTGTAAAATGATACATCTTATGTATACTATTATAATGTATATTACATAAATATTCACGTTTTACATTAGCTCGGAAGATTGAAAATGAAGAAGGTAAAGGAATAAATGATGTTTAAAGGAAGTAAGAGTGGATCTTTTTCGAATTGTGATGGGCAATGAATTCCATAAATGAGTATTTTGTAGTAAATCAGAATGTTTGAACGTTTGTCTAGTAAATGTTAAAGTCTAAAACTACGAGCATTTTCCTGTCGTTTTATTCTTGTATATGGATTCCGTGTTAAACGTTTGTCCAGTTGGAGTCCTAGATAGCGGATCTGTTCAACAGGGATCAGTGGGATATCATTAAAGGATAGTGTAGGACAAAATGTAGGTTTACGACGTATGGTAAAGATTATTTGATAGGATTTACTTGGAATTTAATTCTCCAATTTCGACACCATTAAATATCAGAAATACAAATATTAATTATTGTATACTGAATTTATTATAAACAATAGCGTTCGACCATTAAATTTGGTTACATTAGATACAGCGGAACAGCATTGAGAAATAATGTAAACTGAAATGTATAAAAGGTCAAAAAGTATCGGTATAGTTTCTTACACTTTGATTAGTTCTTTATTTACATTACCCTATAGTTAAATCCATGGAGTCTGAACAATAAACAAAGAAAGAACGAATAAGCTTATTTTATATTATTTTCTGATTATTTCAGCGTTAATAAAATGGGAAAAACTCAAAAGAATTGTTTGATATTATGAATCCGAGTGGTTAAATTGCGTACTCGTGGATTTAGTCATTGTGACATTGCGTATAGAATTTATAGAAGATCCAGTACCGTTAGGAACATCATTAAAAAGAATAATGAGACGGGTTCAGTTCTTAACAAGCGACGCTCTGGAAGGCCACGAACGTTTTCTGAAAGGGAAAGAAGAAGAATTCACAATATAATGGCAAAAACACCCTTTCTGCCTCTAATATAGCATAAGAGATTGGATCAACTTATAGCACAACTTTTAGCTAGTAGTCCAGTTTTAATTGTATGCTTAAAATACAAAGAAAAAAACTAGGGATGTCCCGATTCCAAATGTCGATTTTGAGGGAAAATCGATTCTTGAGGAAAAATCGGTATCGATAATCGATGCGCTAATGTCGATTCCTAGGAACTGATCGATACGACTGACTTTAGCGATTGGCTTGTGATACTCAATTATATAATTATTATACATCATTTTGAAACATCATTTTAAATATGACGACAAAAAAAAAAAACTATATTTTTGAAAAAGTAAAAATATCATAATTTATAACAATTAAAAGTTTTTTATAGATTGACCAACTATAAGCCGTTTTTTATTGTTATTTTAACCGACTTCAAAAAAAAATTAGGAGGTTTTCAACTCGCATGTATTTTGTTTGAATTTTTTTTTATATGTATGTTACGCGATTACTCCGTCAATTCTGATGATTATTTTTTAGATTGGTAGGGTATACTTCAGAGGTGGTCCCATATAAAATATTATGAATATTTAAGAAAAATCAAAAAAACAGTTTTAAAAATTCACTGTTATATAACCTTCCACTATAAACATATTTTTAATAATAATTATGATAATCTAAAATCTCCATGGTAACTAAATCTAAATTAAAAAATAATTTACATACACAATCAACTGTCGTTGTGTTTTACTTCGATAAGCTGAATACTGAAATAAGTCGAACGAAATCTACTATCGGAAGTTCATTACACGTAAATTTCACTTCAATTAGTCGATTTCAGGCAAAAACAAAAGTGAAAAATAATGTAAATAAGTGGAACTGACAATAGGGGTCAAAGGAGAGGACTTCTAGGACCACCTCTATCAAGCGAACTATTAGCAGTCATCGCCTTTATAACTCGAACTCAAATTAAAAAAAAAATTATGGGTAATTTGTTTTCTTGTTTCCCGTCATTGTTAACATTTTCCGTTCATAGTTACACCAGTCACTTAATGGTTATTAAATCGAGTGATTTTACAATGGCTACTGAAAATTCTTCCAATTAACGAAAAGTAAAAACTGATTTACAAAGTGGAGAAAGGAGAAAGAAGTTGGGCGTTTGTTGCTAGTGAATTCCGAATTCCGCGTAGTTTTTTTCAACCGTTCTAAAGAATAAAGAAAAGATCGCTACTTGTGGAAGGCGGTGGAAGGAAAAAAAAATCCCAGTTCAGTTGAAAGTTATATGATAAATTTGTACCGGATATATAATTTTCTGTATCAATGATTTTATATGTAGATATGCACAAACAACATACACGTACCCATTAATTTAAGTCTAGTGTGAGGGTCCCAAGTAAGTCTTTTGTATAAGTAGAAGCCAAGATACCACACTGTGTCATATATGGGTAATAGAATATGACTGATATAAACAGGAGGGCAGAATGTGCGGCGGAGAGTAAAAGTTACGTGGGTACATTTCGATTCATTAACTTTATCCTCCAGCTGTTACACCAGTCTTCAATCATAAGTGGGTTTGGAGATTATAGGAAGCTATTAAGGGATATGGATGGGATGAAAGGATAGCAGTGTCATCGGCAAATGTTGCTAGAAAAGTATCATGAGTTGTAGGGATATCTGCAGCGTAGAGGATATATAGGACTGGACCGAGAACGCTACCTTACCTAAAATATTAGTATTGGAGGATATACAAAGGACCAGGAGCAGAGGAAGGCTCCGCCTTATCTATGGACGGCACGCCGTAGCGGAGGATCCTGGGAGTCGGGGATTGGAGGAGAGCTACTCAACGAGTAGACTGGCAGAAGTTGTTAGAGGATGCCAGGGACCATTAATGGTATGTTGAGCAATTGGAAGAAGAAGACATAAGATTTAATATAATATTTATCAAAATAATAATTTCTGCTGTGCCAATACTTTTTTTGACTCTTGAAATACATAATTTTTTTTTATTAAAGTTTGTTTCAATTAGCTCAATCGAATGAAACAAATAAGGTAACAAACAATTAAAATTTATACTTATAAGATATAAGACAATATGTGGGAGTGCCAATATTATTTTGAACCACTGCATGTTATATATTTCAACATTTGACCAGCAAGTATGAAAGATAGCAAATAGAAAAACAACTTTCTCAAATATTTCTAGGACTTAACTCCGGCAAAGGCCCTGGGGAGCGGACCAATCAAAAAAAGCCTGAGCAAAGGAATTGTAATCTCTGCTGGTTGGAAGGAGTTTTATGACCGCAAGGGTTTAACAAAGATAACCTCTGGGCTCGGAGGATCAAAAGGCCAGGAAGTCCGGCAGGTATCTTACCTGACCTATATTCTATCCTTTTAGATATTTAAAACTTTTTATTCTTAGATATTTTTTATCTATTTATTTAAATCTAGAACAATATGCAACAAATATCATATAAATGTGAAATAATAAATTTAATGACTTGATAACAACTTTTAAAGAAATGAACCATTAGTTGCAATCTGAGGATTGCCCTTACAGGCGTTATTGTGAATCGAATGTGTAATTAACCATACCTGTAAGTCGAAGTATTGTTTTTTAAAGTACATACAGTCGAACCTGAATAAGTGGTATAAATTTATTTTTCCCTTCAATAAACTCTTTAACAGGAATGTGTTCACCTCTATAAGTGGAATTTGCATTGCTAATAAGAAAACGAGAAGGGATAGACTTGTTTGTTTTGATTGGTCCCCAACGTTTAAACATTAAGCACATTGCAAGCACATATCTAATCTTTTCCCCCTGCCAGTTGAAAATTAAAGCTCAACATGTCGCGAATTAAAAATATATTTATCAATAAGTGAAGAATTAGGTTTTTTATGGAAAGGAAATCGTCCATTATATTCTTAGAGCTATAGAAGATGGGACAAGCAATGAAAAAAACATTCTCTCCGCTATGAGGTTTGCAAAAAAACTTGGATTAATGTAACTAGCAGCATGATTGAAAATAGTTTTAAGAAGGTATGCATTTTAAGTGTGTACTATATACACTTGTAATAAACTTTTACTATTATAACAATCACAATTTGCTTGAAAACCTCTTTTAGTGGTTCGTGCAACCTTAATGACCTGGATAAGTGAAACCCTGTTTAAGTGGAACACCTCTTTAAGTAGGACTGAAATGTCATCAAGAGATTCTACTTATCTAGTTTCGACTGTATATAATATATATATTTTTTTTATTAGTATTTTTTTTATTAGTATTTAACACTGCATAAATAATCAGGAGGTGTGGAAGCTCAGTGGGTAAGGATTTTCTGCCAAGCTCTCCGAGTTCGAGTCCGGCCGAATGGAGAAAATTTCTATTCTGTTGATTCGGCCGTGGATCGACTTCCAGTTCTAGAGACCCTCCTGGGATATACCAAGCTTCTTTAAAGTGGATATTCCTTATCAGTGATGAAATCTGGCGGTTGACTTTGATTTCGGCCAAATCTTTCGTTTCAAAACAGTTTGGCAAGTATTAGAACATCATTCCTGGCTTTTGTATAATTGGTAAATAACGAGCAGCGAATATTTTGTTGCTCGCCTAAGGAGCAAGCACGAAGTTGAAGTATTTTATAGACATACGGGAAAACTTCTTAAATTTCCCAGAAGCTTTATCTTTCGCCTAATCAGATAACATGTCTAAGACATCATAGCTGTAGGTAGCAATGGAAAATCAATTTCAATAAATTACATACATAAGAAAATTATTAATACCTACATGTTTCTTTGTTCGACAGCTGCTATATTCATTATATTTAATTTTCTTTATCAATTAATATAAATTTCGTACCATGCCCTGATTCTGTTAAGAGACAGCATCCACCGTTGTCTTATCTTTTGTTTTTTTTTTTATTTTATTTTATTATTTTGAAGAAATGCGTTGTTCAAGAATACAAATGCGGCCGAGTGGTGAGGGTTCACATGTTCATCACCATCCATTATCAACTAAACAGATCATTGCTCGGTCCATGCTTCGGTATTTAGCGAATTCCGAATATGTAACAGGGTGCTTTATTATGACCAAAGGAATATAAATCTATGCTATGTTAATGACTACCATGAAAAGTACTAAAACAATATGTACCAAATGTTAACCACATCATCTTAACAGTTTCAGGAAAGTTCATCAATTATAAAATCTACTTCAAATAACTTGTTATTGAAAAAGGGATAATTGGCGGATAACAGTGAAGTTTGAATATCGACCGATAGTTGGAGATTTCCATTCTACATCAGAGGTTACAAAGTTACGGTGTTATATAGTTCTTGAAATTGATAATACAATTTACATATATTATGTTAAATTATTAAAAAAGATTTAAATATGTGGTGCGACATGTTGATCCCAGCAGAGTTTCAAATTCGAATGGAATGCGGTTAGGACCATTCCGCAATAGGATTTACAATGGTAAAACTAAACAACCCATCAGTAACATAATTACATAATGTTTATAGTTTAAGGAAGGTATACTTTTATGGTTAGAAATCAAAATGTCAATTCTTTGTTTTTTTAATATTTTTTGTAAAAAACATGATTCATGGCACTTTAGTTGTAAGTACTGATAATACAGTCTATTATTCGCAAGATTTTCTTAATAGTCTCTGCCTGTTTGGATTAAAATCAGAATCAGTGTAGTTTTAACCAGTTTAAAAATTACTGCAATGCGTAAAATTATTGGAGAAATAATGCTCTATCGCATACTTCAATACAAGATTTTTATCAAAGAACAAACTATACTTTAATTATTAGTTAAAGTTATTTAAGTTCTTTACTTATGAGAGCGGGGGATGGTAGTTTATTAAATATAAATCAAACTTCACGACTTATTGCACCTAAAATATCAAGAACAACTCTCAGAAATCACCTCATCTAGCAGTTATAGTAACTAAAAGCACCCCAACAGTTTGGAATCGCCTTAAAGTTGAGGTTATGAACGAGTTGGGTAGGGAGACCTTCGTTAGAGCAGCCTCCCCTCTCCCTACCAACCCTCCCCTCCTGACCACACCCCCCCCCCCTTACCGTTTAGTTTATAGGCTAACATTTAGTTATACGACCCCTCATTGGCAACTTGTTGTTGCTCCCCCAAGCAAAGGATTATCCATTACAATTTAAAATTCACGGTTTGCAATCAAGATAAAAGGTTTCAGAAGAAGGTTTTATCTGAATTTAATTAAATTTAAACATTTGTTTAGTAAACAGTATTTAAAATAAAAAAAAAAACTGATAGAAATATAAAACAGTTAAATAGAAACTGATGTGTTGTTACCAAAGATCTTGTCCCTAGAGACACAATAGTCCTTAACTATTGGTGTATGATTACATTTATTTGATTCTTCACTATCCTACTAAGTAACCAAGCCTACTCCAATTAGTGGAAACTATGTGATAATTAATTAATAATGTTGGTAAATATATATTAATTAATGGTATTATAAATTAACCCTTATAATACTGAACCTCAATTTAGGAACCTTATTACTAAACCTTTGTCATTGTGACTAACAGTACCTAAGAATCAATTAAGATAGTTGTAAAGGAAACAAGAAGAACAAATAATTAACAATTTAACATTTTTATAGATGGAATATAAAAACTTCCACATGTTTTTATATTTATAGGAGGAACAACTCCTATAAGACGTTTTTGTCATTCTTTTGAGTTTGTAGCCGCATTTGGAGCATATGCGTCGTTTTTTCTCTTGTGCCTCTGCTGCAGGTGCTATATCTACTCTAGGAAATGAAGCTGTAGGTCCAATTACTGCGTCAACCCTATCCTTGACTCTTCGGTGTTGTCCTAGTAGGACACTTAGGTGTCCCTTAATTTTCTCAAACAACCATAAGTCAGTTTGTCTGACAATTCACACACGTAATCAATTCTCGTCAATGGCTTTTCTTTCTACTGATTTTTATGAAAATAATGGCAGTATATTCATCATGTTGAAGAAAAAGCAGTGACTACCTTTTCGTTTTCCTTATAATATCTGTCAGATGACATAGCTCGTCGAACGAATCAACTCCTCCTTTTGTCGTGTTGTGGTTTAAAATATGTTCTGGTTTGTCATTTAACGGATTTATCATTGTGAAGAAATGAGAGCAAACATACCAGCTTATTGTGATTAGGCTAGTAGTAAACGGCTGATAAGTTCTGGTCAAAAATAAAAAATGAAGATCCATTTGCACGATCCTGAAATTTCAGATCCACATACTTTTTGGCAGTTCTCGCATGTTTTTTCCTAATCGTCTCAAGCGCTATAAAATAATAGATAAAATTTGTGAACTAATTGTGAAAAAGTTAATTAATAATCATTATTTAACTTGTATTGCTAAACCTTCGTACAGATGCATTGTTACTTACATAAAGCTTCGTCGAACAGAAGATGTAAGTTTTATTTAGACTTAGCTGGTTAAAATCCTAAGAGTTCAGCGGTCCTTGCTCCTACTTGGTTCAAAGGGCACTGAGCTGGGGAAAGCACTGCTATAACCTGAGCTTCCTAACCTAACCCACAAAGGGTATACCAAAAATTGTTTGGCACCGGTAGTGGAACCGACGAAGGTTTAGTATTCCAGGGTTAAAAAAATCTTCCGATTAATTACAAAAGACTCATTAGACCTATATGGCTATACTGTGTTGAGCTTTTGGGCTCTACTGAGCCTTCCAATTCTTCTCGTATTCAACAATTACAATCCAAAATCCTTAATGCTCCTTATCATGTAACCAAAAAACTTATCTATAAAGATCTTTCCATACGATGCTTATAAATTATTTCTAAGGCTACAACTTATACTTCGTCACAAAATTTCTCAAGACTCAGCAATCCAAAATTCAATTCATTATAAGAGGATGATTTTCCATATTTTTTACATTACTGTGAATAAACAGAATTATAATGATGAAATTAAATTAATACAGCACGAAATAACGGACACACTAAACAACTATCAATAATAGATACCCAACAACCATAGAGGCCAAGCCCATCCCGAAGGAATTTGTTTTAATCCCATATTACAAGCACGATATCCACTTTAGTCTGAAAGGAACTAAGAAAATTAGGAAAGAATTCCCTTCACCTAAAGACAAAATAGACACTCCCCAAAAAACCGTACGTACGAACTAAAATTCAATGAATGTGAAGCTGAATATACTACTAAGTATACGGGAAAACTGAACAATCAGAAAAATCAAAGAATAACAGAACATACAATAGGATATCATAACAAGAAGCAGAGTTACCTAGTTCGTTATCCATCCAACCCGGCGTTAACTTTCATCGATGACTCTCAGTATAGCTGCGTTTAGGACAATTGCGAACAAGAATACTAGGTTTCTAAGAAAAACGGACGCAGGTGGCCTGGATATTGGGAGATTTTTACTGAAAACTGCCATGTCCACACTCCTCAGTGTCAGGTTATCTCTAGTGTAGTTTATTCGTGACATATTTTTGAGCGAGTTTTCTAATTTCCTTCGATTGATTAGTGATTATTTGGGTTAAAACTGATTCGTGGATATAACATGCTTGAATTGATGGATGAAAAGCCAGTTGAGAAGATAAATAGTAAGTAATTAGGTGATAAATCATCGTGAATTGTATTTATATTGTTTTACAATAATTTACTATAAATTTGAAATATTTATTATTTCTGATTCTTGTTTGTGGCTGCTCGAGGCAGTACAAAATAAACCTGGTATAGGTGTTCCCAAGAAATAAAAAAAGAAAAACGAAAAAATATTGTAAAAAATAAGTAAGAACTTATTATGCATATTATGTCATTTTTATTGATTAATCTTATTATACATAAGATTATTGATACATTATTATGTAATTTATTTACCATTTATAACTACATACATTATTTGGGGACATAAAACTGCATTTTTTATGAAAATCAAAGAAGTGAGGGAAATGCTCACCTAGCGACTAACGGCGTACCAAATGTACCAACGCCGCACAGTGGGGCCAAATGGCCAAAAAGAGGAAAAAATTCAATATCTCAAAAACGGACTAACATAGAAACCTGGGGTCGGTCTCATTCGATTCAGAGCAAAAAAATACATCAAGTTCAATGGTTATGTTATTTATTGAAATTTTGAAGAAAATTAAAGAACTAATGACAAATTAAAGCCTATAGGCAAGATATAGCTTTTTTCAGCCAAATTCATAATTTTTTCAACCGAATTCATAATTTTTTCAACCAATTTCATAATTTTTTCAACCAATTTCATAATTTTTTCAATCAATTTCATAATTGTTTCTACCAATTTCATAATTTGTAAGAGTTGTAAGTTTGTGTCAAATCAAGTGTTTGAATTTTTCGAAGAAGGTAAGTTCAATTATTGTTTCCTTTGCATTGAAGTATATGTTTCCCAAGTAGTTCAGAGCAGAGTTGGGCAAAATGTAATTGAAATAAATTCTATGAATTACGATTACACTGTAATTGTAATTGTCCCGGGCCTGGATTACATTACATCTTATAATGCAACTACTTCATGAATTACGATTACGATATAATTTTTATATGTAATTCGATTACGGATTACTATTTCTTGTAATTTAATAATTCGATTACAATATTTCTACCATTAAATAGGCAAATAAATATCGGAATATCAGTTTTGACCTCCAACATTTAAGTTTTAAGTTTTATATTATTGTTAACGGTTTTGAACTATCGCCATATTTTTCTTAGAGAAATGGGGGGGCTATATTCCTAAATTGAGAACGGCTCGTCCGATTTTAATGAAATTTGATAATTATGTTTCTTTCGTACTTATTAGCGTATATTTAGGGTTTTAAAAGTTTAATTAATTAGTGGGGGTGGGGATGGGGACTAGGGGATAATCCTGTATTTGCCACCAGTAACTTTTCAGTGTGGCAGGAGAGGTAGTTTCCCCAGGTAGTTTCGGCCATTTTCCCAAATCGATCTATTTTGATCAACATCAATTGGGATCGTGAGCTTCAGAGGAACTATTGACGTCATAAATAAATTCGAGTCACTTATTCCGTTGTTGTCGATCGAATATTTTTGGGCGAATTCACTTTGGCCATCGAATCCCCATTTCGTCATCAATATTAATTCATAATTATTTAATTTTTCTAGGTCTTCTGGAGGTTTTGTTTCCAGAATTCGTTTGGCAGTATGGTCAAGCAAATTCTGCAAAGGGACTTTTGCGGATGTTTCATTAATTGACATATTTTCAGGATAGCACTGTTTCTTTTAAAGGATTAATTTTTTATAACTTGGAAATACATGGCACCCAAGGTCTTTTAGCGCTGGTCGAATCATCTCGTACTGATATTTTGCCAGGTCGGCCTAGAGAAATATAGCATATGCCTGATCGGATGACAAAACTTTGGGTTTATAGTGGTCTTCGTGCTCGCAGCTGCGTTAATCAAGCCTTGTTCGTACGATGCTTGAAGGCTACGTATTTTATTCCTCTTGCTTCTTTTACCACAATCATCAAAGTCATTACTTGGTCTCCCAACACATCCTATGGATTCGTCGTCTGGTATGTGAAAAATATATTCATTCTCCATCCATTCACTGAATATTTTTCTCCTCCCTCGCCTAGTCCCGATTTACCTTAACTTTTTTTTTCATTGAAATGAGGCAAAAATCTCTGACTTAGAGCTGTCACAATTGAAGAAATGTTTTCCTCCTCAAGTTCAGGGTGATTGCGCTGAAGAAAATCGTCGAAGTTTATACCACCCCACAAGCACTCACACAAATCGCGGTACTTGATTTTAATACAGCTCGTGACTAAACAATGTTAGCAACTGGACTGAACTCGAATTAAAAGTGTTTTGACATGGGGACATGTATTTTCTGAGCCAATTGGGTAAACAAACAAAGGTGTACTCTAATCCTTTCCTTTCTTTGCGGTGTTTTGATCGGATAGGCAGGTAAAGGCAGATGATTTTTGTTCTAATCTATACTTTAATACGTCTAGTTTGAGAAAATAAATTCCCCATCCCGGAGGAAACCGGAGCTTTTTTTTGTAGCACTACCTTTTCAAAATGTTTATGGTAGCTCGTAACTCTAGTCTAGTAACGTGATGAAAAATATTTTTTTGACCAATTCGTGTAATGCGTGGCATATTTAAACATCCTAGAACAGGAATAAAACATTAGAATTATTCCACTATTTTTCCCATTCATATACCAAACTCAGAAAGTTAGGTGTAATTTAACCAAAACTTCCACTAGCTTGACTTTAAGCCTCAATAAATGGGGCTAAACATTAGTCCGGATGAAATTTGTGCTATATCTAGATGCAGTGGCTAATGTACAACAGAAACACGAACAAAATGATCAAAATCAAAAATTTCGAAAAATCGAATTTTTTCCGCACTTGCCCCACTGTGTGCCGGTTTAAATGAAAATAAACATAAATTCAACAAAGACTCGGGAATATTAATAATACATCAAGTAGAAAATAGCCTAAAAATAAATATTTACAAAACGATAGAAATGATAAAATCGTTCGAAACCAATTTTAATATTTTTTTAAATGAGCAAATAAGTATTTCCAATAGCTCATTTTCAATTTCTTTTCAGTAGGAACAGGTAAAACCAAACAGTCATAGGAAAAATCCTAACGACTACCTATCTATCTGACCCTTTCGTCTCTTCACACTCAGTCTACTAAGTTTTAGGAGCCCTTTTCACTTCGCCTAGTTAGTTATCAACTTGTTTTTATTTCTTATCTTACATTTTAAAAAAAGCATAACAAATATAATATATGTGGCAAAGTGTTGGTGTCTTGAAATATGTATATTTAAAATTTTTTTATTTTTTTTTTTATTCTTCATTTATTGATATTTACAACTGAACAAAATAATATACGTCAAGTTAATGTTTGGATAGTGATTACAATGGCATGTAAATAACTTGTGAAGAACTACTCAATAGTAGAACTTCAATAAAAATCTACACAAAAAGGTCTCTAGGCCATTTTCTTTTCAGACGCCTCGGAGGATTATCGGGAATGGAGTGGGAAGCAAGTTGGGAAACTAGTGGATTTGAGTGGTTATGGAGCTTACTATGGAAGATAGGTGTCTGGTCTGGGCTAAAACAGCAACATAAGAAACATTAAAATCTTAATAGATAAGTCTATTGGTCACAAAGTAAGGAGCATTGAGAATTTTTTGAAGGATTTTGGATTGTAAGCATTGGATACGAGATTAATTGGAAGGTTTAGTGGAGCCCCAAAGTTCAATTCCGTACGTCCAAATAGGTCTAATCATAGTCATGTATATGAGTCGTTAATATTAATTGGGAGCTTTGAACGTTTGTCTAGTAAAGGTTGAAGTAGTCTGTAACGAAGAGCAGTTTCTTGTCGTTTTAGTCTTGTATGTGGATTCCAAGTAAGACGTTTGTCCAAGAGGAGTCCTAGGAAGCTGATCTGTTCTACAGAGATTAATAGAATATCAAGATGTTTTTAGATTTTTTTTTTTTAATTTTTTTTTTTTTAAATATAGTTATAATTTTCTCCTAAGACTGTTTGCTAATGATGATGTCGTCGTATTCAAAACTAGTTCTTAAAACCAAAAAACTCCGATAGAAGTGGGAAATACTTTATCAATCCTAATTGTATGGACCCTTCTGTACCTTAAAAATGCGTACCTTAAGTGGATTTGAAACCAATACATTTTTTTTTTTTTTTTAAATAAAAATATTTCTACTAGTTGTATTTTATATTTGTTTGCAGTTGGAACAGAAAAACCGACTAGTCATAGGAAAAAACCTATGGGATTGTCTATTCACCTGAAATCCCCGACCACATTTTCGTCCTTTGGTGCTCTATCAATGTTGAAGTAATTGAACCAGGAATTCCTAGCTTAGCTTGTCCAAATGAGGTCCGACATGGCGGATCATGATTAGTGATGTGTAACTGAGGTGTTTTGTATGAAATAAATCGATTGTCAATCGGCGATAATAATTATTATTATTATATCGTATCCATTGAACAGAAAAACATTTTATATATAATAAAAATTTAATTATTTTCATAAACAGTAATTAAGATCAACATTTTTCATAAAGTTAAATCCTGAAATACTTCAAAACAATTATGCATTCCGATAATCCAATCTCATTTATTCCAGCGTTCAACCGTGATTCTGATAAATTAGCCGATATAAATCCGAGAAATGCAAAAAAATTCCAAACCCCCCTCCTTTTAATCATAATTAAATTTGCTTTATTGGCCAATTATCTTCAATTAACAAATTTAATAAAAGTTATTTTCTTTTTAATAAAATAAAATTTGATTTAATAATATATTGTAATATATCAAATTGGTAAAAAATAATAAAATAGAGTATAAAAATAAAAAATGAAAAAAAGATATATTGTTTTTTTTTGATATGATGTATATGTTACAATTCCATAAACAGGGTGAGTATCTCTTAGTGTAAAAAAAAAAAATAGGGTGAAACTAGATCAAAAATATAGCAAAATGCCGCAGACCTCACCTTTCTATTCCAATTCGTTGCAGATATATGATAAACCAAAGACTTTTTTTAGGAAACCACGTTTTTCTCCATAAACGCTGAAATATCTCCATTTTGTTTAAATATTTCTCAAATTTTGAGCACATTTTCGGATTAATCATTAAATTTTCTATAATGGCAAAGTACCTGTAACCTTGAATTTTACAAACTTGAGATCTAAAGAACAGCTTGATCTTCACCTTATTTAGGGGAGTCACAATGTCTTAATTACTTCAACGCTCACTGTTTTTGGAAAAAACTATCGAATAAACTGCAAATCTCACAAAAATTTACTGATTTGATAACCTTTCGAATGATATGTTAAACGTAATGATTTTGTTTCAATTTCATGGATAAATTTACTTTTGAAACCGAAAAAACGTGGTGTTCTAATTTGGCATACAAATCAGTTACTTGTGTAAATAAAATATTAAGACAATCCCTTAATGAAAATGTGCATTCTAAACATAATAAACTCTTCATTGGAATAAAAAGCAAGGAAAAAAAAATTATTGTTTAATAAAAAATAAAGGAAATCTGGCAATAAAGCGACACCTGAGCAGAGGATCTTATGTTACTACATTTATTTATTTATTAATATTATTTATGATTTATTTTATTAGATTTTCAATGTAATTTTAAATCCAAAGATAATGAACATACATCTCAATTTTTCCATTAGCATCTGAATGCAGATGATATTAAAGTATATCACTTTTTGCGGTGAATTTATGGGTAGATGAGTCTGCATTTTACAAGGGGAGGCATTTCTACCGCTCCATGTGGGGTATCTTTGGTTTAATCATCTTTTTATTGCTTTCGAATAGTGTTGAAAAATCATAGTTTGCGCAACATATTGAATGATGAGATTACTAAAAATTGTTACAATATATCTTACCACAACTTCATCACATATTCCACCTGAAGTTCGGCAAAATATGATTTTCCAACACCATGGTGCTCCTCCACATTATTCGAAAGCAGTACAAATATAAACCAACGAATGCCTCCCCTTGTAAAAAGCAGACTCATCTGATGAAGTTGTGGTAAGATATATTGTAACAATTTTTAGTAATCTCATCATTCAATATGTTGCGCAAACTATGATTTTTCAACACTATTCGAAAGCAATAAAAAGATGATTAAACCAAAGATACCCCACATGGAGCGGTAGAAATGCCTCCCCTTGTAAAATGCAGACTCATCTACCCATAAATTCACCGCAAAAAGTGATATACTTTAATATCATCTGCATTCAGATGCTAATGGAAAAATTGAGATGTATGTTCATTATCTTTGGATTTAAAATATAACATTGAAAATCTAATAAAATAAATCATAAATAATATTAATAAATAAATAAATGTAGTAACATAAGATCCTCTGCTCAGGTGTCGCTTTATTGCCAGATTTCCTTTATTTTTTATTAAACAATAATTTTTTTTCCTTGCTTTTTATTCCAATGAAGAGTTTATTATGTTTAGAATGCACATTTTCATTAAGGGATTGTCTTAATATTTTATTTACACAAGTAACTGATTTGTATGCCAAATTAGAACACCACGTTTTTTCGGTTTCAAAAGTAAATTTATCCATGAAATTGAAACAAAATCATTACGTTTAACATATCATTCGAAAGGTTATCAAATTTGCAAGTTTTTGAGAGATTTGCAGTTTATTCGATAGTTTTTCCAAAAACAGTGAGCGTTGAAGTAATTAAGACATTGTGACTTCCCTAAATAAGGTGAAGATCAAGCTGTTCTTTAGATACCAAGTTTGTAAAATCCAAGGTTACAGGTACTAAGCTATTATAGAAACTTCAATGCTAAATCCGAAAATGTGATCAAAATTTGAAAAATATTTAAACAAAATAGAGATATTATAGCTTTTATGGGAAAAAAACGTGGTTTCCTCAAAAATGATAAACGTGATCCTCAATTGTAATGATAGCTAATTTAATGGTCAACTTATTACAACTAAATAAATGGCAATGTTTAATTAATTCAGTAATTTATTTAAAGAACTATTTTATTTTACATACTTCAAGATATTCAAAGGGAGAGTAAAAACACACTCCAGTGTCATTCCTTCGTATTATATCGACATTAGCTTACTGGAATATATAATGTTTCTGACACCTGTTTTAAAACTCTTTACTAACAAAACACACTCTCTCTTCCATATGATTAAGCGCTTGCGATTACAATAGCATATTGTATAGTAACATATTTTGAATTTTCTACAAATTTAAATAATTATGTATGGAAAGATTTTCATAATTATATGAATGATTTGTACAGCATTTTTTATTAGAACAATTTATCGAAAACATTGAAATATATTAACCATACCACGTAAATATTTTTATCAGCTACATATCCCCTACAATTACATTAATATTTTATTTTTAATTATGGGACCTTTGGTTAGCCCATATCATCATGTGATTTAAGTATTTGCCTGACGAATTAATACGCGTCAACTTAATATATTTTTTTTGAGATATTTTATACTTTCTTATTCAAATATGTATTCAATGATATTCTAATGGCCGGTTGAGTAATCCATGCTGAAACTGCATAATAAACCAAGTCATCAATTTCCGAGAACCCTAGCCACGACTAGATATACTGGAATAGTATGAAAAATGCCTGGAGGAATTATGGAAACAAAAACAAAAAAATTATTGTTTATACTTCATTATGGATAATTTCATCAGTCTTGAATGCAGATCACTATTTTTTATTTTATTTATTTTTAAATATAAAAACCTATTGCAACCTATTAAGTATCTCTGTGAGAAAATACTTGCAGGTTTTATTTTAAAAAGTGAGGTATCCACTTTATTGATAAAAGGGAATCAATAGAAAGAATGTTTTATTTTGGGACAAGTCTCTTAAACCATTTAGGGCCAAGGCTAGAATAAGTAGAAAATTTTGATTTTTCTCCAAAATAATATGTTTAGTTAGTTTTATTTTTTAATATTTTTATTTGAAGAAAAATTATTATTTTTTTTTAAATATTCACAAAATTTAATTGTAGCAACCCTTCTTTGGCTGAAATTAATAGTTTATTGTTACTACTTATTATCGTTGAAAAATAACTTATTAAACTATTATTTTTCAATAAATTAAAAAAAAAAAAAAACCTTAAATAATAAGTTAATGTATAAAATAAAAAAAAAATATATGAAATTATAAAAATAAAATAATTGTTAAATTAATATTGCATTTACGCAATACAATAACATCATATAATAGAATGTAAAATAACATCTGGCTTAGAGGTTTTGAAACAAGATAAATAAAAATGAATACTAATTTACGTTTTATTAAAAAAAAAACAAAAAAAAAACACGAAAAGAATATTAGTCAATATAAAATACATATCATGAATAAATTTGTAAAGAGGGGACAGAAGACTGATAGAAAAAAAATCTAAAAAACAATTAATGGTCGTTTTATTTTTCCTGATCTTATATATATATTTTTTTTTATCTGTAATTCATTTTATATATTTTTTTTTTAAATAGTAATTTTTTACCTTCGCTGTATGAATTAAATTACAGTTATATCCAATACTTATTATAAAAAGGCAAAAGTTAAGTAAGGCAAATAAAATAATATAAATCAGATTTAAATTTCTGCAAATAAAAGTAAAAATAGCTTTTTACCATCCTATTATTTACAAATGTTACCTGAATAAAGAAAAAAATATTCCATTAGAAACCCCATTCTCAACTAAAATCAATAACATTTTTCTATTTTCTTCATGTCAATCAGAGGTCTATACCTAGTCCCGATACGGTCTCAGAACCAGTTTCACTTTAAAGATATTAATGCGATGATTTTTACTAATTAAATTAATAATACAATAAATAAAATTAGTATCTTAATAATAATGATATAATAAATTTGATTAGTAATACATTGTAAATGTGATGTAATGAAGTAAAAATAGAAATTCAGGAAAAGGACTTCTGGCTTAGTAGTCTAGTATATTGTCTAATGTGCTATCTAGCATCCTATTTATCAATTAATACATCTTTTGTTTTTATGTTTTCTAATTAACTATTCATGTGAGGATAGTTAATTACTAGATAAATCCATAAATAGAGTCAATACGTTTTTTTTTTTTTCACTTAACAATAATTCTATTTCAAGCTGAGTTGAAGCGAGCGGAAATATTTGGCCCAATAAATAGGTAAGATCCAACCTCAGCTCGTAGATCTTGTCGACCTATTTTCTTCACCTATATTTTCCTCTCCTATTTTTTCGGCTGCAGAAAAATATTTTTATCAGTGTTTATGAGATTTTTAAAAGAAAATAATACGAAGAAAATGATTCAAAATCCTTAGTTTCATATTAATTTTAACGGCTATTAAAATGTTGATAAAAAAAAAAAAAAAATCAATTGTTTTAAACTATTATTATCCTATTTATTTGTCCACTTTCCTATCTTTCTAGGAATCATAAAAATTCAATCTCTTTAAAAAAAAAAAAAAAATAATAATATTCGTAAACAATTTTTCTGTGGTTGTCAGGAAGAAGTGGATGTCATATTATCTAAAAAACGAATTAACTATTAGGAATTATAGCAGGAGTTTTAATTTTTTTTTTTTAATTGAATTAGGTACCTATTTTGCCACAAAGGTTTTTTTTTTTTTTTTTTTTTTTTTTTTTTTTTTTTTTTTTTTTTTTTTTTTTTTTTTTTTTTTTTTTTTTTTTTTTTTTTTTTTTTTTTTTTTTTTTTTTTTTTTTTTTTTTTTTTTGAGATCCTATAGTATTGAAAAATAATAAAAAAATCTACTACTAAGAAGTGCCCAATTTTAACTTATCGACAGCTAGGGATTTAAGTTCATTTGCATACTCTCTTATCAGTTATATGGGCACCCTCTTTTGTTTTTGATTTAAAGTAGCTTTTAAATTGAATAATTCTAGATTTCTGTCTTTCATTAACCACAAGTTTCTTTAATGCGATAAGTTTTGCCTTCATTTACATCAATTATTTCATTTCAAAAACGACGATTTACAAAATAGCACTAGTAAAATTGGGGAGTAAATACTCTTCAAAAAAGTCACCTAAAATAGTTTAATACAGGATAAAACAATTATAAACGATAAAGTGTTTATTTATTACAGGTTAAAAACATTATTTAGAGAAATCAAAATCATAACCGGCTCTTTCAGCCCCGGCACGATCTAAGTTCCCACATTTGGGAACATTTTACCCACACCTCTCCCCGAGTTTCTTCAGAGAATTTTCCATCACAAAGCTGCAAGTTGTGATTTCTAACATGAGATTTTCGAAGTTTCCGGGGGTTCCATAAGGAAGTTAAGGGGGGTCCATACTTACACGAAGAATGTTTGCCCTTATTTACACCAGTGTCCGTTTTTACACTTTTTTCTCTACTAATTATTATAACAGCAGAACTTCTCTTAACCGTTATGTCGACGGATCAACGTATCTAGTGAAACCTAGTTCAAAAATTATTTTTAAATCGATTTTTTCAGGAATGATCGAGATACTTGATATCTCTAGGAAACGCGAAAATAGTGAGATTTCGCTTGCCTTTTACAAAATGTCTCTGAAAAGTAAACATATTTTTAAAAAACAATGATGTGCGTAATCGTTTATTAAGTTTCATACTTAACTAAAAGTTTGTTCAATTTTTTTTTTTTAACAAACCTGGAACTCATCTGTTTCTCCGCACAGAACAGACCGAATAAGAATTATTTTTATCAATATAATATCAATAATTGGAGAAAAGTCTGAAGGATTTCCTTCTGCTAAAGGAGTGAGGCAAGGAGATGCACTGGCATGTTTGCTATTTAACCTCGTCCTCGAGAAAGCCATAAGGGATGCAGGATTGCGGACCACGGGAAACTGTTCAACAGACTTGTTCAAATACTGGCATATGCGGACGACATAGATATTGTGGGACGCTCTCGCAGAGCTGTGACCGAGGCATTTCTTGCCCATGAGACAGCTATTCGCCGGTTTGGTCTGGAAATTAATCAAAAGAAAACAAAGTACATGGATACCAGCCAAGCCGTTCTCTTGAACAGAACAAAAATACCATTTGGACCTTACGAATTCGAGCAGGTGTCTGAATTTACTTATCTCGGCTCGCAGGTCAACGTGGAAAACCGCCTAGGTGATGAAATTAAGAGGAGGATCCTGGCAGCTAATAGAGGCTACTTTGCCCTCAGGAAGCAGCTGACCGTGAGTGTATCCTCCCCTTTTTAGTGTAAAAATTGATACTCTAACAAATTATAAATATTGGAATAATAAAAAAAAAAAAAAATTTTTAAGGTAAAAAAATTATAAATAAGTTTATATATAAATAAACTTATTTATAATTTTATAATTTGTTAGAAGTATCAATTTTTACACTAAAAAGGAGAGGATACACTCACTCTCTCACGGATCTTGTTGGCAATTTCTTTGGAGGTTCCTGGTAAAAAAATATTAGATAGGTATTTTGCCGTTCCGACCAATGGGACCTAGAAGCCAAGTATAAAAGAATAGGATTAAATTAAAATATTTTATATCTCGAGTTAAAATAATGATATCAACATGATTCTTGCACCAAGATTTTTATTTTTGATTGCGGATTCAAGTAAAAATACAGTTGCTCCATAGATTTTGGTTTAAGTTAATTAAATTCTAAAAGAAATGATTAGATTTTCAAGAAACTACCTTTATAGCTTTTTTAACACAGAAATTGACGTCAGATTCTAATTCTTCACCTTCAAAAACATTGAAATACGTTTATTCAATAAAAACAAAAATATAATTTTTTCATTGAACTACGTTCAATATACTTTTTCACAAGTACTGACATTGGATTCGAATTCAGCATTAAACAAAACCCTTAAATTTCATCCAAAAATAAAAATAAAAATTAAAGCTTTAAAATAAATTTTTGTTTAAATTGATAAAAACATGAATTACGCTTAGGCGGTTTAACGTATCAACTTTATATTTTTATGTAAAATATAGGATGGTAATACTCTTGAAATGCCTTTGGTTTCATTTTCCTATCTGGTTGCAAACTCAAGTTAATAATTAATATGTTTTTTCGGATTTGCCAGTTTTTTTAATAGGTTTTTGTTGATCGAAATTAGCATTAATATACGTCAAAAGAAAGCTGAGGCTCTCCTCTTTCTAGCGATACCAACCAGTGAATTGCGTGACAAAGTATTAGCTATTAAAAGGAAAGTAACAAATAATCGTTTTAAAAGTTTCATCTTCTCGAAGAGGGTGAAAAATGATATTTTTTGTTTTTATTGAATAAACGTTTTTCAATGTTTTTTAGGGTACTGAATTAGAATCTGACGTCAATTTTTGTGTTAAAAAATCTATAGAGGTAGTTTGCTTGAAAATCTAATAATTTTTTAGAATTTAATTAACCTAAACCAAAATCTATGGGGCGGCTGTATTTTTTCATAAATCCGTAATCAAAAATAAAAATATTGGTGCAAGAATTATGTTGATATCATTTTGTAAACTCGAGATATAAAATAAATTATTTTAATACTATTTTTTTTCTCGGTTTCCAGAGGCCATTGGTCGGAACGGCAAAATACGAGTCTAATATTTTTTGACCAGGAACCTCCAAAAAAATTGCCAACAAGATCCATAAGAGACTGAGTGTGCCCTCTCCTTGTTAGTATTACGTCCTTAATATCATATACGGTAGCTAGGCCGCCGCATTGTTGTTAATTATAATTGTTCTAAAGGGGCAACAGCCATGGAATGAAATTTAATTTCAATCATTTATTCATTCATTGTTTTTATTTTAATGAGAATGATATTATTATAATTTTGTTTTGTTGAACGATCGGGGATAAAATATTATAATGAGACATTGTCCTGGAAGTAATTATAAGGGAACGTCAGCCCCAGGATTATCAAACTTCTTTTTCATTCAACTCACGAGGAGAGTTGTAGAAAACAAAGTTAACAACCTAAAATTGATTTCGTTGAAATCTTTTGTGATGCATCAAAAAGTTATAGGCACGTGCCCTAATATTTATGTGAATAGGCCTTAAGAAAATTGAAAAAAAAATATTGTGAATTTTCTTTAAAACAAAAAAATTCAAATCTTAGGTTTTCCAAAACATATCCAATCACTTGAGGTAAGCATAATAGTATAGAAGGATCAATAGACTTAGGATTGATGAAATTTTGCTGTTTCGTTTGGATTTTTTTTATTTGAAGAAGAGTTTCGATTGTTGAACATTCATTCATTCATTCTGAAAACACACAACTGATTTTAAAACATCAGCACTTTGCTACATAGATTATACATGGTGAGTACCTCTTACAATTAGTGTAAAAAACAAAATTGGGCAAAACTAGATCAAAAATGTAGACAAATGGCGCAGACTTCACCTGTCTATTCCAATTCGTTGCAGATATACGATAAATCAAATAATTGTTTGAGGACACCTCAGTTTTTACTATAAAAGTTAGAATATCTCCATTTTGTTTAAATATTTTTTCATATATTGACCACATTTTCTTTTCTGATGTATTTTAATTAAGTAAAAAATATTAGGAGGTCAGTTTTAACTGGAAAGGAATTTATTGTTTACACTCCTCAGAATTTTCTGGCAAAAGCTACAAATTATACAAGCCTAAAATCAACAAGCGTCATGAAAGGATTTGGACGAATATGAAAACCCTTTTAAGATGACGCTCAAAAGAAATATTTACAAGAATATTAAAATTGAATTCGAACATATGAAACCTTTTTGATAATCTTAAAATACAGGTTAGTTAAAAATGTTTAAAACAGTGACTGTTTTAGTATATTGAAATTGTAAATTATTCTATCCACGTTAAAAAATAAGGTATTTTATGAATGTTTTTTTGGCAATTCCTTCCATTGTTTATAAAAATGTTAGTAGCTTATTTCTGTATTTAGTATGATCAGGCATCTCTTCTTAATATAAATAACTAAAATATAATTTATAAGAATACTAATATAATTTTGTTTAATCCATTACATTACCATAAAATTATAATTAAGATTCTACATTTATGTTAACATTATTTTACAAATATTTACGTCTTTGTGCTATTTCCTTACATCCATTGTGTGACTTAGGAATTTTACAATACTGTAGGATACAACAATCAGATATAACTGGTTTAAACCAGAAACTTTAAAACTAATTAAAGTATTTAAATATAATTTACGATTTTAATTAAAACATTATCAAAGAATATATTTAATTATACCGGTTCAAATTATGTATAAAAACATAATAACCAATAACAATTTAAAAATTTGTTTAAACAACAAGGTAAAAATATAAATTATATATAAATATTACGCTGAATCGTTTTAAATATTATCATCATTGTCATTATATTTTTACAATTATAAACAATGCGGTTTTAAATACTTAATTTATATATATTTTTTATTAATATTTATAATAGTATACAATAAGTAAATCTGTGGTATAATGATTAATATGTCATGTCAATAATTTGTAAAGAAAGTGTAGGTCTCTAGACCATCTTCTATTCAGACACCCCGGAGGGTCTTTCGAGGATCGAGTGGGAGACACGCTGGAAAATAGTGGATTCGAGTGGAAATTTACCTTATCACGAACTGACAGGTATCTTCTATTGGCCAATTCTGCAACACATCGGGCACTTACAGTGGGTAAAAAAAGTATTCGTAAACCACATTTTTATTCGGTAAAAGTACAAATAATAATTTATTGGACACGGAAAAACTTATGATAAGTATAGAAACAGCACTGTGCATTCTTACCAGCAAGTAAATAAAAAGCCCATGCAATCTAATTTATGAAAATAAAAATCAATATTTTCAAGCAAAACAATTATTCGCACAGCAAAAGATTCATCTATTAATAATTTTAAAGTTCATTATCAGATCAATGATTTCATCTAAAAGTAATCCTTTGCTCTTGTGTGAACAAAATGAGGTGGATGCACTTGTTTGCTTGTGTACTAAAAGATAATTCCTCAAAAATGGGACGCAAATCAAAATAATTGAGCTCTGCTTGCTAAGTAAAAACAAGGTTTATCTATTCTCTGATATATCGGTGTAAAGTCAGCATTGTCTCAATACATTATTAAAGAGTTTAAAACCGGATTAATGGGCAATCAAAAACGTTCTGGACCCCTTTCGATGTGAGAATCATAAGTACCTCCGAAATAGCGGAACACATCGCAACAAAATACAGTAAACATGTTGCACTTAAAACTAAATTGACTCCATGAAGCAGAGGAAGAGCGACAAGGAAAGAACCCTTCATAAATGAAAAAAAAAAAAAAATTGGATAAAAGATTTCAGTGCGCCCCGGAAACATCCCAACAAACCACTCTCATTCAGATGAAAGCTAATTTAATATTTTTGGATGTGATGAAAGGAAATTTGTCAGAGGAGCAAAGCTTTTATTAAAAGTCGTCTGAGCGCAAGTTAGGTTGGTGAACTCGTTATTTTCAATAGAATTTTTAATGTAGAAAACTATGTGAACATGTTGCAAGGGAATTAATGAAAAGTGTACGAAATTTAGGGATTGAGGACGGTTATTTGTTTCATTAGGACAATGACTCTAAGAACACTGCAACAAAGATTGGTAGCTGTAAAATGTTCCTAGGATCTGTCTAACACCACCACAGTCACCAGACATTAATCCATTTGAAAATCTATCGGAATTAAGAAAATTCAATTGCTCATCATGGAACGAATTAATTTTCAATCTCCAAAAAGGTTGGGCAGAAATCGACCCTAAGGATTCCTACAAAATTGTTGAACCAATGCCTAGGAAGCAGTGATAAATGTGAAAGGTTATCAAACCAAATATTAACCTGTTAAAAATATACATTTGTTAGATTTATATAAATACCATCGTTGAATTAATTTACTAAGATATGTATGAATAATTGTTTTGCCTATTGGTTTTGAAATTTTCGTGTTATTCAAATTAAACTGTTATATAATTTTTGAGGCTATGAATATAGTTTATACAATTTTATCTCTAATTTTTTAAAAATTAATTTTATCTTAAAAGCTATGTGTAGGAATACTTTTTTTACCCACTGTATATTGTTATTGATTAGTTTTTTTATGACATAATAAGGGGTATTAAGGATTTTACGACGGATTTTGGATTTGAGGATTGGACACGAGAAGAATTGGAAGGTTTAGTAGAGCCCCAAAGCTCGACTTCGTATGTAAAAATGGGTCTAATTACTTTAATCTTAATAAGTCTTTTGTGATTAATTGGGAGCTTTAAATACTTGTCAAATAAATGTTAAAGCAGTCGATAATGGCGAGCTTTTTCTTGTCGTTTTAAGACTTGAATTTTAAATATAATTTTAATTGTTTACTATTTGTTATTGTTTATATGATATATACAGATTAGTCATCTTTCCATTGTTCAACTCAGTTGAATAATTTATTTTAAATTTTCAATTATATATAAAGATTTTTTTTAAACCTTATTTATTTCTGTATTATTTAACTCAATTAAAGTGTCAAAATATTAGACGAAACTTTTTTTCGTGTATAATAAATCGTATTGTTTTTTTTTTTTTTTTTTTTTATCGCAATTCTTTATCATTGAGACAAGAAATGATCACGTGAATAAGAGATGTAAAGGTTTGCCGAAATATTTTCTTGATCCGAATACGAGTATAAATATGGTGGGTCTGTTATTTTTATTACAGCGGATACGTGAGCGTTATAAGAAAGACGGAAAGGGGATCATATTGCGAAAGGCTAAGGATCAAGATGGCGTTGCTTGGATGGAGTAGAGATATCAACATCTTCATAACAAGGGGAAAAGTCCTGCATGAAGTCATTCCTCTGGATCCTATCAATAGGATTGTGGGAGCTTTATCAAAATTTTAACTAATACATATATACATATTTTTCAAATAAAAAAAAAAACATATACACAACAAGAAAATGTGTGGTAAAATGATTACTAAGACATGTCAATGACTTGTAAAGAACTACTCATTAGTAGCTTCGGTATTCCTTGCGAAGAGGTGGCTTGCCCCTTTTAACAGTTATAGTCCGGGAGCCGACGACACTGCCACGATAGGTTTTCTCAAAAAACCAAAGCTTACCTGAAAGATTATAAATTTTTGTGTAAGAAAAACCACTGCTGCCATTTCCAAAAAGTGGAGAACTTGGCGGGAGCAGCATTCGAAAGTAACCCTCTAGCCCAGGAGTAGTTAAAAGGTAAACATACTAAAAGTCCCCACACAGTCTGGGGGGTGAGCTTACGGTGGGGGAAGGGGAGAAGGTACAATTTTCGGGGTTTTCGTTTATATCTCGAAAACGGTGGACGCCAGAAACACCTGTTTCAAATTAAAATTAAAGATAATTAAATTTCCTATAAATTTGGTTCTATACGTATTTGTTGATTTTTCCACGGTTTCCGGGATATACGTTATTTAAAATCGTTAATTTTGCCTCCCTTTTTTTCAAACATATTTTACTTCTACGATCGTTTCTCAGAAAAAAATGTCAGAATCAATGTTGCAGAACATTAAAGTTACTTTAAGTTCATATATATATGTTTCTGGCACTTGAACCAAATGTTCTACTAGAAATATGTTTATTGACTGGCCTAGAGGGTGACTTTCAAATGCTGCTGCCGCCATGTTTTCTACTTTTTGGAAATTGCAGCAGTGGTTTTTCTAACACAAAAATTTATGAACCTTCAAGTAAGCTTTGTTTTTTTGAGGAGACCGATGATGACAGTAACCTGGTTGCGAGGTGCCCCTTACCTCCTGGCAGAAACTGATAAGGCCCGCCAAAGTGGATTCCTAATAAGACGTTGTGAGTCCTAGGTAGTGGATCTGTTCAACGGGGATTAGTGAAATATCATTAAAGGATACTCTTGGACAGGAAGTGGTAGGTTTTTAATTTAAAATATATATAAATCACAGACGCTGTGTTTAAAAAATGAACAAAATATTCTTTGTGGCCATTGTATGAGATAAGCTGAATTCAGAAAAGTAAGAGCTAACAACTCCCATTCGTTTGAAATAGTCCCATC
Source organism: Euschistus heros (assembly GCA_003667255.2). Lineage (NCBI taxonomy): Eukaryota > Metazoa > Arthropoda > Insecta > Hemiptera > Pentatomidae > Euschistus > Euschistus heros. The sequence goes on along the minus strand of RCWM02000253.1, from coordinate 367,742 downwards.
CCAAATTATTGTGTCATTGTTAATTATCTGAAATAAGAAAATATAAATAAATAAAAATTTTACTGTACATAATAGTAATATATATCGTCTATATATTGCCGCTCTAAAACTGATATGGGAAAAAAGTCCCACCATCTTCATGCATCCATTTATCAAATATTAAAAGATTTTTATACTGTTCTCCCAGTTTCCAAGAGAATCGCTTGGTAAACTTCCCTCTGTACATTATTAATTCTAAGAAATAATTTCATACCATCCTTCCCAGCAAGCGCTGAATTTGAAATTAGCGCGTTTGTGCATATTAGAGCGCCGTTACCGCAAGGCTTTCTAAACGTTGTAACTACTTTAATTCAACCGCCTTCCAGATATTTCTCGAATTTCTAATTGTGCTATTGTGCTCATGTTATTGCCATTAGGAAGTTGTATAAGCTGCAAGTTACAAAGGCCATTAGAGTATAAACACATTTAAAAAACAAAAAAAATAAATTAAAAATTAAATTTATAAATAATTTCAGATTATAAATCTAAAAATCTATTAATTATTATAGCATTGGTATAAAAACTCGCATTAATTTTATCATGCTTATAAAACTAATAATTCATTTACCGTAACACAGACAGTATAGCTAGATAGTATTGTAGGCGGAGTATCTATAAGCATATCAATTTTATTATAAGTATTTCATAATTAGTATTTAATAAAAAAAAAAAATCATTTTATTTTTTACTGGAAAAAACAATCATGAAAATGCCTATGTAAAATTTACTGATTCTCTCAACTTACATTTTAGAATTAAAAGCATCAAATTACTTAAATAATTAATTAAATTAGATTAACAGTCCTTGATGATTTGGTACTTTTGGGCGAAAAAGAGGAAACTATTAAATTTCGACTATTAAGTTCGAGCACTTTATGTCTAGGGTCTTATATATCAAGGAAAAATGTAATTCAACAGGAAATAAGGGCTGGGGTAAAAGCCGCTAATGCTTGTTATTTCTCGGTGGCAAAACTACTCAGCTTGTGCTTCCTCTCCAGAAATTTCTCCAGTATCCAGTTCTCAACGGTTGCGAAACATGGCCGCTTACGCTAATGGAAGAACAACGCTTTAAAATATTCTAAAATCAAGTACTGTGTAGAATATTTGGTCCAAAAAAGTATGAAGATTGCGAGTATGAAGTATGAAGATGAGGATTGCGTCAGGGTCGCCGTGAAGGATTTGGGTCAACGATTGGTGGTGTCGGCATCGAACCTTTGGGTTCGTACGCCTTTATTTTTTTTTACAATCAATGAATATTTGAAATAAACGTTTTGAACATGATTTATTTCTTTTAAGGTCTTAGTGACAAAGTTATATATAAAAAAAAAAAAAATTCCAATAAATTTCTGATAAGGAAACTGTTGAAAAATTTTCGATTCGAGCTTCCAACAGGGGTACAAACAGCATGTCAAGAAATTCCTAACACTTCAAAAATGTAGGCGAAACGTGACTTTTTTTTTAAACCAACATAGATCCTACACGGTAGATACTTTTGACAAATGTTATATTACAAAAAAATATTTTTCATTAAATTTCTGACTGGGAATCTAAATTGTGTTATTCTTAATTAACAAAATAATTATTGTTAAGTGATATCTAGTATAATGTATTGGTATTTTTAAATATTATTTTTAATTACGTGATTTTTGATTTTACACACAAAATAAGCGTGGATATCTGAAAGGAATAAAAATTCTTTACCCTAAAAGGCCCCCAGCACCAGAGTTGGGAAAAATTTAATCATAGCTAAAAATTAATCAAAATTTAATCATTACTGTTTGATAACTAATTTCCTGGAATCAACTACAAAATTTAATAATCATTAAACCTTTAATTTTTTTAGTGAACTATGACATTTGGCTAAAATATTTAATCATCATTATATTAGGTGTTTGATTCCAGGAAAATTAGTTGTCAAATAGCAATAATTGAATTTTGATTATATTTTAGTTATGATTAAATTTTTCCCAACTCTGCCTAGTACCATATGCGGTACAACCATATTTAATGTTCCTACAGCTATAAGAATATTAGGAGCGAAATATATGGAGACATTTCGATAGAAGCGTTAAATATTAAGCAGCTGTATAATACAAACAAATGCTTTTATATGTTGTTACTCATTCTGATACAGTTGGATTATTGTGAAATTTGAATGAAAGTGTTGTGTTTGTTGTACGTGTAAATTTAAAAAAATTACAAATAAATAAAATCTACTGTGCCGTAACGAAGAGTATATTTTGCAGAGGTGCCGTAAAACGGCTTTGCACAACTTTTGTTGAACTTCATTCTTTAACTAACTATTAAAAATTTTAAAACAATAAAATTAATTCTAAGTTTTGCAATTTTTTCAATTCCAAGATTATGCGATGAATCAACAGCATTTTTAAGCTATTTATTCAAAGCAAATATTTTAATACATGCATTTTTAAAATTTTTAATAGTTTGTTAAAGAATGAAGTTCAACAAAAGTTGTGCAAAGCCGTTTTACGGCACCTCTGCAAAATATACTCTTAGTTACTACACAGTAGATTTTATTTATTTATTATTTTTTTTAATTTACACGTACAACAAACACAACACTTTCAATCAAGTTTCACAATAATCCAACAGTATCAGAAACAGTAACAACATATAAAAGCATTTGTTTGTATTATACAGTTACTTAATATCTAACGCTTCTATCAAAATGTCTCCATATATGTCGCTCCAATATTTTTATAGCAATAGTTGTACCGCATATGGTACTAGGCAGAGTTGGGAAAAATTTAATCATAGCTAAAATATAATCAAAATTCAATCATTGCTATTTGACAACTAATTTTCCTGGAATCAAACACCTAATTTAATGATGACTAAATCTTTTAGCCAAATTGCCATTAGTTCACTAAAAAAATGACAAAGGTTTAATGATTATTAAATTATGTAGTTGATTCCAGGAAATTAGTTTTCAAATAGTAATGATTAAATTTTGATTAATTTTTAGCTATGATTAAATTTTTCCCAACTCTTGTGCTTGGGGGCCTTTTTTTTAAATATATTTCCCTGCTAATCATTAACTACATATATATATATTTTACCATACAAATTAAATTTTTTAATTTTTTAATAAAAAATTAAAACAGTGGAAAAAATGATTATCCATTAAAATAAAATGAAATGCACAATCAGGGAAGGGACGACACCAATAAATTTAACTTAATTTTTAAAAGGACGAGTGAACTACGATTAGGGTCAGTAACCGCTCCTAATGAGAAATCAATAATAATAAAAGCTTTTTGTTGGCTAGGATCCTCTCGATGAAGAAAAGCTTAATTAATTACCCTCGTTAATATTTAATTAATTGCAGGAGGAATAATACCACTTTCTCTCTCCCTTGTTGTCTTTGAAATGATTTCTTCATTTTAATTACGTTAAAGCTCTTAGGCGTTTTATTATCTTGTATCTTACCCATAAAAATGCTTTATATCCGTCGTTGGGAAGATAATTCCCTTTGAAAATAATTATTTAAAAAAATGGCAAAAAAAAAAAAAAAATATTTAAAGAAACCCCTTTCAAGATTATAGTAAAAATTAATCCATACTATTATACTATTATAAAAGGAAAAGCCATTTTTCGTTTATGATCACTAGGATCCGGATTTATATGTATTTATATATCATTTTTTGAACCTTAGATATCTATATTCGATAGTGTATTTTACGTTTCATACAATTTAATATGTAATTAAAACATTTTTATTTACATATTTGGACTACATTACATATTTTTACATATTTTACTCTTTTTTTTACATATCTTTATCCATATTAAGTCAACAATGGAAATTGAAGAAAAAAATCTCAAGAAAAACGGAAGCAAAGTTTTTTTTTTTTTTTTTATATCAATTTATTGAAATTTACAACTATACAAATATGTACATAAAGTAAATGAGCTGATAACGATTACAATGACATGTAACAACTTGAAAAGAACTACTCATCAGTAGCACTTCAATAAAATTCTACACTAGAAGATCTCTAGGCCATCTTCTTTTCAGACGCCTCGGAGGATTATCGGGAATGGAGTGGGAAGCAAGCTGAGAAACTAATGGATTTGAGTGGTTATGGAGCTAACTATGAAAGGATAGATATCTGGTTTGGGCTAACTCAGCAACATATGGCACGTTAAGGTCTTTATGAATAAGCTTATTGGTGACAAAGTAAGGGGCATTTAGGATTTTTCGAAGGATTTTGGATTGTAAGGATTGGATAAGAGATGAATTGGATGGTTTAGTAGAGCCCCAAAGCTCAACTCCGTACGTCCAAATAGGACTAATAACAGTCATGTAAATAAGTCTTTTGTAATGAATTGGGAGTTTTGATCGTTTGTCTAGTAAATGTTGAGGTAGTCTGTAACGACGAGCAGTTTCTTGTCGCTTTAGTCTTAAGCAAAGTTTTATCATTTTTTTTTTTTATTATGAATTCGGTGAATTGTGGAAGGTGCCAGAGCCGAATGACTCAATTAGGTTTCCGATAATGTATAAAAAGCGTTTCCCGTACCAATGCCTATTTTTTTAGTGGCCAATGCTATTGTGCGGAAAATGTCTAATGAAAAAACAAAACCAATGCTTTTAAATATGCAAGTTTTAGAAAAATGCAACCACTCAACAATTGCCCAATTTTTTAATAATTCTATGGGTGTACTTTGGCCTGGGGGTGTGCAACATAAAAACGTTTTGATATTTTATGCTGACGCTGCGCCGTATATGACCAACGAAAAGCTCTCAAAATTTTATTGCGTCTTGCTCATACTTTTCATTGAATTTCTGAGCATTTACGAAGTTAGTTTAAAGATTTAGATTTACTTCAAATGTAAAAAAAGTAGTTTTAAAAGCGCCAAGTCGAGTCAGTTTCATAAAAGATCTTTACCCATCCTTAACATTACCACCACAACCTTACTTTGCTAGAAGCCGCCATTTTTAAAAAATATTAGTGGAAGGTGCTTAGTTTATTTTTTTCACACTTCTGGTTTTATTATTTATTTCTTCTACTACATTTACGTTCAGTACAGGTTTGGGTAAAAAATTATTCAAAAACTTGAGGATGTGATGAGAAGAAATCCTAGTTTTGAAGAAATCAGAAGAATTGCTGATATTGTTAGTGGGAAGAATTTTATACATTAAGATACAAAAATATTTTAGCTTCTGATTGACGTAACTTTACATTTGATCATTTAAAAATGTACGTAATTTCTATTAGTTTTGAGGAATAAATCATTGTTTTCAATTTCCGTCTCGATGTTAATGTAAAATCACAATTTCTACATATATATTAAAATTATGGTAATTAGCTTACTAAAATAAAATAGATTTTTTTTTTATTACATATTTCTTATTTTTACTTACATATTCATGAAAAAGTAAATCCACATATATGTACTTATTTGAAGTTTTAATTCACATATAAATCCGGTCCCCAGAGATCACTTACAGCTAAAACTACAGAACCAATATTTACCAAATTTTAACCACACCATCTTCATAGTTCAAGGAAGGTTTAGCAATAATAAAATTTAAAAATGTTCTCCAAAAAAAAAGAAGCGATAAAGATGTGTTGCGCAGTTTGTTAATTGAACGATAGGTGGCTTGCACCATTCGAGAGAGGTTACAGACGTACGGGGTTGTATAGAAATTTACGATAAAATTAACTTATTTTCAATTTAATTGTTATTAAAAAAGCTATAAATATGTGGAGCAACATGTGGATCCCAGTGCAGTTTAAAAATCGACCGATATGTGGCCATTCTGCAGCAGAGTTTTCAATGATAAAACTATTAAACCCACCTGTACTAAAGTTTTTTTTTTTTTTTTTTTTTTTTTAACATTTATTATATTTTTTTTTTGTTACAAATGTTGCCAAAAGGCCTTTATATAGAATAGAATAGAATAGAAAAATAATTTTATTCTGGGACAAAGTCCCTTAAGAATAACAGATAATTGCAGGTATAACTAAATTAAATCTGGTTAGAGACATAATGAGATACAAAAAAAAAAAAAAAAACAATAATACATTAATGACACTATGTACATAGATGATATTTAAATAAAAAGAAAAGAAAAGAAGATAACATTCTACAGATTAGAGGAGATAGAATTAAATGAGAAAAAAAAATTAAAAAAAATGATATAGAAAAATATTTTGGTACAATGATATGATTTGTATGTACAATAGAAGTACCCAATGTTATATTCATGGAAAGTTAAATTTTTATTAAAAGGAATCTTAATTATTCCAGAACTGAATCCAGCAATGCAATTATAATTTTTGACCAAGTAGTTAGATAGTTAGCATGCGTCAGTCTGGATGAGAAGGAGGTATTGGAAATATAAATATTTGAATGTTTTCAGGGATTTAGCTTGTCTGATGTGAGGAGGGATGGAGTTCCAGAGGATTGTAGAGCGGAAAAGGAAGGAGCTTTGGAATATTGAAGTTCTATGGGACGGGGTATACAGATCAGAAAGACGGGATTTCGTATGTATTGGATTGACTGCAGATCTGAATTGGAGCTTATTGTAAATATAAGAAGGTTGGAGGGTATTGATAATTTGGTATAGGAATGTTCCATGGAAATATTGTTTACGGAAAGTCGGATAGAGCCAATTTAGTTGGGAATAGAGGTGGGAAACATGGGAACGCGTCGGACTACCGAAGACAAACCTGACGAAGCAGTTCATGATTCGCTTCAGTCTGTCTTCGAGAACCTCGAGAGGCCACCGTAAACCAGACAACCACAGTCAATGTAAGGGAATAATAAGGAAGAAACTAAAAGCTTGCGGGTTGACTGGGGAAGAAGGTAACGGTTTCGGTGGAATAATTTGAGAAGGCCTATGGAACGGCGGGAAATTTGGGCAATCTGAGGTTTCTAAGAAAGGGTTTGATCAAAAACAATCCCGAGATTTTTTACAGAGGAGTAGAAAGAGATAGGATGATTATTTAAGGTTAATGGAGGGTATTGTGAGTAGGAATTAAGAAGGGAGCCTATTATAATGGCCTGAATCTTCTTTTCGTTAAATTGTAATTTATTTAAAGTCGCCCAGGCACTTATTCTGTCCTGATCTTCCTGAATTTTAGCGAAAGCAGTGGATAGCTCTGAAGGGGAGAAGGAGAGATAGACTTGGGAATCATCTGCATAGAGGTGGTAGGAACAGTGATAGATTGAATTAGGAAGATCATTAATGTAGGAATTGAAAAGGAGAGGAGAAATACTGGATCCCTGAGTAATACCTGAGGTAAGAGTGAGAAAAGAAGATAGGGGTTGGTTTGGTATTTTAACTGCTTGTGAACGGTGAGAAAGGAAAGATTGAAACCAGCGGATGGAACTGTAGGAAAAGTTTAATGATTTTAATTTGGAGAAAAGGATAAAGTGATCAAGGGAATCGAAGGCTTTAGAAAAGTTAAGGAGTAACAGGACGGTTAATTTTTTGTCATCTATTGCGGTAAATATGTCATTAGTGATTTTTAGGAGAGCAGACTGGGTGGAGTAGCCGGGACGAAAACCAAAATTGATATATATACATATATTTACATGTGAAAGGTGACTTATACCTTATGCATGTTATAGCAGATTTACATATTTCCTTTGTTTTTGGTTTTTTACCTATTTTTAAGATATTTACAGTAGGAAAATTGGAAAAACCTACACAATAAAAGAAAAGAAGTAAAAAAGAAATAAACAATGTACAAATAACAATAAATAACTTAAAATACATATTATGGATATTACTTAAAATAAAGAATAATCTAAATAATTATTAATATAACAGCGATATATATATTATTTCATTTTAAGTCTATTAATATATGTTTAGTACGTTTGTGGGTGTATCTTTTTAGAGATGTCTTATTATCATAGTCTCCTATTTTTGTATGAAGGGATTTACGGATATTGTTGTAGGGGAAAAGAAATTATTAAAAGAAAAATAAATTATTATTTCATGCATGCGTTTTGAATAACTTCTTATTTCCTATAATTAGAGTTACAGGTATAGCTCCAGGCAGGGAAGGAATATGTCAATATTGGTCGTATAACAGATTTATATAATATTAATTTGTTTTTAGCGGATAAATGAGATTGTCTATTGAAATATGGTTTCATTTCGCTGATGTTATTTTTAGTTTTATTACATTTATTATTAATATGTTTAGAGAATGTCAATGATTTATCTAAATCTACGCCTAAGTAACTTATAGACTGTGCCCAATGGAGTTGTTCCATTTATAATTATATTCTGAGTTATGAGAGGTCTTCTTTTTGTGAATATGATGGCATATGTTTTTGATGCATGTATTTTAATTTTCCATTTTTCAAAATAAATGCTGAACTTTTTAAGGAGGGCCTGTAAACGATTTATTATTGTATCAATCCGGAAGGAGGGTGTATGAATTACGGTGTTGTCAGCATACAATGATCGTTCTACTAACGGATGTGAGGGTATATAGGTAAAATAAAGTTGGGGAAAGACAGGAGCCTTGAGGAAGACCAGCTGAAAGTACTAAAGTTTAACTACAACATCTTCATTGTTCTAGATAGATTAATTTTACTTTATTAATAATTAAAATGCACAGTCCTGAGTGCCAGAAACGAGTTTTGCCAAACTTTCATATACTTTTACGGTCAGAAATTCATAACCAACCAGATGGATCGATAAAATTATTTCTACCAAATTGGATGTCTAATTATGCTTTTATGTACTCATCAAACACCTAATCAATGCAATTTTAACTAGATACAAAATTACTGCTATGCGTGAAAATATCATTGAAGAAACATTGCTATATTCTATACTTCAATACAAGATTTTTATCGATAAACAAATAAAATTCAATTTCAGCAAAAATAACAACATTAATTCTTTATTTATGAAGCCGAACGGGCGAAGCCGCAACGAGGTATGCTGGTTTAATTAAATATTTACAGAAATAAACAAATAAATAAAAACACGTGCTTGAAAATATAAAATTAAATAAAACATAAATTTCAGTCATTTTTTTTCTTCATATACTGAACGCTAAAAGTCATAGTCGGGCCTAAGTTGGCTTCACAAAGAATTGACAGCCACCCCTGAGTATCTTCCGCCTTCCTCTTCCAAAGATTCACTCCCTGCCTTCTCAACCAATTATATAATATAGTTCAATTAGTCTTCTCAGACCAGTCAAGATACCAAGAAGCTAACTTTTTCAATCTCTTTCCTCACGACCTATGGTACAGCATCTTTCTTGGAAGCCTGTTTTCCGGCATCTTTCGCACTTGTCTATGGTACCGCAATCTTCCCACTTTGACAATAGAAACGATGTTAGGTTCACCAAACAGATGTTCCAATTCCATGTTTGATCTGACGCTTCTATTCCCGCGAAACATATTTTCGAAAAAAAGAAAAATGACTTCACTTTTGGTCAAACGTTTGCTTCAAGTGCCAGAAACGTATTTATGTAATTAAAGTCAATTTTAAGCTCTACAGCTTTTATTCTGACATTTTTTCTAAGAAACGATCGTGAAAGGCACAAGAAGCAGATGCTTGTAAAAAAAAACTAGTAAAAACGGGGATCGGATATGAAACGTCCTAATATAACGTAGTAATAAATGAACATTTATATAATTAGTTGTTATTATCATCCGATCAGTGGTAAAAATATTTCCATTAATTATTCAAAACATTTTAATTTATGTTATTTGCCTTATCGTTTGAAATTAGATTATTCAAATAATAATATTATTTTCGAAAAATAATTAGACAACTTAAAACCTTTGATTCATTTTTCTCTTACGAACTTTATGAGGAATAAACCTTTCCATAAAAATGTTTTAATATATTCAAAATATTTCCGGTGGCGGGGTAATATAAGTTAATGGGCTCCATACGGGATATCTACCCTAATATATTCCATGTTTAAATATTAAAACATTAAAAGAATGCTGATAACGATGTTGGCAGCTGGCCAGTCGGCAACCGGGTAGCCTGCATCGTAGTTGTGATCTAAGTAACACTGCTATATTCACTTTAAGAGGATTCATATAAGTCAATACTTATCATAATTAAGAGTAATTAATAAAAATTGAGGCTGGGTGTGCCCCATATTTTACTTTTTCATTTCTTAACAATTATTAACGATAAATCCAATTCCATTAACATATATATATATATATATATATATATATATATATATATATATATATATATATAAACATATTATGTGTGTTCGCGCCAATCGGCGCTTTTGTGAGGGGGAGAAAGGAGAAAAGATCTAGTATATCGTTTATATAGACGCACCCTATGAATTTCCGGTGCAACTAGCCCTTATCTGCGTTAATCCCTACTAGAATATTCCTCTTTCTTCTAGCATCTGTGCTCCAGTACGCACCTATTTAAATTGCCCAAGACCTCATGGTCTTCCATCGCTTTTTTGACCAAGACAAAATAGTCTTCCAGGACCCTGTTCCTCTTTTAAAAGTGATCTTATTTCCTGTGCCAGTCAGTAAAGATTTAGTTCTTCCCTTAATGAGTGGTGATACAAGAGGAGGAGAGCCTGAACAAATATTGCAGCCTACGAGAAGCATTTGCCAGACCGTAAGGATTCCGGAGGCCTCCGGACAGACCGTCGGCGGCAGTAACAAGGTGAGAGGTTTCTTATGTATTATTTGTTTATGCTACCTTCTCAATAATATCTCCCCAAAGGTGCGAAACCTCGTTTTGATATTTTCCCATACAGTCCATTTTCTCGAGGCCGAGGCGAGTTTTTTGCATCGGAAATTATCATTCTTTTCCTATACATTTTTGGTCCTCCGGGCCGGATATATTATTGTGCCACTTTGAAACGAGTGTTTTTGCAGTTTTGGGGCGAGTAATCACCCACTATTTTTACATTAAAATTTCTATAAATTGCAAGGTTTGGCCTATTTTTTGTTCAAGTTTCATAACTTCCAATAATTACATATTTAAAACCGACGCTATAGTCGGCCATTTTCAACAAGTGCGTATTGTCAGCTGTGATCTGACGTCACTCTCTTCCACTTCTCTAGTGACGTACTCATTACTTCGTCTCGTAACTATCCCCGCCATCTTGTTATATTCTAGCGTCAGTTACAATTACGTAAGAATTAGTGCAATCAATTTTGCAACTTTTTCTCCTTTCCTTTTCTGTGCCTTATATCTTATAATTTCCTTTTATTTCTGTATTTGTATATTCTGTATTTTTCACAATGCCTGTAGGAGATAAAAATATCATTATTCAAGCACAACTATTGGCAAAGAGGGAAACGGTGTTTGCTGATATAATTAGCGCTTGGTCCCAAATCAAAGCCTCTACTGTTGAGGATATTTTTGCTGTTCAGGCTCTTTACGAAGATTTACCCTCTCTTCAAGTCAAATTTGAGGGGTTCAATGAAAAATTAAGCAACCTTAATGTTCTCTTATCCAAACAAAATCATGTGGATACTCAAGCCCCTGCAATTGCTTTCAATAGTGTGGTAACCAAAATTAAAGCTAAATATTTACAATTGAAAAAAGAAGAACCTATTGCAACTTCTACAACGGTTGCCAGCCCTATCCAAACCCTATCGCAAAATCAATCAGCCACTTCGTTAATTTCTGTTTGTCAAACTTCTCGAGATATCCATAAGTCTTCCGAAGTCGAGAATAATGAAAAACTCCCATTCGAACAACCCGTGAGTACAGACCACAAAGACTCAAATGTTTCTGACATTCCAGAAAACATTGACCCTTCTATTAACACCCATGCATGTAATCACAGATTAAAGAATTTTAACGTTCCCCAGGAAATACAAATCAATAACCAGGGTGATTTTTTAAACTTAAATCAAGTTCCAAAATTTAATCACGTCGATAAAATAGGTGGTGCTGATACAAATGTTAGTGATTCATCTGATGAAAGGTTTTTTGTTTCCCTTACAGAAGAGGATAACTACATCTCATCCTCAAATAGCCGCTATTCTTTAGCCAATCAAGATTGTCCAAAATTCCTTCCTGTTAAAAATAAAAATAATAAGAAACCAGTATACATACATAGTAACCAAGATAGACTAACAAGTAAATTTCCGGTCTCGAATCCTATTAAACCTACTTTTTTAAAACTACCAGTTGTAGATATCAAAGGGTCTTGTACGCTCTAAAGTTTCAATATTCGACAAATTCTCCCCAGTAGGGTTTGCTGATGTTTCTTCTGTCGCTAATCATGCCCATATTGACTCTAGGGGCCTTACCTCTACTCATTACGCGCAGACCAACAATTTCTGTTTAGGGACTCAAGATACCTCCTCTTTGACCAATTGCCAGGAGCACTGGCCTCCTCCTTATCGTGACACCGACTTAAGCACCAAGCCATTACCGGGTCTTAAGTCTACTCCCATTGCGCTCTTCTTTTATGAACCTGATCTTACCTCCAAGCATTTCCACGATTCTCTTCTCAGTATTCGTACCGGCAAGCCGGCAAAGTCGCTTTGCAGCTTGACTCCTTTCATCGAAAGCCTGGGTATTCTCAGGGTGGGCGGCCGACTTAAGAACTCCAATTTAAAGTACGATTCCCGTCACCCAATTTTGCTGCCTAAATCCGCTAATCCGTCTCAGTTGATCTGCAAGCACTTTCACATTTCCTCCCTACACGCTGGGCCCACTACTTGCCAGGCACTCGTGTACCGCCTCTACTGGATTATCTCGTTGCGTCAACTGTTAAGGAAGGTGATCCACCGTTGTACTACTTGCATTCGTATCCGCGCTACTACCGTGCAGCCTATTATGGCTGACTTGCCTTCGTGCCGCGTCCGGCCCAGCAGACCCTTCTTCAACACCGGTATTGATTTCGCGGGGCCATTTCAGGTTCGCGCGTCGCGACTTCGTAAATCCGCTATTACAAGGGGTTACTTATGCGTATTTGTGTGTACCGCCACCAAGGATGTGCATCTCGAATTTGCCTCTGAGCTTTCTACCGCCGTTTTCCTGGCTACTCTAGATAGATTCGTTGCACGCCGAGGTCTTCCGCATTCCATTCTATCTGACCAGCGTCGTAATTTTGTCGGGGCAAATAAGCAATTAGAAGACGTGCAGCTTTTCCTCCGCACTCATCATGAGGAAATTTCGAATGTCCTGTCGAGTCGAGAGATAAGATGGGTATTCAACCCTCCTTTAGCACCCAATGTGGGTGGTCTGTGGGAAGCCGCAGTCAAATCCGCAAAAACTTTACTATCTCGGTTATCCGCCGAAGTTTTATTCACTTTCGAAGAATATGCCATCCTCTTCGCTCGGATCGAGGCTATTCTAAATAGCCGTCCTATCTGTTCCTTACCTTCTGCCCCCGCTGAAGCCGCCGCATACTTGAGTCCAGGGCACTTCATAGGAGCTCCACTGTTATCCGTGGCCGGAATCCCTATCTCTGAGGACCATCTTTTGACATCTAGATGGAAGATCAGCTCACAATATTCGCAGTATTTCTGGCGACGGGGGTCGAGGGAGTACTTGAACTCGCTGATGCGGCGTACCAAGTGGACCGCAATATCCAAACCCATAAAACGGGGCGATGTTGTTGTGATCAAGGGTGTGAATAGCTCTCCCCTTTCCTGGCCTATTGCCCGCATTTCTGAACTCAAGCCTGGGCTTGATGGTGTATCTCGAGCGGCCATTCTTGAGACCTCTAACGGCACTCTCACTAGACCCGTGAACAAGCTCATTCCGCTCCCGGAATGACGTCCTTTTGCATTGTATAACCTTTCTACAGTTGTGCTATTTTTGTTTCTTATTTTGTATAATTGATTACCCAAAAGTACTGTTTTATTTATTTACATTATATAATTGTTGCCCGGTTGGGCTGATTCTTTTTCTTTACATTGTACAATTGTGTTCCCATTCATGTTATAATATTTTTACTTTTTTTCCTTATCTTCCTCTTTACTCAAGTTGAGCTTTCTTTTCTTTATTTTATTGTATAAATTCTTTGCTGCCTGCCCACCATTTTCATTGTATAACTTTTGGAATAAAATTGGGCAACATCCCAATTTTGGTGGGCGGTATGTTCGCGCCAATCGGCGCTTTTGTGAGGGGGGAAAGGAGAAAACTTTAATATACTGTTCATTGACGCACTCTATGGATCTCTGGGCAACTAGCCCTTATCTGCGTTAATCCCTACTAGAATATTCCTTTTTCTTCTAGCATCTGTGCTCCAGTACGCACCTATTTAAATTGCCCAAGACCTCATGGTCTTCCATCACTTTTTTGACCAAGACAAAAAAGTCTTCCAGGACCCTGTTCCTCTTTTAAAAGTGATCTTATTTCCTGTGCCAATCTGTAAAGATTTAGTTCTTTCCTTAATGAGTGATAATACAAGAGGAGGAGAGCCTGAACAAATATTGCAGCCTAGGAGAAGCATTTGCCAGACCGTAAGGATTTCGGAGGCCTCCGGACAGACCGTCAGCGGCAGTAACAAGGTGAGAAGTTTCTTATGTATTATTTGTTTATGCTACCTTCTCAATAATATCTTCCCAAAGGTGCGAAACCTCGTTTTGATATTTTTCCATACAGTCCACTTTCTCGAGGCTGAGGCGAGTTTTCCGCATCGGACATTATCATTCTTTTCCTATACATATATGTATTGTATATGTAGTAACCTTCTTGTTACTGGTTGAAAAGGGCAACCTATCTTGGTTGTGTGACTAGAAAATAGATAAAATTTAAACAAAAATTTTGTGTGGGGTCGCATGAAAACTTTAGTATCTGATTAAAATCCTGTATCTGCAATATAAGACCTCAGAAACAAGATAATACATGCAGCACAAGAAATTCAAGCCTCTCTTAGGAATTAGGCGGTAGTAAAATCAGCTGTAACAAGAGGAGCACGCATGCGCATTAGAAATGGAGGGCGCCGCATTGAAAATATATCATAAAAATAAAAAAATGTAGTTTCAAACAAATTATCCTATATTAAAGTATGATTTTGTATTTGTAGCATTTTTATTGCTTTATCCTTTCTCCTCTTTAATAGTCACATCTTTGCCAATTCTTAACCAATTTGTGAGTTTATTTATACCTCATTTGAAAGGCAATGAAACGTAGACGTTTTCTAATTATTTTGTACGAAAAATTTGTTGATGATTTGAATAAATCTGAAGCTGAAAATTGAATAATTTTGGAGCTTACTGCATGAGATAACGTCACTAATGTACATTTGAGTATCAATTTTCGTATTTTAGAATATTTTTATTGTAAAGCCAAAAATAAAATTAGATAAAACACCCAATTTTTAAGTTGTATGACTTGTTTAACATTTGGACGTTAATTTTATAAAATCTCAAAACGGCTAATTTTCGGAGAGTAGTTCTTATAGTCCGGGAGCCGAAGATCATCAATTTTTGTGTAACAAAAAGTGGAGAACATGTCGGTGGCAGCATTTAAAAGTCACCCTCTAGCCCAGTCAATAAACATATTTCTAGAGTAATTTTTGACTTCTTAGCTTCATTAGGAGTTGTTTAAAGGTTAACATAAGGTAACTAAAAGTCACCGAACCTGCGGGGTGAGCTTATGTGGGAAGGGAAGGAAGAAGGTCCAAATTTCTATTTTTTCGATTATTTCTCGAAAACTGCAGACTCTAGAAACATATGTTTCAAATTAAATAATGTATAAAATTTTCGATGATGTATATCTCGGAAACCGTTGGATGTTCGATAAATATGCACAGAGACAATTTTATAGAAAATTTAATTAGCTTTAACTTGTGTATGTAGCTAGTTTTCTGGAGTCCACTATTTTCGAGATATAGTCGAAAAACCTAAAAATGGGACGATGGGAAAATGAGAACCTGTATACTATTATATAAAAGAACAAGCCATTTTTTGTTTTTCATCACAAACTATGAAAACTTCTATCCAAGCCATCTTTATAGATCCAGGAAGGTTTAGCAATAATAAAATTTACTGATTTTCAATTAAAGTGTTACTAAAAAAGTGATATGTGGATAACAGTAAAGTTTAAAAATGTATCTATAGGTGGCGAGCGCCATTCTACATGAGAGGTTACAAACGTGCAATGTTATATAGAGCTTGATATTGGTGATAGAATATAATTACATTTTTTTTTTTTTTTTTTTTTTTTTTTTTTTTTTTTTTTTTTTTTTTTTTTTTTTTTTTTTTTTTTTTTTTTTTTTTTTTTTTTTTTTTTTTTTTACGAATTTGAAATTTACAAGTGTGCTGAATCGAATCAAAAGCAAAAATAAAATTTATCAATCACCATTTTTTAGAGATTGGAGGTTGTTTAAAAAAAAAACAACTGAAATAGCACTTCATATATTTTTATAAAACTTATTTTGGTGAAAAACAGTAATAAATAAAATAATAATATTTAATACTGAATATAATTAATGTGTATATTTTTTTCCTTTTGTACTCTACATCACGTGTCTCCGATTGTGTTCAACATTAGACGGCAAGCATCTTCTCATTGCATTTACAGTACTTTTTTACCATTTGGGCGATCTCCTGGTGAAATCAAATCAATCAATTCAGTTTATCTAAAACTGCTCCTAAAATGGGAGAGAAGAAATTTAAATGGGAATGCAAAAAATGAATTTTTGAGGACATGCTGCAACCCAGCATTTAATTAAATAAAATGCTCGAAATGTCGAAAAATTTGTCGACCTAAAACAAAAATTTGACAAAAAAAAGTGCCTGATCAAGATTTTCTGACTGCGGATTCGTGTTCAGCACACTTCAAAACATATGAAAAGAACATTTTTGTTGAAGGGAGTATTTTGAGGCAGAACAGTATTATTAAAAAAATGCATAAATATGGTTTCAGAATTTCCAATGGTAAATCCATCTGTTACCAAGTTTTAACTAAATAATTTTCATAATTCCACTTACAATTTAAAGTAATAAAATTTAAAGTTTAAATGTACAATGTTGAGTTGTAGAAACAAGGTTAGCAACACTGTCATACTTTTATAGTTAAAAATTAAAATCCAACGAGATGGATCGATAAAATTATTTCTTCCTAATAAAAATTATTTCTAAATCAAAATGTCGACCCTTTAATTCATGATATTTTGTGCAAAAATATGCTTATGGAGGCCTTTAGATGTAAGCACTGATAATGCAGTCCATTATTCACAAGAGTTTCTTAATAGTTTCTGTTACCAATTCATGCATTAAAATTGAAAATTGGATGTCTAATTATGTTTTTACTCCAACTTTAAGCCCATAACCAGTGCAGTTCTAAAGTAAATTGGAAAAAGCTGTAGATTTTAGATATAAATATCCAAGATCTATAGTTTTTTTCAATCAGAGAGAAACTAAGTTTTTTTTTCAATATTTATCGCATACCAAAATAATTTCTTTAGTAGTCTAACATCGGATAGTGGGATGGAGGAATAATACATCAAGTCTACTCCTCCCCTCCCCACTCCTTTCCCTTCCCCACCCCTTCACATCCACCCCTCCCCTTCCCCCCCCCACTCCACCGGTATTCTTTCCCTTGACAAACTACTGTTGCCTCCAGGTTCCTGATCGGGAGTAACCGGAGGGAACTGGAATCAAATAAAGTTAGATGCGGCCTCCGGTTACTACACCGCTCGCTGATCAATAAGTCACACTTGAGACGGTCATTCTTCATCGTCTCTTCTTTTGAAACCAAGAACACTTAAATAAATTGAGGAAGTAATTGACGGTTGCTCGAGAAGTTTCCCAAGTCATAATTAATCACAAAGTTCTCCAATAATTATTAAGAGGAAACTTTTCACATCTTTGCTAACCAATAAAACTAATTATACGAGAATATTGTCGAAAAATGGGGTTATTAAAGTACTTTGTCTTACAAGGGAAGGACACACTAAGTTTTTTCGGAGGTTCTTGGTTTAAATCATATTAGACACGTGTTTTGCCGTCTCGACTAGTGTGCCCTAGAAGCCAGGAAAATAAAGTTAAATAACATTAAACTAATTTATTTTATATCTTGAGTTTAAAAATATCATATCGACGTGATTCTTGCTCTTACATTTTTGTTTTTGAGAGCAAACTTAAGGAAAAATAATGCCGCTTCATTGATTTTGGTGTAGGGTAATTAAAAAAAAATGTATTAGACCTTCGACCAAACTACCTTTATAGGGAACCCTCAAAACATTGAAAATATATTATTTTTTCACTCTCTTCAAGGGGGATGAAATTTGTGTCCAAACTATTGACAAATCTTCTTTAAATCGCCATTACGTCGTTACACTTTCTTTTGCTGTATACAAATGAACGAAAACCTGATGTAAAGTTGGAAAATCCTGAATATATTTGAATTTTTTAACTTACAACTAAACAAAAGGCATTTCAAGCGTATTGCCATATTATATCTTAGGTAAAAATATAAAATTGATATGTTTTACCGTTTACCCATAATTCAAGTTTATGTTACTTAAAAAATAAAAATTACTTCCTTGTTCAGGCAAATTTTAAAGGTTACGATTTTTAATTTGTATATATGCATAAAATTTCGAATTCAAGGGTTCTTTTAAATGCTAAATTAGAATTTAACGTCATGTTTAATGTAAAAAATCTATAAAGCAGTTTGCTTGAAGAACTAATATTTTTTTTTTTAGTTTAATTAACCTATAACAAATTTTATGATACGGCTGCAATTTTGGTGCATGAATCATATCGATATAATTTTTCAAAAACGATAAATAAAATAATTATTTTAATGCTATTTCATTTTTTTTCTTGCCTTCCAGAGCCCATTAGTAGGAACGGCAAAATGAGTGTGTAGTATTCTTTTACCAGGAACCTTCAAGAAAATCTCCTACAAGATCCCTGAGAGAATGAGTGTGTCCTCCCCCCCCCTTGGTAGTGAGTATCTGTAGTAACTCAAGTATTGTTGGTGAACCAGGATCAACAATACTTGAGTTACTACAGATTATCCTCCCTGTTTATATATATATGACAGATCCCAATGAAGGAACCCACTTGCAGACCTTACTTTTCTATTCCGACCGGTGCAGATATTCGATAATGCAGTCTTTTTAGAGAAAACCATGTTTTTTCCCCATAAAAGCTGTAATACCTCCATTATGTACATTTAAGAAATAAATGAAAATCAGAACCATTGAAACATTTATTCACTTACCCTTCCTATATTTTCAATCGTATATTTACATTATATGCACATTAAAAAATGCAGATATGTTAATTTTTATAGTTTGTTTGGTATATCTCATGAAGTTATAAGCAAATCACTATAAAAATTTAATTTAAAAATAAACATATTTTGTTCAATCCGACATATATATATATATATATATATATTTTTTTTTTATTTTATGAAGAGAAAAGATTTGACCCCGGTTGGGATTCGAACCCAAGTCTCCACCTCTCTAGCGTGGTGCCTTATCCACTAGGCCACCGAGCTCGTATCCGAACCAGGGAAATCTTCTCTCGGTGGCCTAGTGGATAAGGCACCACGCTAGAGAGGTGGAGACTTGGGTTCGAATCCCAGCCGGGGTCAAATCTTTTCTCTTCAAAACATAAAAAATATATTTAAAAAATATTTAATAATCAAGAATCATTTCATAATTTAATTATATATATATATATATATATATATATATATATATATTTTTTTTTTTTTTTTTTAGATACAGCTTTTAATGGAACTCAGAAAATCAGAAAATTACATTTAATAAACTATTAGCCATACAAAATTATACATAAAAGCTAATTCTACGAAAATCGCAAAATTACTTGAAGAAAAAATACAATGATTGCAAACATTTTTCGAATGCTAAAAAAAAATTACTTTCAGCTAATTTCATTCATTTAATTCAACGTTCATTTTTAAACATTACCTATAGTGATTAAAACAAAATATGTGTAAAAAAAAAAAAGTAAATAGATAAAATGATAAATTGATAAGAGCTATCGCGTATCTGACCCACACAAGTCCGTTTAATTTCTATGTTTGTTTGAATTAAGTGTAATTTAAATTTGCATGTTACTTATGAATTACTATTTTTTACAACGAATAATTTAAAATAAAATATTTAATAAACTGGGATGGGTGTGCATATTCCTGAAATACAAAGCATGTTTTTCTAATGTTACGTTTGCCGTAGGAAACTATACTAGGGTTTGATCAAAAGAAGAGAAATCCCAAGACGGCCTAGGATCAAAGAAAATTAAACAATTATTTTTGTATGTGTGAGACATATAAGACAATGGGACGGTTAAATATAATTTAAGAAATTTTTTTTTTTTTATTGCCTGAACTGTACTAATATACTCCACGCATGCATTACATTTTGTATATAACAAATGTTATTTTCTGTGCACCATTTATTTGTTAAATAATTATTGTATTTAAATATATCAGGTTTACTTTTTTAGGTCTGATATGAATTTATGTTTTGAATATCCATAGAAGTTTTAAATCGATGTATCGTTAAAGAAACGAATACATAAATACGAAAATATTCGGTACTCACTCATCAATAATTGAAACTAATATTTAAAGCTATACAAAATTGAAAAAAAAAAAAAAATAAGAACTTACACTGACGCCATTGTTCTTACCACCCGTTTGAAGACATTGTTATCCCAAAAGACACACGATCGGAAATAATAAATTAAATTATTAGATAATAAAACACACTAATACACTAAATCACAAAGCGCTGTAACACTACATGAAACATTAATTTTAACCGAAAACCGCACAACACGTCCGTCAGTAGAAGGGAACACTTGGACATCTTAAATTATACTGACCATAATAAGTACTAGCTGTTGAAGGCTTGGAGTCACCAGTTGATTTAATTATAAATAATCGAATCTGATTGGCTGAGGAGTTCCGTAGACACCCAGTACTTTTCCATTATCCCTTACTTATTAGTTTTTATACTGTCCGTGTAAAAAACATTAGACGTTTCCAGTTCTGACCAGATTTTATGTTTATTCAGATATTAAAATAAAGATATATATACAGTAATTATTCCATTGATGTAGTAGGACTTATTATACTTAGCATATATATAAACAAAAACATCTGATGCTCGAAAGTGAGGACACTCCAGACCAACTCAGGGATTGTTTCTTGGATTCCTCGATGATTAGTCTTACCCTGATGGTAAGCTAAAGTCACCTCTTTCTGACGCTCCTCGTCCCTCAGGGTCTCGACCATCAAAGTACAGCGAATAAACGTTCTATCTATTCCCAGCCGTTCTGAACGCCACAGTCTCTTAATCTTTTCCCAGATCGTAGCGTTCCCCACGTACAAGTGATGTACTTTTCCGGGTTTGGACGATTCTTTGAGTACTTTATAGATTTGATCCTCTGTAGCCCTGGGCTGCGACCAAATTGTGGTGATATGGCATCCGCCATAGCTGGTAAATTCCGCTTTCATTAGGCCTGAGGTTCTGGTTTTCCAAATTATCTGCCGACGCTTATCGTTGATAATTTCCTCTACTTCTTCCATCTCCGACCCTCTTTCTTCAACCCTTACTTCGCCTTCTGATGATTGCCTTCCCGAAGCTTCTAGGGGTTCCTCCTCATCCGGTGTCCACTCACTCAGAAATTGCCTCACATCTCTTGACGTATGGCCTCTGTCTTCCTCGATTGCATTAACCATAAGCGCACGCGATAGCCAGTCAGCTACAACGTTTTCTTTGCCCGGTTTGTACTCTATGACCATATTATATTGGCTTAAGAACTCCTTCCATCGAGTGATTCTCGCCGAGGACTCCTTCAGTTTTCCTACCCATTGTAGCGGCCTATGATCAGTATGTACCCGAAAGGTTCTACCGAAAACGTACGCTCTAAAGTGATCGATAGCCCACACGATCCCGAGCAATTCTCTCTCTAGTGCGCTATATCGGGTTTCTGCGTCCGTGAGCCTTCGGCTGGCATAAGCTACCGGACGTTCTCCCTTTTCCCCGTCTTGAGATAGCACTGCCCCCGATGCATATTCACTGGCATCGGTTGTGATAGTGAATTGCTTCGTGAAGTCCGGGAACGCTAACACCGGCTCTGCCTGAAGCCGTTTCATGCATTTCTGGATGTTATCCTCCATCTCCGGCGTCACTACCACCTTCTTTCCTTTCTTTAGAAGGTTGTTTAGGGGTACTAGGTACTCCGCCATTTCTGGTACAAATCTCCGATAGTAATTTAGCGCCCCCAGTAGTCTTCTAACCCCTTGCACATCTCTGGGGACCGACATTCTTTGAAGTGCTTCTACCTTGTTACTATCCGGTTTTACCCCTTCTCTTGATATTATGTGCCCTAAAAAAATTATTCGCTCCTGCCCTAGGATTGATTTTTCCTCTGATAGTTTTAACCCAAATTCTCTAATTCTGTCAAAGACCTTGCGTAAGTGTTCCACATGCTGGGCTTCCGTTTTACTGAATACCAACAGATCATCCATGTACACTTGGCACATTGATTCATCTATACCCCTTAGGAACTCATCCATCAGCCTCTGAAAGGTTATGGGAGCGTTTTTCAGTCCGAACGGCATCCGAGTGAATTCATAATGCCCCCTCTCAAATGTGAATGCTGTCTTGAGCTGGTCTCGAGGGTGCATCTTTATTTGGTGATATCCAGCTTTTAAATCCAGCGTGCTGAATATTGTCGTCCCACTCAGCCTATCTATAATATCCTCAAACCTGGGGATCGGGTATTTTTCATCCACGGTGTTGTCATTCAATTTTCTGTAGTCGACCACGACTCTATACTTTTCTTTATTCTCACCTTGTGCGCATTTCTTTTTCACGGGCCATAAGGGGCTATTATAGGGCGACGTGCTGTCCACTATAATCCCCTGTTTCTTAAGGCTATCCAACTCTTCTCTGATGTGCTGTCTCAGGGCCTGAGGATACCTCCTCTCTTTTACATAAGTAACCGTTTCTTGTTTTAATAAAATTTCGTGGACCGTTCTATCTGTTATTCCGAGTGTCTCGCCCTCTTTGAAGAATATATCTTCATATTCCCCTTTTAAGGCGTATCTCCAGTCCTTTACTCGCCCGATTGCTCCAAACCTTGTTTTCCCGTCTTTCGGAAGTTCCCACCATCTATACTTCTTCCCCCTATACGAATGTTCCACCTCCCGTTATTACATTTGATTGCTGCTCCGGTCCTACTTAAAAGATCGCACCCGATAATCGCTTGGTATTCCCTCGGCATCTCTTCCACCACATGAACCTTTAAATTATCTCTCCCCTTGACCCACCTTTTAAGTTCCATCAATGCTTCCGCCTCTACTCTACATGGGCCCCCTAGTGTAACTAATTTACAATTACATCCCTTGATCTGGAATGACCTCTTCCCGTACCACTTCTCTAGCGCCCCTTTACATAAAATAGTATTAGAACTCCCCGTATCTACTAGACACTTCACCCCCCCCCCCCAACTCTAATTAAAGGCAAACCGACATCTCCTTCCTTCACATTATTACTCACCAATATGCGGTTGCCTCTCTGCTGACCTCCTCCTCAGCTGCTGTCCCGTGATCCTCTCTCCTCTGCTGGCCGTTGCCGCCCGGTCCTCGCTCTGCTTCCGCCTCGTGGTTCAGTTGCCTCCTCCTCTGAGTCAGATGTTCCCGCTACATCAGTAGTCTGTGACGCCGAGTCTCTCCTCTTTATCGTCCTGCGTCTGTTTTGCCATATCTTCTGGGCGTTAACTTCCATTGGTTCACCCCGATTGTCCCTCCAGTACAAATATGGGCATTGCCTGGCTATGTGCCCCTCCGTACCGCACTCAAAACATTTCGTGCGGGGACATTGCGCTACGAGGTGTCCTGCTTTCCCACACCCGTGGCATTTTCTCTCTTCTTTTCTGCTATTTCGTGGTCTTGCCCGCCCCGGTCTTCCTTCCGCTCCTTCTTTACCTTTATACTCGGGATCTCGTCTCCTGTTGACGATAGTCGTCGGTCCTGAACGTCTATACGACACTCTGCTCCAGCCTGGTTCATCCATATCCATGCGGGTTTCCTCCTCTCTCGCACTGGTGTCTACCATCTCCTGAGCACACTCGACAAACGTGCGCTCCTTTGGCAGCCCATCTTTCTTCCCGGTCTCTCTCGCCAACTGTACCTTTAGGATGGTGGACAGGAACGCCATCCTTGCTTCTGCTTCTGCTACGCTAATTGTTTCTCTTAACTTTTCCGTGATCCGGTTAAATCTTGCTAAGAGCGCCGCTGCATATTGGCCACTAGATTGCTTCGGTCTTCTGGTTTCTCTGAACATCTGAAAGATGTCCTCTTCTGGAGTCCATCTTCCTCCTCCAAATGCCTTTTTTAATCTTTCTTTCACCACCGGCCATGGAGTTTCTTCGTCCGCCTGTATTTGGTTTAATACGCTGCGCCTTACTCTACACACCAATGTTGCCTTCAAAGAATCGGCATCTCCAGCGTCTAACAAATTATCGGCCCTCTTCGCCTCTATACGTGTCATTAGGCGGTCACCACCTTTTAAAAAATGGTTTAGCTCACCTATCTCCCCAGAAAATTCCGAGATGGCTTTCCTGAGATCCTGCGAAGTCGCTGTTCTGATCTTCATCCATTCCAGAACATTTGCGTGGGCCGCTGCTAGTGTTCCTTCCGGTAACGGTGGCATAGCTTGGTTCTCCATTAGAAACTTTTTCTTACAGCGTACTAATGCCTATAAAATTAACTTCTTAAAAAAAAAATAGGCCTCTGCACTCGCTCCCGGGTTTCGGCACCAGTTACGTACGGCCGGTTTAGAAAATAAAAAAAAAGGAAAAAAAGGTAACAAGAACAACACGTAATAACGCTTACAATATAACTGATTTATTCCTCTTAGTAATTCTCTTTATATACACTTTGGTTTGTTTACACTAAAGCTTTAGGTATTAACAGTGATATTGTCTTACTCCAGACATTAACTTATATATATATATATATATATATATATATATATATATATATATATATATATATATATATATAATAAAAATAATGAAATAACGGGGTGCTTTTTCAAATAATTCTAAATCAATACATCAATCTTTTCTATTGCTTATATTAATAATTTTCCATAAGTAACACATAACCCTATTTATCATAAATTAAATAAATTCACTTGAAAACAATTCATTATTTTAATAAATTTAATATTAGATAAATTATGTAAATAAAAAAACAGCAATGTTTTTTCCTATTAATATCAAACGATGTATTTATAGATTATTTTTTTCACATTTCCTTCAGTCCATGTCCATCATTCTTTTCGTTATTTACAAGTATGCCAAGACTAGTGGAAGAAGTTATTCAAGCCAGATGGGGCAATATGTCTCATTAAATATAAATTAAAAAGTTAAAAATTAAAATTGAAAAAATGGAAATTTTAAAGCATAAGTTTTCTAACTTTTTTATTTATTAGAAAAATATTTTAATAAAAATTGTTTATGTCTGGTATAGGAATGTTTATTATAGACTTCAGAACCTTTCTTTATTATCTTCCAATAATATACCTGCTACCTAATACCTGCCAGAAAGACAGCAATGAAAGTAAATTTCGAATTTTAAAAGATCTGCAAGACATAAAACGATTAGAAGAGACCTAAGAAGAAATGGATTTCAGGCCAGAGTAAATAGGAAAGAAATAATATTCCTCTATCTGATCCTTGCATATGAAATTTCCTTTCGAAGACTAATTGGACGTCGTTTCAGTAGTCTGGAAGTTTATTTTAAATGTTTTTAAAGCATTTCATTCTTTCAAGTTTGATTTTCTAAGTTATAAATTTTTTTTCTATTTTCTCTGGCTTCAAAACCATTTCTTCTTAAGTTTCTTTTTATCGTTTTAAGTCTGGCAGATGTTTCTAAATTCGAAATTTACTTCCATTGCTGTCTTTCTGGCCGCTATTTCTGGTTAGCATTAACTTTTCTCATTTCATCTCTACTCAAACTAAATCCCATCTTGGCGAGAGCGAATTCTCGGCCATACCGATCGGCCCTTATCTTCCAGCCTTTCGTTATTTAAAAACATTTGATTATGTATTGGAGCTTTGAACGAGCTATATTAATCATTGAACTAATCTGGACGTAAGGAAATCGCTGTTATCTGAGGAAAAGTGCATGTCACCGCTGTTGAATAGAGGCATTCTGATTATCGGGCAGTAGCTTTTTATAAAATACGATAGAAACCGATAAAATTGCTAGAAAGAGGCAGGATTAACAACTAGTTAACTTCTCTACACCAGACCTTAAGTATTTAAGGGATTAAATGAGATAATTTGGTGCTGTACGAAAACTTTTGCTGCAGTCAGTTTACACTTTTTTATATTTACAGAGTAAATACATAAATACTATCCATATTTTGGAGGCTTTAATTATTAGGCGTTTTTCTCATGTGAATGAGGAAGAATATGAAATCGTCAAAAAAATTATTTTTGTACAACAAGAGTTATAATAATCGTATTTTAGTGAATGTAGTAGGTGTACGAAAACTTTTGCTGCTCACTGTATATATATATATATATATATATATATATATATATATATATATAGAGAGAGAGAGAGAAGAGAGCAGATTTGCCTGGTTCGAGAGAGAGAGAGGTGGAAAAACTCGGGTTCGAATCCGACTGGGTCAAATCTTTTCTCTTCAAAAATAAAATAATATATATATATATATATATATATATATATATATAGAGGAGAGAGAGAGAGGGAGAGAGAGTGAGTGAGAGTAATGCCGTACTGTACATACATAGCACTGAGTGTCCAATCAATTATGCACTTGTTTTTTGTTTTTTTTTCAATGAGAATTATAAAGTATTTTTATGGGCCCAAGCATTAACAGTTATTTGTAAGTATTAGAAAACCTAAGTCTTACATTCAAAATTTCAGTTTATTCTTCAGGATGCTGCTATGTAAGGATTTAAATCATAAGATATTTACATAGCATGAATTTTTGATCGGGTTAAAATCGATGATTTGGTTCGGGAATATGGGTCAGGACGGAGGGGGTCACAATTGTGAAACATCAACAGGAGGTTCTCCACAACTGGAAGCCATTTGCATCCCGATTCAGACTAATCTATGCAATTTGCAAATTTATGGTACCTTCCCTCGATGCCTCGGTGGCTTAGTTCTTGCTCCCAAATCTGCTAATTTATTCCTGAAATCATGAATCATAGGGCGTCATTAAAATATATTTCAACAATTTCATTTCACCAATATATATTAACAATCGATTAAAACAAGTGCAATCGACTTTCAATAATATGAAATTCAAGATATAAGAAGAAGAATTCAATTAACGAGTGATCAAAAATAATCGATTATAATGCTACCTTCAATAAATAACATAGTTTATGCAACTACAAGATTAAGAAGAAAAATTAATCGTTGTTTTCGCCTATTTAAAAATTTAACAGACTAACGATCAAAGCTTCCAATTAGTTACAAAGGGCAGTAATTAAACATAGGGCTGAAGAGAAAAAATGTTCTGGGACCTAGTCCCTTTAGAATAAAAAATAAATTCAGAAATAAATAGAGTTAGTTACATCTATTCAGAGACATAATAAAATTTAAAAAAATTCAGAAAATAATAAAATAAAAATGATATTATAGTGGGGAATAAGAGAAGACTCTACAAATTAAATGATAAATTATTTTAGTACAATGCTTAGTGTTGTACATTGAAAAAATTATATTGAGTGGAATCTAAAAAATCCAAATAATTTATAAAAAAAAATTCCAAACATGCAAGATCATGGCTTCATTTAAATGAGTAGGTAAATTTTTAGCCAACGTCTCTAGAATAGTAGATTTTGTTATCCTAGTATAAAGAATATTTTTCATTTCGTTACATACTAATACTAATTTTCAAGCCCTAAAACACCATAAATACTACATCAAAAGAAATATTAGTGTGTCCATTTGCAGTGTTTATTAAAATATTATAGTAATAATTTGTAATCCTAAAGTCAGAATTTATTACTTGTTGTTGATTATAAATGCTCAACTAATTTATGAACAATTTTTGCTTTTTTAGCTCTCATATGTATTGCTTTAATTTTTTGCTACTGTAATTTATTATTAAAGCGAGGTATCGGTTCTGAGAAACGAGAATTGAAACTGTTACTATTGACACATCGTTACTAGGAACCGTTACTTTTCTAAACAACCGATATTGCTGAGAATCTACTCAACCTTAATTTTAACTAATACCGTAAAAACAGTCAACATTTAAATGTTAAATCAATCTAGTATTTAAAAAAGATACATAACGAGTATATTAATATATTTCAATATAATACCATTCAAATACAACCCTCAAATATTTTAAAATATTAGATACTCAGTGTTGCCGATTTCAACATAACATTTTTCCCTCGGGCTGCAGTAAAATATCCTTTTTTTCCCCCCAGCCATTTCAGAAATTCCCCCCACCCCAACTTTCCCCCTAACGACAAATAAGTAATAAATATTCAAATTTAGTAATAAGAAACTAAGTTTATAAATGTCTTTAGTTTTTACAATTAGTTAAAAATTAAGATATAATTTTTATATTTAAAGTAATTTATGTAATTCAGTACTGTTATAAAATAAAAATATATACTTTATTAAATATTAATTTTAGTCCAAATCTACGCTACTGGAATTGACATTTTTAGATTAAAAAATGTGGGGTAAAAATGGCAAAAATGTTGGATTATAAACTTTTATTTTCAATTTGATTATTATAACAAAAAATAAGTTATTGTCACAGGAGCACACAAAAATATATTAGTAATTAAAAAAAAACACCTGGAATGAGGAATCCAGTGGATTTACCACTGCAGGTTATAAAAATGAAAGTTACAAAATATTGTTATAAAAAATAATTATAAATCAAAATGCCCTCTGAATTAAAATAAAGAAAAATGAAAGTGATCACGGCAGTGGAAAGTCTATTTCACAGTTCCTCTTTGATTATTACACCTTTCTGATGATGTGTAACCTCCAAAAATTCAAAAACTGCTCGAATTTCCCCCCAAAACATTTCCCCATTTGGGTGCAGAGGCTTCTAAAATTTCCCCTCGTGAGAAAATTTCCCTCCAATCGACAGCCCTGTAGATACTGTTCTTTTCCTACTCAAAGAAATTTTGTCTATTAACTTGACAATGCTTATTACAAGTGTATGGTTGTGTGTATAGGTATATAAGTGAATAAGTGCTGTGTGTATAAGTATATATCTTGGTATCTGTAAATATCTTTTCTTATTTTCTCATGGTAATTTTTTTTTTGTTTATTTCATTTCTCCTTCTTAATTATCTTATTTACTAAAGTTCTTTATACAATTATTTACAATTGACTGTATTCGCAAGTCTCCTGTTCCTCTTATATAAATACCTTTGTATGAAAATATATATGCCAGACCATTGTACAATTTGATGATACAATTATGTTATTCTTAGGGGATAATACATCCCAGAATAAAGGTTATTTTTTCATTTTCATTTTCATTGAACAATATACAGAACAATACTCACTACTAGCTGTGCCGATCTCTTCCGATTTTTTTTCCGGATCTCCGGATTTCCGATCTCTTTTCACAAAATGACGTGTTTTTACTTTTTTATTATTTTTTTTGTCTCAGTACTATAGTATGTAAAAATAACTAATAATTAATGAAAAGCTAAGCGAACCGGAAGGTTCGATGCCGACGCCACTAACCTTTGAATATATGCCTCCCTTCAACCCACCCCATCAAAACCCAAACAACAAGATCAACACTTAAAAAATCATTCCATCTACGTCTCGATCTTTACTATCTTATATATTCAGTATCTTTACTCGAAGGTTCGAAACCGAATACCTTTTTTGAAATCATTACTAAGCTCAACGACTTTGCATGCCCATTTTAACCGTCGCGCTGCAATTACTTGAAATAAATTTACCGGATATAACACCCGCAGTTCCTCATTGTGAAGCCTTCAAAATTCTCCTGTATTTTCATAATTTTTTGGGCTAAATATTCTACGCATTACTTTATTTTCGAAACATTTAAGGCGTTACTCTTCCCTTAAGGTAAGCGGTCAAGTTCTGCATCAACAGAGAACTGTTGGTAATATGATAATCTTATATATCCTAATTTATTAGGTTTCTGGAGACTATATCGAAGTGAGTAGTATTTCGACAGAGAAATAACAAGATTACTGGGTTTTATCTTTATTTTTTTTATTGATTGAGAGAATGTTCCTTATTGATATGGTAGTCCCTAGAAATTTCAAGTGCCTAAAACATTCAAATTTAATCCTGACAATCTCTGTATCACCCCAATATCTATCGCCTTTACTGCTAACCATATATTTCGATTTATCGATATTAATTGCTGGACCAATTTCGTTTCCGGTTTTCATGACCATTGGTGCGTCTACTACTAACAAAGAATATATTTCAAACAAATAAATAACTCATGGTTACAATCAAACATAAACAAATAAATACGTAGGTCACAAACAAACTCTAACAAAAACCAACTCTTCAATCGTTTGATGTGACAAAGCAACAGTGCATAAGGTTATTCCTACTTCCAAACTATCCGCTAGAGCGCACTGTTACATATATACAGGGTGAGAATCTCTTAGTGTAAAAAAAAAAAATGGATGAATCTAGATCAAAAATGTAGCAAAATGCCGCAGACCTCACCTTTCTATTCCAATCCGTTTCAGATATACGATAAATCAAAGAAATTTTTGAGGAAACCACGTTTTTTTCCATAAAAGCTCTAATATCATCATTTTGTTTGAATACTTTTCAAATTTTGACCACATTTTTAGATTTAGCATTAAATTTTCTATAATAGCTGAGTACCTGTAACATTGAATTTTACAAACTTAGTATCTAAAGAACAGGATGATCTTCACCTTATTTGGGAAGTCACAATATCTTATATTACTTGAACGCTCTTTTTCGAAAAAACTATCCACAAAACATCAAATCTCATAAAAACTTGCAAAGTTAATAAGCTTTCGAATGATATGTTAAACTTATTGATTTTGTTTCGATTTCATGGATAAATTTACTTTTGAAACCGAAAAAATATGGTGTTCTCATTTGGCATACAAATCAGATACTTATTTATATATATTTGTAGAGTATCACAGGTATTGCTCAAAATGATCTCCACTATTTCTAATACAAGCACGATATCTTTTTCTTATTTCTGTGGTAGTTGGTCTAAAAATAAATTCTTCCTTCATTATGGTAAACGCGGCATTGATTCTTTAAATAAGTTCATGTTTTGAAAAAGCCCACTACAACTTACCTGTAAGAGAATGTTTAAACAATTGTTTCCCACAATCCTGGATAGGAAGACGGGGTCCAATTGAGTGGCCAGCACGGTCTCCAGACCTCACGCCGCTCGATTATTACGCCTGGGACCGTGTCAAAGATTTGGTTTATAATGAAGAATTGTTTTCAAGACAACAACTTATTAAAAAAAAAATCAATGCCGCATTTACCATAATGAAGGAAGAATTTGTTTTAAGAACAACACCACAGAAATAAGAAAAATATATCGTACTTGTATTAGAAATAGTGGAGATCATTTTGAGCAATACCTGTGATAAATAAATAAATAAAATAAATAATTAATAAATAAATTAAATGATTGTTTTTTATTTAATTTTTTTCTTTACCTAAGATAGATAAGTTTGATGAACTCCTTTCTTTACTTAGAACAGGTATCTGGTTCCTGACGCAGTTTCCTCTGTCTTGCAGAGGAAAAAAATCTCATTTCAGCTTCATTAACCAAATTACCGATACTTATATACCCATTCACAATTTATGATCAGTTATTTTTTGATCGATGCCAGCCAAGAAGGGCAACTTAATCCTGCTTTTGCTACAAACTTTCTAATGGCACAAGACAGTGATGTGGCGGTGATGAAATGTTAGGGATATCTTTTTTTTTTTTTTACGATTTTGTGGCGGATCTGTTCGGCTCAGATCAATGGAACTCGCTAATAACTTAGGACCAATGCAGTTGAAGTAAATATAAATTATTATTTTTTTTTTTTTTATAAATTAATACATTAATTTAAAGAAAAACAATTTATTACGAATATATTATTATTTATTAAGACTTTAGTGTATAAATGTAAGGTACTAAGATTTGCGCCTCTTGCTGGCGGAGGCAGGGAATGTTGAGAAGTTTCCTCTTGGTTGGCTCCGATGGGCCAATACTGAACGGACTTCCAGGCATCTTTGTTGAGGCACCTCAACGCCTTACTCAAATATCAACAGTTTTAACATTCGACAAAAATAGTTTCAGATCTAAAGTGATATCATTACCATTAGATAAGTCTGAGACTCTAAAATCGAGAATATTTCCAGTGTAGTAGTTTTATTTAATGAACAAATAATTCTGCATTTTATACTAGTTATTATAACAGTAGGTCTTGCTCTCTCTGGTCCATTCTCTACTAAGATGTTTAAGTAATATAAAATTTGACTTCAAAATAAATTGAGAAACTGATAAGAAAACACACAACATTGAACTCATAATAAAATTATACTATGTAATTGATATTATGTAAAATCAAAACTCAATTAATAATTATTCATCTTAATAACAACTAACTTTAAAGTCAAACTATTATATATAAATAAATATAGTATAGTATAAGTATAAATACAATACTATACTATACTATATTTATACTACTATACTATATATATACTATATATACTATACTATATAATAGTATAGTATAAATAGTATATATATATATATATATATATATATATATAATATTAAATAAAAACCTCTCATTTACTAATACATATTTTCTTTTTTATTACTAATATAGGCTAATTTTCAATACATATTTTTTATCTTGCCCAGAAAATTTAAATTACATGCTGATTGCAGCTAATATCAATTAAATTTTTTTTTTTTTTTTTTTTTTTTTTTTTTTTGTAAATATCAAAGCGATCCGGTCTAATCAGGTTGATGAATCCTTAATGGATTGAAAATTTCTCAGAATACAATTTTCCGATCCGTTACTGTATATCATTTCTGTTTTAAACGCGCACATTGCAAATTTATCAACTAATTAATTAGGAATTTTAATTACATGATTAAATAAATTATAAAGTGAATAATTATTTCTCAAGTGTTTTTTACTACCCCAGATTTTTCAGGTTTAAAACAATTAAAAAATTATTAGTACAACCTCTCATCCACAGAGTTTAGCAAAAAGTTTAATTTGAAATATTTATTCTCTTTAATAAGAATTTGAGAAATTAATTTTTTTTTTTTTTATTACATTGAATTGTTTTGCATACAGGGTGTTCGGAAGATTGTTGGCCGAAGAGGTGACTCGGGTAGGGAGGTTCATTTGGAATATATTTAAGGTCACTTACCTTTATACAAAGTCTTATGGTTTTTTTTGTAAAAATTGCCAAAATCAAACATTTATGCCTTATAACTTCGTTGTTTACTGATATATCAACACCATTTGTTTTTGCTGTAATTACTAATACATTGTCCATGTATAATAAAAAAGATTTGACGCAAAAAAACAAATACCAAAAAAAAAACGGAGATCGTTAAATCTTGCTAAAGGCAAAAAAAAAAAAAATGTTTTTAATATAATTTGGATTAGGCTGTTGCCCTTTCTTTTCTTTCTTTTTTTTTTTTTTTTAGCTGCGATTGCATAATGATAAGTGTTTATTCTTAATTTTTTTTTAACAATAAACAACAAAGTTATAAGGCATAAATGTTTGATTTTGGCAATTTTTACAAAAAAAAATCATTTAAAAAAACCGCTAGACTTTGTATATAGGTAAGTGACCTTAAATAAGTTCAAAATGAACCTCCCTACCCGCGATACCTCTTTGGCCAATGATCTTCCGAACACCCTGTATGTCACATTAAATATTAAAAGTTGTAAATAATTAATGCTATTTTCTATAAACTATTTATTTATTGAATTATTATTGTATTTAAATAAATTAGGTTTATTTATTTTTTTTTTTTTTTTTTTTTTTTTTACGTCAGATATAAATTATTTTTCGTAATATCCATTGTAATTTAGCTGATAGGAAAACATTCAAAATTGACCTGATAATATAATGATGCTAATAAGCTTAACAGTATTATATGTGCAAATCAAAACTAAATTTATAATTATAACAATAAAAATAAAATAACAAGGGAAAAAAATCAATAAAAAATTTACCGATTCGTTACTTTAGTTCATTTCTGTTTTAAACGAACACATTTCAAATTGATCAATTAGTTAATTATAGATTTTAATTATATGATTAAATTAATTTTAAAGTGAATAATTATTTCTTATAAAATAAAAACAAAATATAACCCGTGACATTGCCAACCCCCGAAGTAAGTTGCCAGGGAGGATTTTCAGATCTAAAAATTAATTTAAACTTGGCTTAGCTCTTGATGACGCCAAATAAAAAAAAAAAGAAAATAATTAAGAATAAACACTTATCATAATGCAATCGCTGATAGAATATTTGAAAGAAATATAAAAGGATTTTCTAATTTAAATTTAATTTAATATGGTTTTTGGTTTTACTTTCTTAAAAACTATAAATTGTATTTTTAGTGAATCATTATATTGTTCTATTATTATAATTAACACATCCTGAGTTATTTAAAAACAATTTCAGTCTTATAAAAATATTTGCAAAAATGCTATTCATTGAAAAAAATAAAATATATATTTACGGAATGTATGCTGATTCTAGTGATGCTATTACTATTGTAATCGGTTGGACGCAGCAGTTGTTATGGCCGTTAGATATGGTTAATGAAATCTCAACTTCAAATTTATCAAAAGGGGTAATAAATCGATATTTTTTGACTTTAATAAAATTTCACATATAAGGGTTTTATGGTGCGTTAAATCAAGATTTGATGTCAGTTGTTCATGAAAAAAAATTCCACTGATTTACAGCGGATTTCCTTGGAATTTTGTAATTTTTTAAGAGTTTTTGAGTACCCTAAAGCCAGGCGGCGTCTTGAGGATAACGGAAGTATTTTTATATCATAGCATACATAACTGCAATCAAACGTGAAAGAATCATTTATCTATCTTGACCGAGATCTTAGAAAAAAAAAAAAAAAAAGTGATTTTCATATATTTTATTTTTTTTCTCGGTTTCTAACGCTCATTGGCGGCTATAACTCTAGTCTTGCACTATTATAGGTTCCTACTACCCACACACAAGTCGGCATTCAAATCTGTAAGTTACAACTCCAAACGTCTCCTTGTCTGATTATTTAATCTAATAATTGAATTTTATTTGTTTATCGATAAACATTTTGTATTTGTAAGTATGTAATTATCATTTGCGGACGATGTAGTAATTACAAGAAGAACTACTAATGCGCTCCTAGGAGCTTTCGAGGAGTGTGAAAAAGCAGCAAGAAATGTAGGACTCACACTAAATAAAGAAAAGACTAAATACATGGTAACAACTAGAGAGGAAAGAGGACATAGATACATTGAGGGGGCTGGATATTCCTTTGAGAGATTGCCTAAGTTTAAGTATCTGGGTGCAATTGTCATTGAGGACAATAGTATCAAAGAAGAAATAAAATCAAGAATAATAACAGGAAACAGGTGTTATTGGTCTTTAGTAAAATATTTTCAAAGTAGAAACATATCCTGCAATATCAAAATAAGGGTATATCGAACGATCCTTCAGCCGGTTGTTATGTACGGGAGTGAGACATGGACCCTGACATTACACGACGAAAAATTATTAAACAGGTGGGAAAGAAAAATCCTTCGCAAAATATATGGTCCAACCAAGTATGGACTGAATCTCTGGCGAATGAGAACAAATGAGGAACTGAGAACTCTATATGCTGCTCCAGATATTGTAGCCAACATAAAAAGAGGCAGAATTAGATGGCTGAGGCATTTGCAAAGAATGGAGGCAAGTAGGCTCCCTAAAATGATGTTGGAGGGGCACCCGGGTGGAATGAGAAGGAGAGGAAGTCCTCAACTTCGTTGGCTGGAAGATGTAGAAGACGATCTTCGGACTCTGGGTGTGAGAGGATGGAGAAGGGTTGCCGAAGAAAGGTTTGAAAGGCGGAGAATTGTTGATTCTACAAGGACCATAAGCGCCATAAGATAATGAAGTATGTAATTTGGCATTATTCATTTAATGAATTTTTTACACATAGCAGTATTTTTAACCTGGTGTTTGAAAAGTACATAAAAGCATAATTAGCCATCCACTTTGGCAGAAATAATTTTATAGATCCATCTGGTTGGATTTTAATTTCTAACCATAAACGTATCCGATAGTTTGGCAAACTTCGTTTCTGGCACTCAAGACTATACGTTTTTAATATTATTATTATAAACCTTCCTAGAACTATGAAGGTATAGTCAAAATTAGGTACAGCTTATTATTACCATTGCAAACTCTGTTCCACGTATTGGTCAATTTTTAAACTGCACTTACAATTAGATCCACATGTCCCTCCATATATTTATAGCTTTTTTAATAACAATTGAATTGAAAATAAGTGAATTTAATCGTAAATTTCTAGTTCTATATAACACCGTACCTTTGTAACCTCTCTCGAATGGTGCTCGCCACCTATCGGTAGATTATCAAACTTGACTGCGCACCACATATTTATTGCTTTTTTATGGCAATATGATTGAAAATCTTTAAATTTTTATTATTGCTAAACCTTCCTTGAACCACGAATCTGATATGGTTAACATTTATCTGATCGGTTCCGTAGTTTTCATGGTTTGTGATATAGTTTTTGACAATTCAGTAACCTTGCAATGGGTGCATTTCTACGCGTCCCATCTCTCGACCATGTAAATCAAAAATATTTATACAAACATGTTAATTATACATAATGTGAAATATTTTAAAATAATATAAGAATTAATGTTAATTAATTGTCTATGGGATCCTTCTTTGAAGACGGCCATTTGTCTTCGTTCAGTAGAACTTCGGATATCAGTTTGTGTCTGTACCTTTTCAATTTTCTGTAGTCATAAATAAAATCGTCGTAAGTTTTTTCACTGATTTTGTCGCATTTACAAATTTAGTTTAAATTCGCATAAGTACCTTTTTACTCCGCTGTGTCCTATCAAAAATTAGGTTAGTTTGTATGTATTTGTTTTTAATTTTTTCTCTATTGCCTATAGGCTTAATGAATGTCTACCATTTGTTGAATTAGTCCATCGTTGGTTCCAAGTTTCTCTAGTTGTTTTTTTTCAAAATATTCTTGACTGCGCTAATCGGTGCCTTATATATATATATATATATATATATATATATATATATATATATATATATATATATATATATATATATATATATATATATATATATATACAATTCAAAAACAAATTATAAATCGCATTTATTACCGAATATATATACATATATGTAAGTCACCTACAATTCAGACAATGAAACAAACTTTGCAAACTTTTAAATAAGAAGATAAATTTTGAAAAGGGTCTGGATTTCATTTAATAATTAAGTCACCAATGTTGTGAAAACCTTATTGAAAACTGTAAATGTTAGGATGCATTGATATTCTTCTGGATGTTATCTTAAAAAAAAAATGTAACAGGGTTTGAAAACTATTATGAACGTGTAATGAATGATTTTTTTTTTTTTTTTTTTTATTTATTAATATTTACAACTGTACAAACTAATATACAACAAGTAAATGTGTTGACAGTGAATACAATGGCATGTAAATAACTTGTGAAGAACTACTCACTAGTAGCACTTCAATAAAATCTACACTAAAAGGTCTCTAGGCCATCTTCTTTTCAGACTCCTCGGAGGATTATCAGGGATGGAGGAGGATGCAAGTTGCGAGACAAGTGGATTAGAGTGGTTATGGAGCTTACTATGGAAGGATAAGTATCTGGTTTGGCTAAATCAGAAACATATGGAACGTTAAGATCTTTATGGATAAGTTTATTGGTCACGTAGCAAGGAGCATTGAGGATTTTTCTTGAGAAATGGTAGTTTTAGCAGAGCCCAAAAGCTCAACTCCGTACGTCCAAATAGGTCTAATCACTGTCATGTAAATGAGTCACTTGTAATTAATTGGGAGCTTTGAACGAATGAAAAATATAATGTATATTCTGAGGCAACGAAAATCCCCAAAGAAAAACAAAAATTATATATTGCTTTCATTAGTGCGTCAGTTACATTTTAAAATTGTAATTATATTTCTTCACATTTTACCCCAACTACAAATCTTTAATATAATATTAAAGTAGGTAAAGTAATGCTAGATTTTCAAAGAGAATTTTTTCGAATTATATACCAAGGAATATATTTAATATAATTTATCTAAACGTATAGACCAATCATATATTCTATATTTAGATATTTTGATATCTGACGTTTAGAGTGAGAAGGGAGAGAAAAGAAAGAGTTTCCCGAAAAAGGAAATCACTTTTCCCAAAATCTCTCTCTTGGGATGGGACTATCAATCCACGGGGGGCGTTAGAAAAAAAATTGCTATTGGCTCCCACTTGTATTTCCCATCAAGGGTACATATTGGCCAGAAAATCGGGAATGAAGAGAAGTCGAGAGTAATTTCAAAAAATCATATAATGTCTTTGACAAATCCACATTAATTATTAATTAAGTATCTGAATAAACTTTATTTAAATTTAATTTAGTAGGTTAAATAATTGTTTGAAAAAATTAAAAAATAGAACAAATAGAACGAATTTTTATCATTTACATATACTTTAAAAAAAAAAGGTTAATATCACATAGTTAAATGTAAGTTATATAATTAGGTGATATAATTGCGAATAAATAAATGATTTAAGAAAATAAAAATAAATTCTTAATTATAAAACTTAAAAATGTTTTCGAAGAATTTCAATCACTCTTAAAACAGAAGCACTACTAACAATAAGTCAAAACTGCTCGGAGATTTTAGGTGTTTTTGAAAGGATAACAAGATAATAGTAACTTCAGGTGGAATATCATAGTATTTTATAGTGAATAGAACTACAGATATTCTGATGAATATGGTAAATATTAAAATTACTATACTACATACAATATTTAAAAAATAATAAATTTTGTAACTATGATAATGATATTATGTGTGATAAATGGTTTTATATATTGCTTTGCAGAAATAATTTTATAAGGATTGAGGAAAAATTTCGGTTGAAAAATTTTGTTGACTATGAAATATATTTAAGTTAATACAAAATAATAATATTTATCTGTATACAGGGTGAGTATCTCTTAGTGTAAAAAAAAAAAAAAAAAAAATGGTTAAACTACATCAAAAATGTAGCTAAATGCCGCAAATCTCACCTTTCTATTCCAATCCGTTGCAGATATACGATAAATCAAAGACTTTTTTTGAGGAAATCACGTTTTTTCCATAAAAACTGTAATATCTCCATTTTATTTAAATAGTTTTCAAATTTTGGGCACATTTTCGGATTTAGCATTAAATTTCCAATAAGAACAGAGTATCTGTAACCTTTAATTTTACAAACTCGGTATCTTAAGAACAGCTTGATCTTCACCTTATTTGGGGAAGTCACAATGTCTCTTTACTTTAACGCTCACCGTTTTTCGTAAAAACTATCCACAAAACGTCAAATCTCACAAAAACTTGCAAATATAATCAGCATTGGAATGATATGTTGAAAGTAATGATTTAGTTTCGATTTTATGGAGAAATTTACTTTTGAAACCGAAAAAACATGGTGTTCTCATTTGGTATACAAATCACCTACTTGGGTAAATAAAACATTATGACAATCCCTTAATGGAAATGTGCATTTTAAACATAAAAAACTCTTCATTAGAATAAAATGGTAAGAAAAAAATTATTGTTTAATAGAAAATAAAGGAAAACTCTCAATAAAGTAACACCAGATCAGAGGTTCTTATGTTATTACATTTATTTATTTATTATTATTATTTAGTATTTATTTTATTAGTTTTTCAATGTAAGGTTTAAAACTCAATGATAATGAACATAGACCTCAATTTTGCTATAAGCTTCTGAATGCAGATGATATTAAAGATTACCAATTTTTGCGGTGAATTTATGGCTAGATGAGTCTCATTTTTACAGGGGAAGGCATTTCTACCATTATATGTGGAGTATCGTTGGTATATTCCTATTTGTATTGCTGTCGAATAATGTGGAGGAACACCATGGTGTTGGAAAGTCATATTTTGCCGATCTTCAGGTGGAATATCGTGATGAAGTTGTGGTAGGATATTTCGTAACAAATCTTTATTTCATCATTCAATCTGTTGGGCAAACTATGATTTTCACCACTATTCGACAACTATACAAATATAAATAAACCAACGATACTCCACATGTAATGGTAGAAATGCCTTCCCCTGTAAAAAAAGACCCATCTAGCCATAAATTCACCGCAAAAAGTGGTATTCTTTAATATCATCTGCATTCAGAAGCTATTAGCAAAAATAAGGTTTATTTTCATTATCATTGAGTTTTAAATGTTACATTAAAAATCTAATAAAATAAATCCTAAATTATATAGACGTTTTGTGGATAGTATTTTCGAAAAACAGTGAGCGTTGAAGTAAATACGACATTGTGACTTCCCCAAATAAGGTGAAGATCAAGCTGTCCTTCAGATACCAAGTTTGTAAAGGTTACAGGTACTCAGCTATTATAGAAAATTTAATGCTAAATCCGAAACTATGGTCATAATTTGAAAAATATTTAAATAAAATGGAGATATTACAGCTTTTATGAAAACAAAAAAACGTGGTTTCCTTAAAAAAAGTCTTTAATTTATCGTATATCTGCAACTGGTTGTAATATAAAAGTGAGGTTTGCGGCATTTTATTACATTTTTGATCTAGTTTCACCCAATTTTTTTTTCATACACTAAGAGATACTCACCCTGTATATACAGGGTGTCCCAGACATAGTGTAAAAAAAAAATTGGGTATTACTGCATGCTAAACGGGGTAGAATGGCGCAGAAACTAGTTTCATATCTCAATTTGTTGAGGAGATAGAATTTTTTTTGTTTTTATTTTTAAAATCTTTATTTTTTCTGAAAAATGGCAGTTTTCTCTACTTTGGTTTAGCGTAAAAACAAAAGCGATGATATTTTCTTAATCAACATTAAATTTTCTAAGATATGACATTATAGTTATATATAATATATAATAGTTATTTTAAATTTACTTTTAGAGGGCCTTTTAACGCGAAAAACACAAAACATTTATTAAAACGTAAATTTTTAATATTTGTTGAAAATTTCTCACTCCCCTCTGGAGCACCCGAGAAGCAGTCAAATTTCACAAAAACTGCAGAATTTAGTTAGCTTTTTATTAGTATAACTCATGATACAATTGCACGTCACCTTTTGAGTCTAACAGAAGTTTTTCTGATGAAAAACACGCTAGAGAATAAATACTTGATTGCTTCACGTACCTACTAGATTGAATAAATGTATTAGTTATTTTATCTCTTGTCCATATGCATGAGGGGTAAAGAGCTGTGAAGGTGGCAAGCCCTCCCTCCCCCTCCCCCCCCAAAAAAAAATCTTGTTTATAGGGAGGTAAGGGGGGGACCCAAATTCTTGCTGATTACCTAATGTTGCAAGTCAATGGCAATTGATGCAGTCATAAAATGAGAGGACAACTTCTTATGACCTTTGTAAACAGTGGGATTATATTTGTTTACATAGCTTAACTAAATAAATCCACTAATTCCAATCAGAACGTGATATCATTGTCTGGGCTAATGAGTAGCAGGCACATTATGAAATGTCATTTTTCTGTTAGCGTGTTTTTCATCAGAAAAACTTCTGTTAGACTCAAAAGGTGAAGTGCAATTGTATCATGAGTTACACCACTAAAAAGCCAACTAAATTCTGCAGTTTTTGTGAAATTTGACTGCTTCTCGGGTGCTCCAGAGGGGAGTGAGAAATTTTCAACAAATATTAAAAATTTACGTTTTAATAAATGTTTTGTTTTTTGAGCGTCAAAAGGCCCTCTAAAAGTAAATTTAAATAACTATACCTATGTCATATCTTAGAAAATTTAATGCTGATTAAGAAAATATCATCGCTTTTGTTTTTACGCTAAACCAAAGTAGAGAAAACTGCCATTTTTCTATGTCTGGGACACCCAGTATATGTATGGGCATATATATTTTTTACTTTTTTGTTGTTTTTTTGTAGGTTTTTCGAACTGACGATGAATGTTTAAGGTTCGAAACTTTAAATAGAATAATCACAACAGAAGTGGCAAATGATTAATTTATCTAAATTGTAATGATCTTTCTTGTAATGAGTACCTTGTAGTAAAGCAGTTATTAGTACAAAACATTTTAGAAAACTTCACATCAGTTATACAGAGGAACCTCGTTATAGCAAATTCCTAGATAAATCGAAGTTTTTCTATTCCCATTGAATCTGCCTACCATTCCTATGTTATTTTTACCTTTACATTTCGGAGGATTGGTTAAGAAGACCTTGATATATCGAATTTTCGTAGATTCCTTAGCTAACACCGCACCTCTATAAATCTGTTTGTGCTTCCTTATTAATTACCGCTTTTTTGTTTTCTTTGTACTAGCTACTTTGTCAATTTGTTAAATAAGTAGAGTTTAGGCTGATCGAAGATTCTACGAAGGATTAACTGTAACTCCCATCATCACATTTGTTTTTGGTTTGCTTCAGTTTCTGATAAAACAATGAAGCGATACGTATCGTTTTCTCTTGTTCCACAATATTTTTTTTATTCTCGAAAACAGTAAAGTGTAAAACCCTTTCGTATGAAGAAAAGTTGA
Source organism: Euschistus heros (assembly GCA_003667255.2). Lineage (NCBI taxonomy): Eukaryota > Metazoa > Arthropoda > Insecta > Hemiptera > Pentatomidae > Euschistus > Euschistus heros. Next base: position 324,887 of record RCWM02000253.1, on the reverse strand, counting down.
AATTTTGAAATTATTCAAGCCGTTAATGCCAGGGTTAACAGAAAGTGCGATGTTGCAAAAAAGTTTAAAACACCAGCGAACACCTTATCCACAAATATGAAAATCAAGGTTTTTCATTATTAAAGAGGTTAAAAGTTCTAAGATATCGACTTTAGACAAAGTGTCATTTTCAGGTAGACAAACTATTATTTCAGATTTTTCCAAAGGTCCGCTTAAATTTTTCACGAATTTAATAATTCTTCTTTGATTATTTTAATTTCAATGAAATATGTATATATTTTCTATAGTTACATTGATTATTTTATTTTAAACCCTTAACCTCTACATATCGAAGTCAGTCAGAAATCACCAGTTTTCTCGTTCCCCTTGAGGTTTGTTATTTTGAGGTTCCAGTGTATTAGGTATATCTATAATATTTAACCCTATATATTTTTTTTAATATCCATCTTAACAAAATAAATAGTATTACACATTATTAAAGTTTTTTTAATACTCAATAATAGTTCGACAGAGTGTCAGACATGTCCAATTTCTAAATTTAGTACGATGATACTGATACCAGACTAAATTTTGGTGTTCTGTAAGAAAATTGAAGATATTTCGAGGTAAATTATTCCTCCGACAAATTAGGGGAGGCAGGTCGGGTGTCCGACACTCTAAAGATGACGCCATTATGAGTTAGTACTAATTACTCGGGTAGAAATTTCAGCTAGAGTCTATTCTTGTCGGTCTTGTATAATCAACTTCCCCGAAATGTTGAAATTAATAAGTCCACTCCTTGGGGAAGGGAATCACGGAGGGATAAAGTGGAAATGGTAGGAACCTCTATGAAAGAGACAATGGAATAAGGCCGTAAAAACAAGTCAGTAAAATGAGATCATAAAAATAGACGATCTTAAAAAGCTGAACACTTTTTTGTTTTGGTTTCAAATTACAACCAAGTGTTAAAGTAAATCCACTTTACCTTAATTATGATATATCTTTAAATTAAAATATTAATTACATGCATAAAAATTCTTATACTGAGCAGTGTTGCCAAGTGTCATAAAATATTTTCCCCAGTGGAGTAGGGTAAATTTCCTCACTTTGGACAAAATTTCCCCAGTTCTACATCACCTTTTTCCCTTGAAGTTCTCCAGTCTAACTTTTTTATTTTTATTTTTTTTTTTTTATATTTATTGAAATTTACAACTGTACAAAATATATACATCAAGTAAATGTATTGACAACGATAATAATAAAATGCTAAAACTTGAAAAGAACTACTCATTAGTAGCACTTCATTAAAGCTTTTACACTAGAAGGTCTCTAGGCCATCTTTGTTTCAGATGCCTCGGAGGATTATCAGGAATGGAATGGGAAGCAAGTTGAGAAACTAACGGATTTGAGTGTTTACGGAGCTTACTATGAAAGGATTGGTATCTGGCTTGGGCTAAATCAGCAATATATGGAACATTAAGATCATTATGGATAAGTTTATTGGTCACATAGCAAGGAGCATTGAGGATTTTTCGAAGGATTTTGGATTGTAAGGATTGAATACGAGATGAATTGGATGGTTTAATGATACCCCAAAGCTCAGCTCCGTACGTCCAAATAGGTCTAATCACAGTAATGTATTTTGTAATTAATTGGGAGCTTTGAACATTTGTCTAGTAAATGTTGAAGTAGTCTGTAACGGGCAGTTTCTTGTCGTTTTAGTCTTTTATGTGGATTCCAAGTTAGACGTTTGTCCAAGTGGTGTCCTAGGTAGCGGATCTGTTCAACAGGGATTAGTGGAATATCATTCAGTCTAAATTCAAACGTGTATTCTGTAAAAATATTTATTAGTTATTAACAACTTTATCGTTTTAACATCTCAGTCATATAATGCATTCTCGTGTTTTTTTTTACTATTAATTGATATTTACAATTGTATACGATGTGAAACAAGTAAATTTAAGGATAGTGATCACAATGGCATGTAAATAACTTGTGAAGTACTCAAAATTAGCACTTCAATAAAAGTTTTAAATTACAACGTCTCTAGGCCATCTATTTTTCAGGTGCCTCGCTGAGTAATCAGGAATCGAGTGTTAAGCAAGTTGGGAAACTAATGGATTCGAGTGGGAATGGACTTTACTATGAAAGGATTGGTATCTGGTTTGGGCTAAATCAGCAACATATGGAACATTAAGATCTTCAAGGATGAGTTTGTTTGTGACATAATAAGGAGCATTGAGGATGAAAATACCTTAGACTAAATATTTAAAATATCGTAAAATTATAAGAAAAATACCCCGAAAATGACTCCACCACTCCATAATACCTTCGAGATAACATTTTTTTCCCTTTCTTATATCGAGTCAGTAAATAATTAATTGTCCGGGCCATCAAGAATAAACCTTTTTTCGTTACTAAAAATCAACATTAACCAAATGTGGCTTTCCTGAATGTGTTTTATCAGTAAATTGTTAGCGCCGTTAAAATTTATGTTTTTTTGAGCTGTGGTTTCCTTATAATTTTACAACATTGTTATAATACTACAATTTCTTTTGTTGTAATACACAGTCTCGTGAAGTATAAGCTCAATAGATACAGTTGAATCTATTGAGTATATACTTATTTGCAGGACTGTATATTACAACAAAAGACGGATGGATATTGCTAATGAACAGAAATAGATAAATAAATAATAAAAAAAATAGCTAGTACAAAGAAAAAAAAAAGCGGTAATTAATAAGGAAGCACAAACAGTATTATAAATCAAAAAGTATGTAGTAGGTGAAGAAACAAGTAGAAATATATTCAGTACAAGAAGAAGAGAAAAAAGAAGAATGTAAAAAATAGTATAAATTATGTGCAAATTCATAAATGAATTTATTTATTTTATTTTAAAGAATATTAAAGCTAGACACTTTTAATAATAATAATAATAATAAAACGAGTAACAATATTTATTTTTTCGTTACAGGCCAGCTAAGGACCACATTTAAGCCACCAAATTAGCTTTACGCTTTCTCCTATACTCCTTCATCTGTTCATTTTTCTCTTTCCTCTCTTCTGCCGTCCATTTTCTCCCTTGTCTTTTTGGGGCCGTTTTGTCTTAAAAACCTTCCCACTCTTTAATTTTGTTTCTATAGTTTATCCTGTCTTCCATTTCTTCTTTATTTAAGCCAATTTCTTTTAAATCTCCATGTACATTCTGAAGCCGATTGGGTTTGCCTTTTAATCTTTTAAAAGGTTGAACAATTTTTTTTGTTAACATACTTGGACTGATTCTTTGTATGTGGCCGTAGAACATCAGTCTTCTTTTCCTAATTTTATCAGTTATCTTATAAAACATATTATATATATTATATTATATCTCCCACTGTTCTGTTTCCCAATATCTTCCTCACAATCTTTCTTCCCTTTTTCCTGATTTCGTCATTTTTTTTCATTGTTCCTAAAATTAGTGTCTAAGCTGCTTATAAACATCCTGGCCGAATTATTGTCTTGTTATTGCGAATTTTTGAATTTCTGGGCAGGCATATTTAACACTATATTTGCTGCTACGAAAATAGTTTATAAAAACATGATTTTAAGTTGTGTTGAACATACTTCCCAGCCTAAAAAAATAAAATAAAACAAAAACAAAAAATTAAACAACCCTCCAAGCACGTCCGTGATTTTTTTTCATTAATTTATGTAATTTTTGGGTATAATAAGAAAATTTACGAAACACTGATTTTTCTCAGACTATGGGAAATTTAACATACACCACTATCACTCTCAACGGTTTTTTATTATGTTTAAAAATGAAAATCTTATACGCATTTTAGTTAAAATAAATTAATAAATTATCATTAAAACTTTCACCACCAACTTTTTTTTTAAAACTTAAAATTACTGTTGCATAAAATTTAAATACAATCCGTTCTATCTTGCATATATAACTTTTAATACGAACGTTTGCAAAATCTTTATTATATTAAAATGAAGGAAACTTGACTTATACCGCTATCATTCAGAAATATAATACTAAAATAATCTATATCACAATCCTTTTTCCTGATCTTTGCATTTTCTTTTATCGTTCTTAAAATTAGTGTTTCAGCTGCATATAAGCATTCTGGTCAAATTACTGTCTTGTGATAAAGAATTTAAGAATTTAAGAATTTAGTTTCTGGGCAGTGATTTTTTATTTGAACATCTTTAGTTGAGTAGAATGCTCAGTCCGTTTTTGGACTTTTGCAATCTCGCTTGGATTGCTTCTTTCTCCCCATGATGATTTCTCCTAGATACTTAAATTTGTCTTCTAATATTTCCGTACTTCGTGCTTAACTTTGATAGTGCACTTTTTTTATTGGTCATTACCTCAGTTTTCTCAACGGATAATAATGTAATAGAAATGTAAACAGTAACAATTAACTTATCATGCAAAAAGAAACGAAAATAAACTATCAAGTTATATAAAGGATGAATTAGTTTTAACTTAAATTTTCCTTTGATCCGTACCGAATATAAAGTAATAATACAATTATATAAGACAGTTATAAAATAATATAAGACAATAATAAACTATATAAGATAAAATTATATAAATAAAACTCGGCCTATATTCGGGTAAACACGGTGACTGTACTCAGGTCGATTTTGACCTTTAGTTTGAATTCATACCTTCAATGAGAGAAGGCAGCCAGAAATACTTTCCATTCAGAGAAGCGAGTATGAATGAACGCGAAATGAAGTTCTGAATGAAAAGTTTTGAGGAGGAAGGCATCGTTTGAAAATTTTTATGAAAAGCACTCACCATTAGTTGAAAGCGAATAAACTGTCTTTACATCGTATTGCAATGGATTGACAAATTATTAGCTTTATTTATTTTATAGACGATAAGTTTGTTTATTAAATTCTTCTATTAACGATATAAACTTATCTTGTTATAAATAAATATGAATTATAAATATTTTTTTACTTCATATGTATTATTCTTTAGGGACTTGGTCCCAGAATAAAATTATTTTTCTATTCTATTATATATATATATTTTTTTTTCGTTTTAATATATACATATATTTTTTATTATATACTCTATTGATATTTACAACTGTGTACATTATATAAAATAACAAAATATGCGATTATAATGACATAACAACATTTATCATATATTATGCTAATGGTAAACTTTGCAAGAAAATAAAAAAAATATTGTAAATTAAAAAAAAAAAAAAAATCTTTATCAACATTTTACGATCCCTTGTTTATGATAGTATTCAAACCAATTCAGGTAGATCTACTATTTGTAAATGTGTAAAAATGTAAAAACACTTACATTTTTTTTTTTTATATTAATAGTTCATAGATATTTTCAACTAAATATACTACATCAAATAAGTAAATGTGCGGTAAATAAGTCAATAACTACCCATTAGTAGCACTTCACTAAATGTTCAACATTAGAAAGTCTCTAGACCCGCTTCTTTTCAGACACCTCAGTGTTCCTGAACCAGTATAAATGTGTAATTAAAAATCTTTAATCTGGGATAGCGATAATGCTAGAAGAATAAATATATATATATATATATATATATATATATATATATATATATATATATATATATATATAATACAATGGTGCTGTTACCTGACATTCATTTATTTCTTTAGTGTTTCAACCTTTACCCTTCGTCGTAAACCTACTACCTCCTGCCCTACAGTATCCTTTAATGATATTCCACTAATCCCTGTTGAACAGATCCGCTACCTAGGACTCCACTTGGAAAAACGACTAATTTGGAATCCACGTACAAGACTAAAACGACAAGAAACTGCCCGTCGTTTCAGACTACTTCAACACTTACTAGACAAACGTTCAAAGCTCCCAATTAATTACAAAAGACTCATATACATGACTGTGATTAGACCTATTTGGATGTACAGAGTTGAGCTTAGGGCTCCGCTAAACCATCCAATTCATCTCGTATTCCATCCTTACAATCCAAAATCCTTCGTAAAATTCTCAATGCTCCTTACTTTGTCACCAATAAACTTATCCATAATGATCTTAATGTTTCATATGTTGCTTATTTAGCCCACACCAGATACCTATCCTTCCATAGAAAGCTCCATAATCACTCAAATCGGTTAGTTTCTCATCTTGCTTCCGACTCCATTCCCGATAATCCTCCGGGGCGTCTGAAAGGAAGATGGCCTAGAGACCTTCTAGTGTAGAAGTTTTAATAAAGTGCTACTGATGAGTAGCTCTTTCCAAGTTTTAACATGTTGGTATGATCGTTGTCAATACATTTACTTGATGTATATATTTTGTACAGTTGTAAATTTCAATAAATAGATTTAAAAAAAAACATTAATTTTTTTTTTCAAAAAGTTATTTTTTTTTTTTTTCCTAATCTTTCCTAATGTTTGTCCTATATTTTTGTTTGTTTTTCTTCTAGCCCTGAGGAAGGCTTGCATTGTAAGCCGAAAAGTCGGCACAATAAATTAAAATATTCTACTTGTGATCTATGGTATTGTATGACTGCAGGCCCTAACTACCTACATCTTCATTATTGCCACAGCCAATCAATACTTCATCAATATTTTTATTTTATTTTTTATATAGTTAGAAGTTTCAATAAATATTTAACAAAAAAATAAAATAAAATGAATTGTGGGGTGATTTATCTATCTGCAGTTCCTTATACTTACCTATAATATCGTTTCCTATTCTTTTTGATAATCATAACTAGAGGAAAGATAGCCCTAGGAATCCAGGGCAATGGCCATAAAAGTGAAAACAATAGAGGAATTAATTTTTGTAAAAATCTGAAACGGCCATTATGATGGGGGTGATAAGGGATTCCAGTCAGGGGATTTTTGTTTTGGTTCCCCCAACCCATCCGTCTTCTCTGAGAGGCCATCCATCTCCAAGATTTATGTTTTTCTTACAGATGCCTAATTGGGGAAGTGAAAGAACTTGTATAATTACTGATTCGTCCTGCCCCACCGTGGATTTATAAGCGTGGAATCACTCAGACATTTATGGGGTAGATTTAGAAAATAGGTGCTATGATGCTCATATTTCTTATAAATTCATGATTCATTTTAGATTATATGGAATTATAAATTTATAGATCTACCAATGTAGTTTCTTTACAGGATTTTGTCATGTCATTATTATGGATTGTATACCGCATATTTACTAAATGTGTTTTTGTAATACAGCTGTAAATTTCCGTTAATAAAAGAATAAAATATAATTTATTATTATTATTGTTTGTTTATTTGAGCTTAACGACCTTATATACGCCAACAAAGGCAGGAACGACGGATTATTCTACAGGTTATCAATCAACTCTAACCAGGGTGATAATAAATACTATATCACATCAATAAAATTAGCCGTTTAATAGGAAGAACCAGGATATTATTAATTACATGTCAAAAAGTTTTGAAAACTACCCAATATTAGCACTCCACTAAGTGTTCTACAAAGTCCCTAGACCACCTTCTTTTCAGATGGTTATCGGGAATCGAGTGATAAGCAAGTTGGGAGACTAGTGGGTCCGAGAGGGAATGTAGCTTATGGAAGGATTGGGTTCTTGTTTGAGCTAAATCAGCAACATATGGAACATTAAGATCTTTATGGATAAGTTTATTAGTGACAATGTAAGGAGTATTGGGGTTGAAAATAGATAGTTGTCTTGAAGTAGTCGACGACAATGAGCAGTTTCTTGTCGTCTAAGTTTCGTATGTGGATTCCAAGTAAAACGTTTGTCCAGATGGAGTCATAGCGGATCTGTTTAACGGTGATTTGTGGAATATTATTAAAGTACACTATAAGTGTTAATATATTTTTTGTTTACATCAATTTATTGAAATTTACAACTGTACAAATATATACATCAAGTAAATGTGTTGATTACGATTATAATATCATGTTAAAACTTGAAAAGAACTACTCATCAGTAGCACTTCATTAAAAATTCTACACTAGAAGATATCTAGGCCATTTTCTTTTCAGACGCCTTGGAGGATTATCGAGAAAGGAGTGGTAAGCAAGTTGAGAAACTAAGGGATTTGAGTGGTTATGGTGCTTACTTTGAAAGGATAGGTATCTGGTTTGGGCTAATTCAGCAACATATGGAACATTAAGGTCTTTATGGATAAGTTTATTGGTGACAAAGAAAGGAGTATTGAAGATTTTTCGAAGGATATTGGATTGTAAGGATTGGATGAATTGGATAGTTTAGTGGAGCCCCAAAGCTCATGTAAATAAGTCTTTCGTACTAAATTGAGAGCTTTGATCGTTTGTCTAGTAAATGTTGTAGTAGTCTGTAACGACGAGCAGTTTCTTGTCGCTTTAGTCCTGTTAATATTTAAGTAATAAATTTGACTATCGTATTTAGTGAAAATCGAATCAGTTGATGAAAAGTATTTTATTAAAAACAAAAACCATATCCAAATAGTGTATCCAATTAAGATGTAAAAAAAAATAACTCTGATAGTCGCGCATCCTATTCTGTTTCTTGAAATCCAATAATCTGGATATTTGAATATTTATGTAATATTTGGTTTAAATTTTCAGTCCTACCCTGGCCTAAGCTCTTGCCTTGTAACCTAATAAAAATAGTTGTTCAATCAGTTTAAACAGTGTTATCCAATTCTGAATCGAAGAACTAATAGAGGAAAAGTTTACCTTTTATGTGCTCCGTCTTTTGTTTTTCTATATAAGTTACTTTTTAACTTGAAACATTCTAGATTTTTGTTTTTCATTAACAACTATAACAAGTTTCCTAAATGCGAGAAAACAAACAACATCAATTATTTCACTTCAAAAACGACTATTTAAAAAACGTTTTCAAAATAGCACCAGAAAAATTGAGATGTAAATATAGGTTAAAAACGTCATAAAATTTTTTTTAAAACAGGATAAAACAATTTGAAACGGTAGAGAGTTTATTTATAACAGGAAAATAAATTATTTGCAGAAATCGCAATCATAACCGGCTTATTCAGCCCCGGCACGATCTAAGTTCCCACATTTGGTACATTTTACCCAAACCTCTCCCCGAGTGTCTTCAGAGAACTTTCTGAAGAAAGAAGCTTCAACTTCAACCATACCATTGTGAAATTATTTTTAAATAAACATAAGAACATGAAACGAAAACGATTTCACGTGCCTCTCAAAAGTTTACAGTCCAGAATGAATACTAATTCGCACAATAACTCAAGCTGCATCCATACTAGTTGAAAGAATGGCTCCAACTGCTCACTGCTATCTTATATTAGCAAATGGCTCCATAAACAGTCCTCGAGGCGTCTTCAATATCTCTTAGCCAGTTTGGAGGAGTGCCCATTTTTACACATTTTCCTCCTAATAAAGAAAAATTAAAAAAAATTATAGTTGATATTATTTACTATAAATTATAGTGAGTCTGATATGTGGGTCATCATTCAAAAGCTGTGATACAAACTCGTCAATGAATTTCATCTAACTCACAAATAGTTCTGAATATTTTCTGAAACCTAGAAAAGAAAATAGCCTGCAACCCTAGTCGCATAAATTATTTATTCAGCTTTAGTAAGGTCAAAAGTGTAATAATTAACAGATTCTAAATATATATATATATATATATATATATATATATATATATATATATATATATATATATATAATATATATATATATAATCAATTACCGATTAGAATTTGATAATTTAGTGATACCGAATAAAATATGAAGACATTCTCGATAAAATACAAAGGCACAATGATCTGTGGTTTTATGCTTCTTAAAGAAGATTCAAGGGTATTTTAAGAGGTTTAAATCATGTTTCAAGTCTGTTATGAGAGTTTCGTGTCGTTGTCAAGAGGGAGTCGTAAATAACAGACTGCCTACTCCTCGGTAAATTATTAGTAGAAAAGAATAAAAAACCTTTTATTCCATGATACTTTATACAAGTTAGACTTAATTATTATAACCATTTTAGATATAAAGAGACAGTGACATTACTCATAAAATAAAATAAATAAATAAAAAGTGTTTATTTTACGTCCGGATCCACCAGAATTTCTCGTTTATTTCCAAATATATAGTAAATATATACAAATATTTATAAAAATTATCAGTGTCTGAACTCATATAGTTATACTTTACTCGTATAGTTATACTTATTACTCGTATAGTTATGCTTTATACTTACTTGCAATCAGTAATAGTTTACTAAGAAACATCATTTGATATGACTAAGCTGTGCCTAGATAATGAAATGAAAATGAAAAATAATCATAAAAAACTCACAAATACTCTCAGGAAAGGTGAAAGATAGTTTTTCGTGCATTAAAAAAATAGTTTGGTTATGAGACTCAGCCTCACCCTACATATTGTACAACTTGAAGACATTGAATAATATATACTGGGTTTCATTCATATATTTTATTCGTGTAAAAAAGAAAAAATCAATAGAGAAAAAAACTTTAAAACTTAAAAAACTTAAATAAACTTTTTAAGTTTAAAAAACATTAAACTTTAAATATGGAAAACCTCTTTTATTTTTTATTTAAAGTTACTTTTACTGAGGAGATGAATTTGTCAGGGGTGCAGTCAGGATGAATAAACACAGCCAGTTTTTAAATGAAAAACTTATATTTTGGCGTGCCAACGTTTCGACCTGCCTTGCTGGTCTTCATCAGGGCTAAAATAACAAAAATTGGATGTGACCAAGATGATACAAACATTAAAAAAAAAAAAATGTTTAAATTAATAAATAATAAAAATAATTTAAAAATGAAAAAGAAACAAGAAAAAAATCTGTAGTTAATTAGATAATTTAATACAAATTAGTAGTAAAGTCTAGTCAAAATACAGTTGTAATAAAGTAATTAAATAATTTAAATTGAATAATATAAATTTTAAATTTTGTAATATAATAAAATGTAACATTTTTATTAACAGATGTTTTTTATTAGTAATTTTAAAAAGTTATAAAGGATCTATATGAAAAGGAAAATGGTAAGATAGAAAGGTAAGCAAAATAATAAAGTTGGCATAACAATAAACGAAGGAAGAGGTTGGGGAAATATGAGAAATCAAAATAAATGGACTTATTGAAGTAGAATAGACGAAGGCTTGACTAACAATGACTGTTAAAAAATAAAATCAGGGAAAAGGGGCATAAAAAACATCTGTTAATATTTTTTTCTTGTTTCTTTTTCAGTTTTAAATTATTTTTATTATTTATTAATTTAAACATTTTTTTTTTAATGTTTGTATCATCTTGGTCACATCCAATTTTTGTTATTTTAGCCCTGATGAAGACCTGCAAGGCAGGTCGAAACGTTGGCACGCCAAAATATAAGTTTTTCATTTAAAAACTGGCTGTGTTTATTCATCCTGACTGCACCCCTGACAAATTCATCTCCTCAGTAAAAGTAACTTTAAATAAAAAATAAAAGAGGTTTTCCATATTTAAAGTTTTTTCTCTATTGATTTTTCTTCTTTTACACGAATAAAATGTATGAATGAAGCCCAGTATATATTATTCAATGTCTTCAAGTTGTACAATATGTAGGGTGAGGCTGAGTCTCATAACCAAACTATTTTTTTAATGCACGAAAAACTATCTTTCACCTTTCCTGAGAGTATTTGTGAGTTTTTTATGATTATTTTTCATTTTCATTTCATTTCATTATCTAGGCACAGCTTAGTCATATCAAATGATGTTTCTTAGTAAACTATTACTGATTGCAAGTAAGTATAAAGCATAACTATACGAGTAATAAGTATAACTATACGAGTAAAGTATAACTATATGAGTTCAGACACTGATAATTTTTATAAATATTTGTATATATTTACTATATATTTGGAAATAAACGAGAAATTCTGGTGGATCCGGACGTAAAATAAACACTTTTTATTTATTTATTTTATTTTATGAGTAATGTCACTGTCTCTTTATATCTAAAATGGTTATAATAATTAAGTCTAACTTGTATAAAGTATCATGGAATAAAAGGTTTTTTATTCTTTTCTACTAATAATTTACCGAGGAGTAGGCAGTCTGTTATTTACGACTCCCTCTTGACAACGACACGAAACTCTCATAACAGACTTGAAACATGATTTAAACCTCTTAAAATACCCTTGAATCTTCTTTAAGAAGCATAAAACCACAGATCATTGTGCCTGTTGTATTTTATCGAGAATGTATTCATATTTTATTCGGTATCACTAAATTATCAAATTCTAATCGGTTAATTGATTATATATATATATATATATATATATATATATATATATATATATATATATATATATATATTTAGAATCTGTTAATTATTACACTTTTGACCTTACTAAAGCTGAATAAATAATTTATGCGACTAGGGTTGCAGGCTATTTTCTTTTCTAGGTTTCAGAAAATATTCAGAACTATTTGTGAGTTAGATGAAATTCATTGACGAGTTTGTATCGCAGCTTTTGAATGATGACCCTCATATCAGACTCACTATAATTTATAGTAAATAATATCAACTATAATTTTTTTTAATTTTTCTTTATTAGGAGGAAAATGTGTAAAAATGGGCACTCCTCCAAACTGGCTAAGAGATATTGAAGACGCGTCGAGGACTGTTTATGGAGCCATTTTTGTATTCAATTATCTAATTAACTACAGATTTTTTTCTTGTTTCTTTTTCAGTTTTAAATTATTTTTATTATTTATTAATTTAAACATTTTTTTTTTTTTTAATGTTTGTATCATCTTGGTCACATCCAATTTTTGTTATTTTAGCCCTGATGAAGACCAGCAAGGCAGGTCGAAACGTTGGCACGCCAAAAATATAAGTTTTTCATTTAAAAACTGGCTGTGTTTATTCATCCTGACTGCACCCCTGACAAATTCATCTCCTTAGTAAAAACTCACAGTCAACAATACAACCATCATCATGTATAAAAGTTACTTTTATCTTGAAAAAAATCTAGATTTCTGTCTTTCATTAACAACTATAACAAGTTTCTTAAATGCATGAGGACAAACAATGATTTAAATCAATTATTTCATTTCAAAAACAACGATTTACAAAAAGCTTTTAAAATAGCACCAGAAAAATTGGGGTGTATATACGGGCCATCTTCAAAAAAGTCACCAAAAATAGTTAAAAACAGGATAATACAATTCTAAACGGTAGAGTATTTATTTATTAAAGGAAAAAATATTATTTACACTTGGGAACATTTTACCCAAACCTCTCACCGAGTGTCTTCAGAGAACTTTCCGTCACAAAAGATGCACGTTGTGATCTCTAACATGTCGAAGTTCCCGGAAAAATGAGGGTCTATATATACACCAAAAAAGAGTGCCCATATTAACACCACCTCCACCTAAGAAAGATGGCCACTATCACATGTAACCTAAAAGCGTGCGTGACTTTGCTTCAAAGCGTGAAGGTGTGCTTCAAATGTAGCTTAAGATATCCGCTTCTAGACAACATTGTGAAATTATTTTTACATAAACATAAGAACATTAAACTAAAACGATTTCACGTGTCTCTCAAAGGTTTACAGTACAGAATGAACACCAATTCACACAATAACTCAAGCTGCATCTACACTAGTTGAATGAATGGCTCCAACTGCTCACAGCTATCTTATATTAGCAAATGGCTCCATATTCAGTCCTCGCCGCCAGTCTTCAATATCTCCCTTAGCCAGTAGGGAGCCCATATTTACACCAGTGCCAGTTTTTACACCTTTTCCTCTTCTATCTGGAATATTTAAAAATCTTGAATTTGAAATTTTTGTGTATATTTGAACACGTTTATAAATACCTCCAATCAAAACTGACCGTAGCTATTGTTTTTTTCTTCATTTATCATCATCATCATCATAGTTATTATTAATCAATTATCAAACATTTCATTTGAATTTCCAGATAAATTATGAAACATTTCTCATTATTTAGCTCTATTATCAGAGGAAGTAAAAAGTAAGCAACACATTGTGAACTATTTCAGGGCTGAGGCTCCGAATATAGTGCTATTCAGGGAGAATTTTTCATAGTTCCGGAATAAATATGATAAAATCTGAAGTTTTATTTAGCAGAAATAGGATGTGAAGTAAGTTGGATTAGCGGATTTGATTGGTTATGTTGCTTACTATGAAATGTTAGGTATGTAGTTTGGACTAAATCAGAAACATATGAAACATTAAGATCTTTGTGGACAAGTTTATAAGGAAAAAGGTGAGGAGCATTAAAGATTGTGGATAGGAAGGTTTCGTTGTGTATCAAACCCCAACTCCGTGTGACCAAAAAAATTTATATCTATATCATGTAAGTGAGTCTATTTTTCACATACCTCACAGGTATTCTGAAATTGGGTGGCTTTACCCCAATTTCCGACATCAATCCTTCCTAGGTAGCTTTAGTACAAACCAGCACTAATCCTTTAAAATTTGTTTCCTTTTACTGAAGTGCTACCAAAAATTATTTGCTTTATAATCAATTTGTATATGTATATATAAATGTATATATTGTCTATAGAAAATATTTAAAAAAATAATTTTTTTTTTTTCAATAACAATTTATTGAAATTTACAACTGTACAAAATTTATACATCAAGTAAATGTGCTGTTAACTATTACAATAACGTGACGAAACGTGAAAAGTACTACCCATCAGTAGCACTTTAATAATAATTCTACACTAGAAGGTCTCTGGGCCATCTTCTTTTCAGACGCCTCGGAGGATTATCAGGAATAGTCTGGGAAGCAAGTTGAGAAATTAGGGGATTTGATTGGTTATGGAGCTTACTAGGAAAGGATAGATATCTGGTTTGGGCTAAATCTGCAACATATCGAACATTAAGATCTTTATGGATAAGTTTATTGGTGACAAAGTAAGGTGCATTGAGGATTTTTCGAAGGATTTTGGATTGTAAGGATTGGATACGAGATGAATTGGATAGATTAGTGGAGCCCCAAAGCTCAACCCTGTACGTCCAGATAGGTCTAATCACTGTCATGTATATTGGTCTCTTGTAATTAATTGGGACCTTTGAGCGTTTGTCTAATAAATGTTGAAGTAATGTAACGACGGGCAGTTTCTCGTCTTTTTAGTCTTGTATGTGGATTCCAAGTAAGACGTTTGTCCAAGTGGAGTCCTAGGTAGCGGATCTGTTCAACAGGGATTAGTGGAATATCATTAAAGGATACTGTAGGACAGGAAATCGTGGGCTTACGACGAAGGGTAAAGGTTATTTGGTGAGATTTTTTTGGATTTATTTTGATTCTCCATTTTTGACACAATTCTTGAAGGGTTAGGATATGGGACTGGAGTGTTTGGGAGGCAATGAAGGGATCATTGTTTACTGATAACACACATCAGTCATCAGCGTGAGTGGTGAAGACAGTGGTAGGATGAGCTGGAATGTCTAAAATAAAAATAAGAATACATTTTCCCCTAACAATTATGGGATGGCATAGATGGAATACTGGAATGGCACATAATCTGGAAGTGGAATAAAAACAAAAATATATAAAAATAAAGTGAATTAAATTGAGTTGAAAAAAGGGGAAATATAAAAAAAATAATTGCAATATTAAAATAAGCAGATAAAAGGCAGCAGTATCTTTTATTTTTATTAAAGCTCATCTTACTATTAAATGCCAATATTAAAATCATTTCAACTTAATAAATGAGAAAAAGTTTTATTTTCAATTGAGAACGGCCGGGATTTATTAAGCTTTAAAAAATGGTGATGGGGTTATATGGTAGGATAAGTTAACTTAATAATTCATACCTGAACTTTTATGGATTATATATTTTTTTGTTTATATTTTATTGCTATTTATAACTGAATACGTAAATCTGCCGTAAAGTGATTATAATGTTCAATAACTAGTTTTTTTATTCCCTAGGCCATCTTCTTTTCAGAGGCCTCAGAGTGTTATTGCGAATCCAGTGTGAAGCAAGTTGAATGACCACATCTGCTACATATAGGACATCTAGATTGCCATGGATAAGTTTCTTTGTTACCTAATAATAAGCGTTGAGGATTTTACGAAGGATTTTGGATTGTAAGGATTGCAAATGAGAAATGGTAGGTTTAGTGAAACCACACAGCTTAACTCCGTATGTCCAAATGGGTCTACTTACTGTCAAGTCAATAAGTCTTTTGTAATTAATTGGGAGCTTAGAACGCTTTTATACTAAATGTTGGGGTAGGCAGAAACGACAAGCAGTTTCTTGTCTTTTAACTCTGGTATTTTAAAATAAATGATTTTTTTTTTTTTTTTTTTTTTTTTAGAAGACCTAATTACATCCCACATCCTTAAACTCCTTCCTCGTAAAGCCATCCTATTCCTAACATACATATATAATGCTATACTCCGCACCACATATTTCCCTGATTCCTGGAAATTATCAATAGTTAAAATGATACCTAAACCCAAAAAGCCACCTGAACTCCCATCCTCATACCGTCCTATTTCTCTCTTGCCAATCATGGGTAAAATCCTAGAAAAACTCATTTTAAAACGTTTGTATCCTATCCTAGAATCCCATCATGTAATCCCAGATCTCCAGTTTAGATTCCGAACACCACATTTAACAATCCAGCAATGTCATCGTGTGTTGGACATTGTCTCCTCTTTATTGGAGCGCGGAATGTATTGCACGGGAGCCTTTCTTGATGTAGAACAAGCGTTTAACCGAGTCTGGCTCGGTGGACTGCTGTTTAAGCTCCGTCAATTCCTACCTCCTACATATTTCCTTATTTTTAGATCCTACCTCAGTGACCGAACCTTCAAAGAAAACCATAAATTTTCCTATTCTCCCCTCTTTTCCCAATCTGCCGGAGTTCTTCAAGGTAGTATCCTAGGTCCCATCCTCTTCACGGTGTATACAGCTGACATCCCGACTCATCCTACCACTGTCCTTAACACTTATGCCGATGAGACATGTGTGTTATCAGTAAATAATAATCCTATCTTTGCATCCCAATCACTACAATCTCATATTACTAACATTCAAGAATGGTTTCGAAATTAGAGAATTAAAATAAATGCAAACAAATCCCATCAAATAACCTTTACAATTCGTCATAAACCTACGACATCCTGTGCTACACTATCCTTTAATGATATTCCATTAATCCCTGTTGAACAGATCCGCTACCTAGGACTCCACTTGCACAAACGTCTTACTTGGAATCCATATACAAGACTAAAACGACAAGACACTGCTCGTCGTTACAGGCTACTTTAACATTTACTAGACAAACGTTCAAAGCTTCCAATAAATTACAAAAGACTCATCTACATGACTGTGATAAGACCTATTTGGACTACGGAGTTGAGTTTTGGCGCTCCACTAAACCATCCAATTCGTCTCGTATCCAATTCTTACAATCCACAATCCTTCGAAAAATCCTCAATGCTCCTTATTTTGTGACCAATAAACTTATCTAAACTTTGTATTCACTATCAACACATTTACTTATATGTATATTATTTTGTACAGTTGTAAATATCAATAAATGAGAGAGAAAAAAAAATAAGTGTTGATGAATGTTTAACATTCGAAATTAGTATTTGAATAAATTATTCCAGCAGAATTGGCAAATAATTTATCAATCCTATCTATATTGATCCTTCTATCCGATTATGCGCATCTAGTCGTTTTTTTTTGTTGCTTTTTGTAAAATATAGAGGAGCACGATGGTGTTGGAAAATCATATTTCATAATCTTAGTGATTATCATCATTAAATCTGTTGGGCATACTATGATTTTTCAACACTATTCGACAGCAATAAAAAGATGAATAAACCAAGGATACTCATTTACCATGGAAAAGTAAAAATGTCTTCCCCTGTAAAGGCAGACTCATCTATCTATAAATTCACCTCAAAAAGTGGTATTCTATAATATCATCTGCATTCAGAAGCTAACGGAAAAATTGAGATATATGTTTCTTATCATTGGGTTTTAAACCTTACATGGAAAATCTAATAAAATAATAATAATGAATGAATTTATATAATAACATAAGATCCAAATCAGATGGTGTCGCTCAATTGACAGTTTTCCTTTATTTTATAAACTTATAAACAATTATTTTTTTCTTTGCTTTTTATTCCAATGAAGAGTTTATTATGTTTAAAATGTACATTTGCATTAAGGGATTGCATTATTGTGAGATTTTCAGTTTTGTGGATAGTTTTTTTTTAAAAAGTGGTGAGCATTGAAGTAATATAAGACATTTTACCTTCCCTAAATAAGTTGAAGATTAAGCTGTTCTTTAGGTCTGGTCTTATAGGAAATTTAATGTTTAATCCGACAATGTAGTTAAGGTTTGAAAATTATTTAAATAGAATGGAGGTATTACAGTTTTTTGGTAAAAAAACGTAGTTTCCAGAAAAAAGTCTTTGATTTTATGGTATATCTGCAACGGATTGAAATAGAAAGGTCTACATTTTTGATCTAGTTTCACCAATTTTTTTTTACACTGAGAGGTACTCACACTGTATAATTATTTATAACGAAATAGGTAAATAGCTCATTGTAAGGCCGGAGCTATGAACACGCTTATATTAAACATGATCTAGGAAGACAAGGAGTAGATGGGATGGGGAATCCATTTGGCACAAATGCGGTGTAGGGACTAAAACACCGGCCCAAGACTCTCTTATTATATGATCCTCCTCAGTCACCGCCAAACATCGAATTACATTCCGGCTCAAAGAGGCGAGACAATCCTTTGAGCACCATACCGCTCCTAGGCTCGATATTAAATAAATCGAGATGTATCCAGGAGTCTGAGTTCGAAACAGGGTGTATCACACCGAATGCGGTATTCCATTAAATATTAAAGAGATCAAATTAAATGCTTCAAATATAATCCGACCATTGAATTTTAATTTTATCAGAATAAATCATAAAACAACCAATTACTAAACTAAATACTACAAGTTTTGGACAAAAAGTCCATTTGGAAGTGGCTAAAAAAACCTTAGAATGGGGCGAGTTAGAAAATAATGTATTGGTTTTTCTACTACATACGCGATTCTTATTTTTTTAAAGCCGAAATCAACTCTTTACCAGTGATAGAACTATCAATGTCATAAAATTTCCTATTCTTTCCTCTTTATTTAATCTGCCGATGTTCTTCAAGGAAGTATCCTAGGCTCCACCCTCAACACGGTTTTTACAGCTGAGTTCCCGACTCATCCATCCTAACATTGTCCTCACACCATACGCTTATGACACATCTATACAAATGACACATGACCTGGTAAAATCCTTGAAAAAATAATTTTAAAAAGCTTATATTCTATCCTAGATTCCCATCAAGTAATTCCAGATCACCATTTTGAATTCCAAACATCAATCTCCACAAAACCCATCAATGTCATCGTGTTTTGGACGTTGTCACCTCCACATTAGAGCGCGGAATGTACTGCACGGGAACCTTTCTCTGAATGGAACAGGCTTTTGACCGAGTTTGGCACCCAGGACTCGCTCTGTGAATTCCTTCCTTCAACACACTATCTAATTGCCCGTCCAGTCAGTGATAGAACTATCAAAGTGAACCATAAATTTTCCTATTCTCCGCTCTTTACGCTATAGGCCGAGGTTCCTTGAGGAAGTATCCTAGTTTCTATCCTCTTCACGTTGTATACTGCAGGCATTCCGACTCATCTTAGCACAGTCCATACCACGGTAACTAGAACAAGACGGTAGGGCTCACGCGCATCTGGGTGTGAAACCGTGACGTCATCTGCACCAAGCCGGCCTTCTCGATTTTATCAAGCTTATGGTTGGCAATCCGTGTTACAGTACTTAGACTAATATTATTCTCAATAACACTGACTAACATGCCAAGCAATTTGTTTTGAATTTTTTTATTTTATTAAGTTTTGTTGGCTAAGTTAATTTACTACTGAAGAACTAATTATAATAATTGATTTTAATATCTTTAAACGGTATTACAAGTTCCACCGAACTCAATTTGTCTTCATAGTGAAACGTCCCAACAAAACTGTATTTTAAAAAGAAAATGAGAATTGATAATTAACTCTTTATTTTTTTTCATGTTCTTTGATTTTTTTCGTGCAGTGTCAGAAGTTTCATCTTTCTTCATTGCTCTTTACAGTTCTTTCTTCTTGTTTAGTTCTTTCATTCTTATAAAGGATCGAGTTCTGACATATGTTGCAATAGCAAAATCGTCCACTTCACTTAACTTTCCTTTTATTATACCGATCAGCTTCTTCATCACTTAAGGACGGTTATTCAAGCCATCACCGTGAAATCCTTGAAAGTCTTTTTCAAATTCTAAAATAATGCTTCACCATTTTGATGACGGATTTATTAGGGCACCTCTTGACAACACCGAAACCTAGTCAGAACTGTTTGAGTTTCCAGTTTTTTCATTATATTGAAAATCAGTCTTAAGGCCTTTTTTATTAACACGGTATGCTACATAACCAGCTAACATTTTTAGTAAATCTGTATTCTCTTACAAAATAGTTTGTTATTGGCGATTTCAGTCAACTGATCAACCAGTGATTCTGTAATGGAAATAAATTCTTCATTATGGACATCGTTTATTTTCAACTTGTCTTCTTTCAAGTCTGAAGTTTCACAATCTTGTACTGGTACTGCCAAGTCAATTTTTTTAAGAACTTCTACACTTAACGTTTCACACTGTTTAGCAATACAATTATCTGTTTTTAATGTATCACATACACTTTTGCTGAATAACAGATATTGTATTCGATGCGCCATCGCTGTGGGGAGGGGGTGGTCGTAAAATTTTCCAAATCCTCAAATTTGAGAAAACTACGATTCCAAAACATCTTGATTACACTTTGCTGCTAGTAAATATTAATATCCTTCGGCTTCTAACTCTTGAATAAGCCCTGTAAACTTCGAATTGAAACCATAAGGCCTATTTGAAAAGGCAATAGTTCTTTTTTTACCTATTTCTCTGGCAGAAGAACATAGATCATACAACTTATTTAAAGTAACATCCTGGTCCTGTAAATTAGTACTGTACCCACTTTTTAATTAATTAGTAGGGTGGTGAGCAAGTCTCGAGTTAAGTACATCAAACCCGTCGTTAATAGTGTTAATAAAATCAACTACATGGTCATTACCTGGGAAATTATATGATACTGCTTTAGCCACAGTTCTGGACAATAGATCAGCTGCTTTTCTTACATTTTGCCTTTCGCTTCCCGATACTAATAAATGATGTTTGGTTATTTTATATGCGTACTTTAAATCTCATTCTTTCTGTTTGTTTACTAACTCAAACAAAATATCCTTAAATACTTGCTTAACATCCTACTCAAACGCAATACTAAATCCTTCGTCTAAAAGATGGTTTATATAATAATAATAATCCCGATTTCAAACTTCTTTCATAATTGCTTTCCAAGAAATGTTCCGAACAAATTCGGGCTGTTTTAGTGTTGAACTCATCTTTTCGCTTGTAAAAATGCTGCCATTGTTTATGATCTTTGCTTTTGAAAAAACGTGAAATGACAATATCAGTTTCTTCGTATTATCTGAATGGTTTGTACAACCGGCAACGGCACAACACGGCATTTTAAAGCGAGATGAATAGTCAGTATCGATAAAATCCTAACACTACAAACCCAACGGTCGCGTCGTAGTGACAGACACAGAACGGACTTCAAATAGCTAACTATATGTGTCTCGTATAGGGAGGGTCGGTCCACGTGACGTCTTCTGACCGGCAATCCATTGCGCATCCACCTCGTGAGCACTACCGTCTTGTTCTAGTTACCGTGGTCTACACAACATACTCCGGTAACCCATGAGTGTTATTAGTAAATACCAGGTATGCAAGTTTAAAATGTCGTTTATTTCTTAAAATAAATACACAGTAATTTAAAAAAAAGTATAATATATTTTATTCAAAGTACTGACCCTCGCTTTCTACACATTTTGCCCATCTCTCGGGCAATATATGGATACCATTCCAAAAGAATGCTTCATCTTTATTTGAAATCCATTCATCGAGCAATTTTCGTACGTTTTCGAAATTGTTGAAGTGTTGCTCCGCCAATGAGTGTCCCATCGATGAGAAGAGGTGATAATCAGAAGGCGCCAGGTCAGGTGAATACGGCGGGTGGGGTAGGAGTTCCCAACCAAGCGAAGAAATCGTTTCCTTAGTCAATCTGGCTGAATGTGCAGGAGCGTTATCATGCTGAAGAATGACTTTGGCGTGCCTGTGAGCCCATTCTGGGCGTTTTTTTCGATCAATGCGTGACTCAAATTGATCATTTGTTGTCGGTAGCGCTCGGTATTGACTGTTTCGCCGGGTTTGAGAAGCTCGTAGTAGACTACTCCCTTCTGATCCCACCACACACACAGCATTGTCTTCTTCCCAAAACGATCCGGTCTTGCACTCGATGTGGATGGTTGTCCTGGCGTTACCCATGATTTTTTTCGTTTGGGATTCTGAAAATAAATCCATTTTTCATCGCCAGTTACAACTCGATGCAAAAAACCCTTTCTTTCGTGGCGTAAAAGCAGCATTTCGCACACAGTTTTTCGTTTTTTTTTTTTCCATCTGTCGTTCGTCCAATTCATGTGGAACCCATTTTCCAACCTTTTGAATCTTTCCCATAGCTCTCAGGCGATCGGAAATGGCTTGCCTAGTGACATTCAACTGTTCTGCCATCATTTGTTGGGTTTGGGTATTGTCTTCGTCTAATAAAGATTGCAATTCGAAGTCCTCAAACTTTTTTGGTCGATTTTCTCGTTTTTGATCAGTAACATCAAAATCACCACGTTTGAAACTTTGAAACCAACGTTCACATGTCCTGACGGTTGAAGCAACATCGCCATAAGTCTCAACAAGAATTCGATGACATTCAGATGCCTTTTTCTTTTGATTAAATAAGAAAATCATGACATGCCGCAAATGCTCTTTATTTGGCTTAAAATTAGACATTTTTAACACCAAAGAAAGGTATGATACGTCCACGTAAACGACTTAAAAACAACTGACTTTTGTAAACAAATGACTAACAAACAAAATAGCGTTTAGAGATGAACAAATCCTTCAATAGGCTAAGAGCGCATTCTATTGAAATTAAAACGACATTTTAAACTTGCATACCTGGTAAAGATCTCCTCATCCCCTCCCAAATATCACATCATAAACCAAGAATGGTGTCGAAATTAGAAACTGACCGTCGTTTTCTACTTCTTCAAAATTTACTAGACAAACGTTCAAAGCTATCAATCAATTACAAAATACTTATTTACATGAAAGTAATTAGAACTTTTTGGAACTAAGGATTTGATCTTGGGGTATCCCTAACGCATCTAATTCATCTCATACCAAATCCTTGTATTCCGAAATCACTCGAAAAATCTTCAATGCCTCTTAATTTGTCACAAATAAACTTATCGATAAGATCTCAATGTTCCATTTTCTGCTGACTTGGCCCAAATCCACAAGTATCTCAAGTGTATTACCTTTCCTCGCGTGAATCTAGGTTGCTCATATAAAGTGAGCCTTTATCTTTAGATTAAAAAAAAAATAAGTTATCACCTCTTATAATTACACTACTTATATTCAGGTTATGAACAAAGCCATGCACAAAACAAGAGGAAATTTGTGACGACTGTGGACAAAGCAGTACCATCAGTTATTTTAAACCGTACTTTTATTGTACGGAAGAATAGTAAACCCATAGTACAAAAACAAAGACTATTGTGAGTGCAATGCGTTTAACATCGTTGTAAGCGAAAGTAACGAAAAAATGGTGGCTACTAAAACCACCAAAACAATACCACGAAAAAATAAGTTTTTTTTTTTTTAATGGATTTCCCATTTCAGGTTTTTCTAATATATTCTTGAAGTTGATCGCAACGACGGTAATGAAATTTTTCGTGGTGGATTTTACAAAAAAAGGAACCATAAAAAGTGTTAACAGAAGCAAGGAGAGAGGTGCGAAGTGAGGACAGCTTCCTGCCACAACTTTGCAGACGTGGGTCTGCTTGATTAACATTCCTCCACACAACAATTAGATTGTTGTGGACCCTTCCATCAGTCCACCAAGAGTGGTTTGGGTGCAAAATAATTAGCCGCTACAAGAAAGCAAAGAACACACATGTTGATAACTAAACAAATCTTTAGATCAGGAAGAATATTTGTAAAGGTTTTTCTTTCCTTTATTTTCAAAATAGAATTTGGAAATAGCACCGAACGTATAACTTCACTTTTTTTTTTTTTTTTCTATATTTATCAATTTATTTAAATTTACAACTGTACAAATATATACATTAAGTAAATGAGCTGATGATTACAATAACTTGTCAAAACTTTCAAAGAACTATTTATCAGTAGCACTTCAATAAAAATTCTACACTAGAAGATCTCTAGGCCATCTTCTTTTCAGACACCTCGGAGATTATCGGGAATGGAGTGGGAAGCAAGTTGAGAAACTAATCGATTTGAGTGGTTATGGAGCTTACTATGAAAGCATAGGTATCTGGTGTGGGCTAACCCAGCAACATTTGGAACATTAAGGTCTTTATGGATAAGTTTATTGGTGACAATGTAAGGGGCATTTAGGATTTTCTGAAGGATTTTGGATAGTAAGGCTTGGATACGAAATAAATTGGATGGTTTAGTAGAGGCCCCAACCTCAATTTTAAACTTGCATTTACATAGTTTCAACATGCATTATATTATTTAGCGTTTGATATATCTATATTGTCTTATTTTGCTTTCCTTAATATAAGGTGTAACAGAAGTTAACAGCATTTCTTTCTAAATATATTTAGTATTTTTTATATTTATATTTTGTTATTTCAACATAATTCACATAATCATTTTTTTAATTTTTCATGTTATGCTGTAAATTATACACACTCCGACTGGACAAACTTTTAACTTGGAATCCACATACGAGACTAAGACGACAGGATACTGCTCGTCGTTTTCGACTTCAACATTTACTAGACCAAAATTCAAACCTTCCGATTTATTACAAAAGACTCATTTACATGACAGTTACCAGACCAATTTTGGAAATATGGAGTTGAGCTTTGGGGCTCAAATAAACCTTCTAATTCTTCCCGTATCCAATCCTTACAATCCAAAATGCTTCTAAAAATCCTTAATGCTCCTTACTTTGTCATTAATAAACTTATCCATAAAGATCTTAATGTCCCATATGTTGCTGATTAAGCCCAAACCAGACCCCTATCCTTTCAAAGTAAGCACCATAACCACTCAAATCCCTTAGTTTCTCAACTTGCTTACCACTCCTTTCTCAATAATCCTCCGAGGCGTCTGAAAAGAAAATGGCCTAGAGACCTTCTAGTTTAGAATTTTTTTTTGTTTTAAGTGCTACTGATGAGTAGCTCTTTTCAAGTTCTGACATGTTATTGTAATTATAATCAACCCATTTACTAGATGTATATATTTTGTACAGTTGTAAATTTCAATAAATTTACTTGACCCGTTCCAATCAGGTTTCCGCCCCGGCCATTCTACTCAATCCGCTCTCACCAAAATCATCAGTGACATCCAGGCTGCAATGGATAAAAAAGAATTAACCATCGTCATATTCCTAGACTTTTCCAAGGCCTTCGATTCCTTAGACCACACAATCCTCTTTTCCAAACTGAAATCTCTAAACTTCTCCAATAGCGCTCTCATGTGGTTTCATTCATTCCCTTTCCCACCGTTCTCAATCAGTTACCGTTCCCAACCAAGGTTCATCCTCTTTCCTCACTTTGCGATCAGGCGTAGCTCAAGGATCCAGCATTTCTCCTCTCTTGTTTAATTCCTATATAAATGATCTTCCTAACTCCATTCATAATTGTTCCTACCACCTTTACGCCGATGATTCTCAAATTTATCTTTCCTTTCCTCCAGCCGAGTTATCAACTGCATTTTCCAAAATTCAGCAAGACCTGGATGAAATCTGTGCCTGGGCATTCCTGAATAAATTGACCTTAAATGCAGCTAAAACTCAAGCAATCGCAATAGGATCCCATTCCCTCCTTCGATCGAATACCAACTTCCCTACTTTATTCCTAAATGGTCACCCTATATCTTTCCTCTCCTCTAGGTTTAACAATCGATCAAACCCTTTCCTGGAAACCCCACATTGCTCAAATCTCCCGACGATCGATTGGCATCCTAAAATTATTCCACCGTTCCCGACACCTACTTCCTCCATCCACACGTAAACTCCTAGTATCCTCCCTCATATTCCCCCAATTTGACTATGGATGTGTGATTTATGGTGGACTCTCGATGGTTCTTGAAGATAGACTAAAGCGTATCATGAACTGTTTCATAAGATTTGTTTTTGGAACCTCGAGACGCTCTCATGTGTCCCATCTTTACACTGAGTTAAATTGGCTTTCGCCTTCCTTCCGTAGAGATTACTTCCTTGGTTCATTCCTCTTCCAAGTTATTAACACCCATAACCCTCCGTCTATTCACAGTATCCTACATTTCAAGTCCTCAATCCAATCATTGCATACAAGGTCCCGTCACTCTGATCTCTACATCCCATCCTACAGAACTACTGCTTTCCAACGTTCCTTCCCTGCCCGCTCTGCTATTCTTCGGAATTCTCTTCCTCCTTCTATTCATAATGCACCCTCCCTGGGAACTTTTAAAACACTCCTCTTCCACCACCTTTCCTCCCTCATGTCGGATGCTATCTAATTATATAGATGCTTTAATAAATTTCACCCAAGGATTTCAGATATAAAAGTTTAGCCTGTTTAAACAATCTTCATGTGATAATGTTTTGTCTATCATTAAAATAATTTTTCATTTTTACTCTTTTTTCATAATTTTATTTTCTTTATCCTTTAGTAGACTCAACATCAAAAATATATTGTTTAATCAATTTCTTATATAATATTTTTTCTTTTACTGATTGTAAATATAGTTTGTGTATGTATGTAGCGTGTATGTGTTTATATATGCGTATAGATTTTTGTTTCATTTTATTACTTATTTTATTGTAAAATTGTATTTACTTTTAATAATTTTATTTTATTATCTAATTTATCATCTCTAGGCCAGATATAACTTAAGTTCTGTCATGTAACTATTATTCTTAAGGGACTTCGTCCCAGAATAAAATTTGTTTTTCTATTCTATTCTATTCTATTCTAAAATCAATAAATAAAAAAAAATAATAATACTCAGACGTTTTTCCGTAGCCGGCGAATGGGACACGTTGATTGTTAATAATTCGGAGTAGGAAATTCAAAGATAAAGAATATTGTTAGAAATTTATGAGAAAAAAAATATATAAGTTGTACAAAAACATTTGAATGTTTCGTCATATGCTTGAATCTCAAGAATTATAAACACATTTATCCTATTTAATGTTTACCATCAATGTCTTTTCTACTTATAAAACTAATCTAAGCTTATTTGTTAACAATAGACTGCTTTGATAAACCACTAGTTTAAAAATTATTATTAAAAAGAAACATGATAGTTCTACGAAATTCTTGTTGCTTTAAGGCATTATTAGGAACAATGTTGTTTAGTTATCTAACTCGTGAACCCAACGAAACTGAAGAAGCTGCCCTTCAAAAATTATCAAGTGGAAACACGTTCCTGTAAAGGAAAGTCGTTTTTTTGGAAGTACGGAGGAGTTATGGCTTTGTTCCCGACGCACGCATTAGAAACTGTAACCTCTATAGCGAGCAGTTAAATAGTATGCACTTGAAAATGTCTCAGAGTTATTCAGCTCTAAGGCAGAGGATTTCCGTTCTAGCTAAAGAAAGCCACTTACTTCCCATCAGGCCAAGGAAAAGTTTAAAAAGCTTATCTACTACTGGAACCGCACCAAACATACAGTCCACACTTTGCTCCATCGGATTATTATTTTCTTCGATCCTAGTCCCATATCTTCTTATCTTCAGCCATTCTTAGAGTTTGAAAGCATGGTTTTTTTTAAGGAAAAAAAAAAGAGGTATGAAATTCAATCCGATTTGGAAATCCAATCCCCTCACCTTACAGCCTATTGTAAAAAATTAAAAAAAAAAAAAAAACCTTCGAAAAATTAACCTGATCCGATTTAAAAATAGAATATTTAATGATCTGCAACCATTACACGTACAATGAAAGAATAAAAAATTGAGGTTACTGACAGGATAGGCCGGTTGATGCGAAAAACAGTTGGTCTGAGGCCGGTCAATAGGAGCTCTACTGTACTCATAACTTAAGTTTTATTACTAAAAAGCAACATGGTAAAATAAAAGACATTTTTTTTTTTTTAATTTTTTAATACATTTATTGAAATTTACAAGTGTACAAAATATATACATTAAGTAAATGTATTGACTACGATTAAAATAACGCCTCGGAGGATGCAAGTTGAGAAACCAACGGATTTGAGTGGTTATGGAGCTTACTATGAAAGGATAGGTATCTGGTGTGGGCTAAATCAGCTACATATGGAACATTAAGATCTTTGTAGATAAGTTTATTTATGATATACTAAGAAGCATTAAGAATTTTTCGATGGATTTTGGATGGTAATGATTCTTGATATGATTGTAATGATGTCATTTATATGAGTCTTTTGTAATTAATTGGTAGCTTTGAACGTTTGACTAGTAAATGCTGAAGTAGTCTGTAACGACGGGCAGTTTCTTGTCGTTTTAGTCTTGTATGTAGATTCCAAGTTAGGCGTTTGTCCATTTGTAGTCCTAGGTAGCGGATCTGTTTAACAGTGATTAGTGGAATATCATTAGAGGATGCTGTATGACAGGAAGTCGTAGGTTTACGACGTAAAGTTCTTAAAGTTTAGGATATGGGATTGGAGTGTTTCAGAGGTTAAAAAAATTAAGCATTAAAATATATATCTAAAAATGAGGATCAAATAGGAATTTAATTAAAAATCTGTAATTATTTTTTCTTTTAATGTATTTTTACTTTAATGTATTTTACTGTTTTTTTTTCTTTTTAGTTGCCTCAGGGATGTTATAAAAAATTGAAATATAGAGTAAGTATAATGTACCATAAAACGATACAAAATATACATGTATGACACTATCCAGTATAATATTCAACCATGCAATGAAAATAAAAAATAACAAATGGGGAAATGGAATTATATAGAAATACAACAATGACATGGAAATCTGCTAAATTAACACCAACTTATCTATCCAATATTTTTTTTTAATTCTTACTTCTCCAACGTATCTGTAAAAGTTGAAAACGTTCAGAACGATTCAGAAATTATATATATATATATATATATATATATATATATATAAGTTAAGTTCATTCAGAAGAAAAAGTCCAAAAAAAAAGAAAAGGTAGGGAGCTAAATAACGCACACAACTTCAGAACAAAGACTGACTTTATTGTTCAGCAATCCTCTTTATATACATTCTGTGGTTTGTTTGGGATTAAGTTAGGAATTAAGATGTATATTATCCCCTTATACACCTTAACTCCCCCCCACCAGTTTACAAACAATCCTCGTAAACTCCTACACAGGCCAAACAACCAATCATATACAAAAATCAATGCTACAATTAAATACAAAAAAAAACAATCAATGTTACCAATAAATACAAAAAAAAAAACACTTCTTAACTTAAAACTTTTCACCATACTTTGACAGATCCTTACATATCTGCCTGGAAATTATTATATCTGTAGGCTCATAAGGTTAATGCCTAAGCCTGACCTCACTGAAACATTGTAACCACGTTGGCAAAGAGCAGCAGCAAACTTGCTATTTTGGACAGCGAGCTCCTCATTTGTTGGCGGCTAATATTCTTTTCTGTATTTCTGGGCTGGTTGAATTGTCCACTTGACCAGTGAACCAAGATACTGAAAACCATCAACACTCTCAAAAGTATAAAACTAAAATACAACAACAAACAAAAAAAAAAAAACTTGAATGGATTTGGTCAGAATTGTACCGGTCTGTTACACTTCTCCTAAGTTTCCTTTTCTACCTTATCTACTATTCACACAAGTTCTCTTGCATAGAAAAGAGGATACCCCTCGAAACCCTTCTAACGAAAATAGGTACCCCAGAATATAAAAACGAACTCAATGAATGATACCAACAACCTCGGAAAATGGAACACGAGAAAATCAACGAGAAACGACCAAACTACGAAATGAACGAGAAAAACGTGAAAAAACGAGAAAAAACGCTAACTTAACGGGATCTTCAGTTGTTCCAAATGAACCGTCCTTCTTTTCCGGGGATCTTGAATACTTTGGATAGTAACGACATTATGTTCCCTAATCGCCACAACCTTGAAGGGTCCGTCATATCGTATTTCCCCGCTATAGGCCACAGCACTGAATTTCCTCTTTTTCGGGGATCTTGAGTTCGATTCGAAGACACACTTCGATACACAATAGAACCTATTTCTATTTTTTTCATACCATTCCGACTCTTGAGATTTTCGCGGTTTACCCTCCTGCTTTTTTTCAGCCGCGAGCTTCTTCCGCGTCTTTTCCCATCTTTCCCCGAGCGCCACCCTATTTGCCACCAAAGTCGCCGCAAACTCCTCATCCACTATTGCACCGCGGCTATCCCTCTTGCGCTCCCGGAGTCCGAATAACATTTCAAATGGTGAATATCCCGTTGCCGAGTGAATTGAGTGGTTGTATGCTATTATCGCCTTAGGCATTGCCGTGTCCGCTTTCAACCCCTTTTCTGCGTAGAAGACGCGAAGGTGATCACCCAGGGTACTATGCAATCTTTCGACCGCTCCTCGGCCTTTAGGATGTCCCGGCGTACTTAAATGCCATTCTACCCCTAATCCTCGCATCTCCGACCTGAGACGGCTGTTATCAAATTTCCGCCCCCCATCTGACGTTATTCTCTCTAGTACCCCGTAGAATTGAAACCAAATACGGAGGGCCATAAGTACTGACTTGGCTGACCTGTCGTCAATCGGGTATGCCATGGCTATCTTGCTGAAAATGTCTATGATTGTAAGCCACTTAAGTCCCTTCCAGGTAAACGTGTCCACCTGTAAGTCAGTCAGTGGTACGGTTCGTGTCATTGTCTCCTCCTGCTTCCCGGTTGGGGGGTGTCTGTCATATTTCGTGGTATTGCAGATCTTGCACGCTCCTATTACCTCCTCTATCGTCTTCCTCATGTGCATCCAGAAATACATCCTCTTTAACGCTTTTAAAGTTTCCTGCACCCCTCTATGATTTGTTTTTTTCCCTGGTGGTACGCGATTGTGACTTCCTTCTGCCGGTCCACCTCTCTCACCGTTTCCACCTGCAATTTGCATCTAATAAACGTCCGGTCCAACCCTATATTTTCGGCCCGCCACAACCTCTTAATCTTTTCCCACACAACCGCATTCCCCACGTATAAATAAAAAAATTTTCCCGGTCGAGACTCATCCTTCAACACCTTACTGATGACCTCCTCTCCCACTCCTGGTTGAGACCATATGGTGGTAATATGGTATTTCCCGTATGTCTCGTATTCCGCCGTAGTCAGTCCCGTTGTCTTCGTCTTCCATATTATTTGTCTGTCCATGTCGTTAATTATTTCTTCCCTTTCATCCATTTCTACCGTCCTCTCGCCCTCCGAGCTCTCCTCCCTCGACACCTCGCTTCCGACTTCTAATTCTTCCAATTCGCGTTCCCCTTCCACCTTTGGCGTCCACTCCCGTATGAATCGTTGTAAACCGCCCGAATACTCCCCTGCTTCTTGCTCTATCGCGTTAACCTGTAGGGCTCGCGATAGCCAGTCGGCCACGACGTTTTCCCTCCCGGGCTTGTATACCACTTCTACGTTATATTGACTAAGAAATTCTTTCCAGCGGGTTATGCGCGCCGATGATTCCTTCAGCTTTCCCACCCACATTAAGGGGCGATGGTCCGTGAGTACCCTAAACCTCCGTCCGAACACATACGGCCTGAAGTGCTCTATCGCCCATATTACCCCTAGCAACTCTCTCTCTAGCGCACAGTATCGAGCTTCCGTTTCCGTGAGCCGTCTGCTGGCATATGCCACGGGCTGGTCCCCCTTTTCTCCTTCCTGGGACAATACGGCCCCCAATGCGTACTCGCTGGCATCCGTGGTTATCGTGAACGTCCGAGTGAAGTCGGGGAACGCGAGTACCGGTTCCTGCTGAAGTTTCTCCATACATGTTCGAATATTTTGTTCAATATCCGGGGTAATCACAACCCTTCGCCCCTGCGAATGCCCTTCACGTCCGTGGGTATAGCCATCCTATTTATCGCTTCCACCTTCCGTATGTCAGGTCTCACCCCCTCTTTCGAAATGGTGTGCCCTAGGAAGTTGATTCGATATTGTCCCAGGATCGACTTCTCTCCTGACAACTTTAACCCAAACTGTCTTAGTCGTCCGCATACCCGTCTCAAGTCTTGTATATGTCCTGTTTCGTCCTTAATAAATATCAGTAGGTCGTCCATGTATACCTGGCATGAAGCTTCATCCAACCCTCGTAAGAACTCGTCCATCAGTCGTTGGAACGTGATAGGGGCGTTCTTCAACCCGAACGGCATTCTTGTAAATTCAGAATGCCCCCTTTCGAACGTGAACGCCGTCTTGTGTTGGTCCTTCGGGTGCATACGGATCTGATGATACCCTGCCTTCAGGTCCAGTGTACTAAACACCGTCGCGCCTCCCAACCTGTCTAGAATATCTTCGAACCGTGGTATGGGGTACTTTTCGTCCACTGTGTTCTCATTCAATTTACGAAAATCCACCACGACCCTGTATTTCTCCCGCGACGCTCCCTCATCACTCCTTTTCTTAACGGCCCATAACGGGCTATTGTACGGCGACGTGCTATCCACGATAATCCCCTGCCCCTTTAAACTCTCTAGCTCTTCCCTAATGTGCTGCCGCAACGCCTGGGGATACCGCCTTTCTTTAACGTACGTCACCCGTTCTTGTTTAAGCGGGGTCGCGTGGACCGTTTCCCCTGTTACGCTCAATATCTCTCCCTCCCTGAAAAAAACGTCTGAGTACTCCTGCTTCAATGCTTGTCGCCAATCACTCTCTCGGTTAACCGCTCCTACAATTGCACATCTTCCCTTTTGATTCCTCTCACACCTAAACTTTTTTTGCCGATTCGGACTACCCATTCCTTACCGCTACTTTTTATCCGAGTCCCGAATCTCCACAATAGGTCGCACCCTATAATCCCTCCATACTCTCGCGGCATGTTTTCTACGACATGGACTTTCATCTTATCTCCCTTTCTCCCCCATCCGTCTATCCTTATTTCCGCCTCACCCTCCACCTTACAGGGACCGCTAAGAGTAATCAACCTACACCCACACGCTCTCACCTGGGGTATCCTCTCTCCTTTGTGCTTATCCACATAGTGCTTCTATTGTAGTCCGGCTCATTATCGTATTAGTACTGCCGGTGTCAACCAGACACCTCACCCTTCCCGCGATCTTAATTATAGGCAACCATTCACTCCCACACTCATTACTATTTATTACCCCTCGGTTGCCCCTCCCCTTACACCCTCCTCATTCTTCGTCTCGCGATCTCCTTTCCGCTGCCGCTCGTCGTTCCTCGCTCCTATGGCTACTCCTTCCCTCCGCCCGTGCGCCTTCTCCCGGCTCACCTTCTTCTTCTGTCTCTGATGTCTCTGAAGCCCTTGTCGATTCAGACGGTCGTCTGCTTCTTCACCACACACGCTGTGCGTTCACCTCCATAGGTTCTCCCTGATTCGTTCCTCTGCGCCTACTCATGTAGGGGCACTGTCGAGCGATGTGCCCTTCGGTGCCACATTCAAAGCATCTCGTGCGGGGGCACTGTGCTACCAAGTGACCCACCTTCCCACAGCTGTGGCACTTCCTCTCTTCCCTCCTCCAATTTCTCTTCTCAGCCCCATACCTCTTCTCCCGAGGTGACGTCCGCTCTCGCACTCCGACCTCTGCATCTCGTCTCCTCCATGGTTCCGTTCGAGGCTGTTTGTTTCTGTACTGCTCGCTGCGCCTGTAGGTTACTCTATTCCATCCTTCGTCCTTCCGAACCTCTTCTTCTCTCGCACTAGTTCCCTAGCGCATTCGACAAAGGTTTTATCTCTAGGTAACTCTTCCTTCCTTCCCGTCTCCTTTGCCAGCTGCACCTTCAGGATCGTTGACAAGAAGGCCATCCGCGCTTCCACTTCTGCTGCTTCCGTCGTCTCCCTCATCTTTTCGGTGATCTTGTTATAGTGGGCCAATAATGCTCCTGCATATTGGCCACTAGATTGATGAGGTCTTCTCATTTCCCCGAACATTCGGACAATGTCTTCTTCCGGTGTCCACCGACCACCTCCGAAAGTTTCTTCAGTCGGTCCTTCACCACCGACCATGGAGTGTCTTCATCTGCCTGAATCAGGTTTAGTATGCCCCGCTTGACTCTACATACTAAAGCTGCTCTCACTGAACACGCGTCTATCGGGTCCAACAGGTTTTCAGCTATCTTGGCTTCTATCCAAGCCATTACCCTATCACCTCCCTTGAGGAAATGATTAAGCTCCCCAATTTCTCCTCCATACTTTTCTATGTCTGAAATCGCCCTCCTTAAGTCCTGCGACATAGCTGTTTTCAGTTTCAACTACTCCAGGGCATTCGCCTGCGCCGCTGCCATGTTCGCGTGTGCTGCCGCTAAGGTCTCAGGTGGTAGCGCTTGCAACTCTGGCTGGATTTCGAATGTAGCAGGTTTTAAAATGTTCTTACTTTCCATTTCCTACTGTTCATAATCTTAGTCCAATGAACACGAAAGAACAGGAAAATATCATAACGGGATGATAAATAAGTTTACGAAAGATTTCCTGCGGGAAAAAATAAAAAAGACTCACCAGAAGAATCTGCTCAAATCGGGTTTCGGCACCAGTTAAGTTCATCCAGAAGAAAAGTCCAAAAAAAAGGAAAGGTAGGGAGCTAAATAACGCACACAACTTCAGAACAAAGACTGGCTTTATTGTTCAGCAATCCTCTTTATATACATTCTGTGGTTTGTTTGGGATTAAGCTAGGAATTAAGATGTATATTATCCCCCAATACACCTTAACTTATATATATATATATATATATATATATATATATATATATATATATATATATATATATATATATATATATATATATGTGTATTTATTTATTTTTGATCACCCCTTTGGCTTTACACACATTTTAGATCTGGTGCCACCTAAACGAGACTGCAACACTTATCTAGTCTATCTTGGGCTTTTGTTTCCAATTCAATTCCCTGCATTGTCTGCATTATCTTGTTTTTGGTGTATATACGATGGCTGTTATAGCTGAATAGAGTGGTCTAGTTTTCTTTGGCCTTTATTCTATCCCAATAGATGGGGGACATAACTTTGAAAGAAAAAAAAAATCTGAAAGCAGATCTCATCCCCAGCAATTTATTCTCTCTAATAGAATTATAAAATACTTTGAGATGTAAATAGCCTCATCAATATTAATAATTTCACGAAACCCCGCTAAAACCTGTACTTTCGTCGAATAAAATAATAAGATTTAATTTCTCGGAAGGGTTCTGGCAAGAGCATTACCACCCCCTTAAAACTTTTAATCATTTCTTAATTCGATTACAATTTGTACTCAAACTCCCCTCATCATACTCGCTAATCCAAACATGATTTTCATCTTCTGCCTCTTAATATCTTTTAGCCTGTACTAGGAGATAAATTATTTCACTATTTTTCTGCAGGTCTTCGCCACTTAATCTCCTAATGCCGAACTTATGGTCTTCTAGGTGTTAGGAATACTGCGTATATATTTTCAACTAAGTAGAGTAGAACCTCACTAATCAGACCAAGGGGTAGGGCGAAAGATTTAAAACTATATCTTAATTTTTCTTCAAAATCGTGGACCAATTTTGGTTCTCATAAGTTTATTTTTTATATCACGCTAACGATAAATCCGAAAAAAAACACATTAATTTGACACTATATTTTAGTTTTCAGCTGAAACACCACGATATG
Organism: Euschistus heros; assembly: GCA_003667255.2. Taxonomy (NCBI): domain Eukaryota; kingdom Metazoa; phylum Arthropoda; class Insecta; order Hemiptera; family Pentatomidae; genus Euschistus; species Euschistus heros. The sequence continues at coordinate 288,899 of RCWM02000253.1, read as the reverse complement.
TAATATTTGTCAACAAAACAAATAATGTATACATACATAGGTCAACAAAAATTTCTGTTGCTTACGACGTGTGAAAATAATTTTTTTATGAACTAGTGGTTGTGAAAGGAAATTGGTCCGAAATCTCAATCAACACCAAGATTTCCCTCAATTTTTTTTTTTTTTTTTTTTTTTTTTTTTTTTTTTTTTTTTTTTTTTTTATTGAGTATTACAATTTGCTTTAAAGTGGGAAATAAGTAATATCGATAGCTTAATGGATCCATTCACAAAATATGTATAACTTGAAATAATTAAAAACAAGAAATTAAAAACAAGTGAAGACCCCATAATGTTTTTGTTTTTTTTATATACCAATTTATTGAAATTTACAAGTATACAAATATGCAAATATACAAATGAGCTGATAACGATTACATGTAATAACTTGAAAAGAACTACTCATCAGTAGCACTTAAATAAAAATTCTATACTAGTAGGTCACTAGGCCATCTTCTTCTTAGACGGCTCGGACCGTTATCGGAAATAGAATGGGATGCAAGTTGAGAGACTAGTGGATTTGTGTGGTTAAGGTGTTTACTATGAAAGGATAGGTATCTGGTATGGGCTAACTCAGTAACATATGGAACATTAAGGCCATTATGGAAAAGCTTATTGGTGACAAAGTAAGGGGCATTTAGGATTTTTCGAAGGAATTTGGATTGTAAGGATTGGATACGAGATGAATTGGATTGAACCCCATAATGTATAATACAATAAATAAAGTAAGAAAACAAATGAAATAAATAACCTTAAACTATACAAAACATAAAGTGAAAAATAATATAAACCAATAAAATAAATAATTTAGAAATAAAAAACAATAATGATAGTATAAAGAATATAAAATACAGGGAATTAAAAGTTAAAAATAATTTCATACTTTATTTACAATATACACACATCTGAGGGATCCCCCAACCAGACTTGACCCTCCACTTATAGGGGGACAAGCCAGGTCCAAACAGATCCCAGGGCTTCTCTCTCAGCTGTATCACTGGTTTAAAAATAATACTAGTGGGGGCTGAGTGAGAGCGAAATAGTAGAGTCACTCTGGGCATGATTAGAGAAGCTGGCCATTGCCAGAACTCCCTATCGAATGTTATAATGTATCTCGTGGCCACCGCCTTTTTGACCTGTAAGGAGGATTATAGGGGTGAGTGGAACTTTGATGAGAAAGTTTATGATGAAATTTTGAAAATTTGGCAGGTTGAAATTCTTGGACAAAAGCTGTATTAAGATCATTATGAAAGGTTTTGTTAGAGACATAATAAGGGGAATTGGTTATGGTTCTCAAGTTCTCAGGAATTTGGTTTGGATACGGTGTTCGAGTATTTCGCTGTTCCCAGAATTTCAAGACCATAGGTTCAGATATGCTCCAGTAGGGTATTTCGACAATATAAAATATATATATTTTTTTCCATTTATTGATATTTACAACTGTACAAAATAATATACAACAAGTAAATGTGTTGACAGTGAACACAATGGCATGTAAATAACTTGTGAAGAACTACTCACTAGTAGCACTTCAATAAAATCTACACTAAAAGGTCTCTAGGCCATCTTCTTTTCAGACGCCTCGGAGGATTATCAGGGATGGAGGAGGAAGCAAGTTGGGAGACTAGTGGATTGGAGTGGTTATGGAGCTTACTATGGAAGGATAGGTATCTGGTTTGGGCTAAATCAGAAACATATGGAACATTAAGATCTTTATGGATAAGTTTATTGGTCACATAGTAAGGAGCATTGAGGATTTTTCGAAGGATTTTGGATTGCAAAATTGGATACGAGATGAATTGGATGGTTTAGTAGAGCCCCAAAGCTCAACTCCGTACGTCCAAATAGGTCTAATCACTGTCATGTAAATGAGTCTTTTGTAATTAATTGGGAGCTTTGAACGTTTGTCTAGTAAATGTTGAAGTAGTCTGTAACGACGGGCAGTTTCTTGTCGTTTTAGTCTTGTATGTGGATTCCAAGTAAGACGTTTGTCCAAGTGGAGTCCTAGGTAGCTGATCTGTTCAACAGGGATTAGTGAAATAATAAAATAATTAAAGCCATTAAAAAAAAAAAGTTTTTTTAGTTCTTATTCACACCTCAATGAACGTATCATACCATGTCTTTCTTAATCCTTACAAAGAAACGATGTACGAAAAGATTTTAACACAACGAAAGCAGAATTGTGTTTATAATTCAATATCAGCAGCAAAGCGACGCTATTCTTTTAGAAGACGAACACCGGCAGAAACAAAAGATGAATCTCCTCAAGAAATCCCAAACAAAATACTGCTTCATCTCAAGGGTCTCACTTCCAGTTTCTGAACAATTAACGTAGAATAACGGGGAGGGGGAGGGCAAAAGGTAAACAATATCCACCCTCAGGTAGCAAGTTATTGAAGCAAATCTCCCACCTTCTGCCCTTGGCTGGGATGCTAAATGTGATTTAATTACGAAACTTTTAGATCCTCCTTCTTCCTTGTCATTTCCTTCCCTTTCCAATTAATTAAATAATGCTCCTCGTAATTTTAACCTATCTCAGAGTTTAATCAGGGCTATTTATGCCCTTTCCACGAGCGAAGACTATCAAAGACAAAGATTTGGAGGAAAATGGATTTACCGAAGCGTAACATCAGTCAGAGCTTCAAGGCGAAAACAAAAACTTGGGTTTACAATGCCAGACTTTAAACAATCTTTATTGCAACAATAGAATAGAATATAAAAGAAACTTTATTCTAGGACTATGTCCCCAAGAAGAACACAATGAACAGAAAACAAATAAATAAGTCTTGTTATTAATTAGCCAAAATTTTAAAGAAATAAACTATATACAAAAATAACCGGATAAAAATCTAATAATTGTACTAAGAAATAAAACAGTATGTACATCTTCAGCGTGAACTAATAGAATGAATACAATTTTTTAATGAAGCTTATCTAATTAGTATTATTCTGGAGAGAAAGGAGGTATTGAAAGTGGATGAAGAAGGAGCACTATGGATGTTATGGGGTAGTGAATTTCATAATGAAGTTGAAGTTTTATTATTTTTTTATCTATTTATTGAAATTTACAACAGTACAATTATATACATCTAGTAAATGTATTGACAACGATCATAATAACATGTTAAAACTTGAAAAGAACTACTCATCAGTAGCACCCTATTAAAAATTCTACACTAGAAGGTCTCTAGGCCATCTTCGTTTCAGACGCCTCGGAGGATTATCAGAATCCCGACCGGGTCAAATCTTTTCTCTTCAAAAAAATAAAATAAAATATATTATAGATGTAGGAGTGATTGTGAGAATTGATGGTATGGTAGAGGAAGGAAGCTAGGAAATAATTTCTGCGGGATTAAGGACATAGCTATTTTAGCTCTGTATACAGATGTGATGTGAGTCTTTTGGAATCCAAAAAACAAACCTGAAGAAACAGATCATTAGCCTTCTTTAGCATGGTCTCGACCTCTGCAGTCAACTCACCATATGCCACGCAGCAATAGTCGAAATGGGAGAGAAAAAAATGATTTTTAGAAAAAAAACAAAACCGACTTCCAAGATTAAACCTACATAAACAAATTTGAACTAAAAAATAAAAAATAATATTTTAATTGCTTCCAAATTAAATGACAATCAACAAAATTATCGATACTTATATAACTATTCACAATTTATGATGAGTTATTTTTAGAGTCGGTGCCAGCCAAGAAGGGCAGTTTAATCTTGCCTTAGGAATAAACTTTCACAGACAGTGGTGTGGCGGTGATGAAACAGTGGGAGCATCTTTACAATTACCATTTCTTTTCAAATTCTTTTTTTTGGTTGGCACCGACCAAAAATAACTGATCATAAATTGTGAATAGGTATATAAGTGTCGATAATTTTGTTGATTGTCATTTAATGGTTTTTGTTTGGAAGCAATTAAAATATTATTTTTTTGTTCAAGTTTGTTTATGTAGGTTTAATCTTGGAAATCGGTTTTGTTTTTTTTTTCTAAAATTTTTTTTTATTTTTTACTTTTTAATGGTGAGTGTATTTTTGTTTATATAGTCAATTCTCGATCTTCAAGTTACCCTGAAAAATAGCTCGACTTACTGAACAATTATCGAGGTTATCATTCTACTTATCTGCATGTAAATGGGAAAATTGAACACAAAATTGTAGTTGAAATCATTTCGTACAGATTCATTAATGGGAATGTTGTTTGTACATACATATAAAATCATTGATACAGAAAATTAAATAACTGGTACATATTTATCATATAACTTTTAACTGAATTGCGCTTTTTTTTGAGGATGTCTAAAAGTAGACTTGCCACCTTCCACCAGTGGCGATCTTTTCTTTATTCTTTAGGACGGTTGACAGAGAACTACGGAATTCTTGCTGCGGAATTCGGAATTCACTAGCAACAAACGCCCAACTTCTTTCTCCTTTCTGCACTTAGAAAATCAATTTTAACTTTTCGTTAATTGAAAGAATTTTCAATAGCCACTGTAAAACCACTCGTGTCAATAACTAATAATAAGTAACTGGTGTAACTATGAACTGAAAAGACAAACAATGACAGAAAACAGGAAAACAAATTACACATGAAATTCTTTTAATTTGAGTTCGAGTTATAGAGGCGATGACTTCTAATAGTTCGTTTCATAGAGGTGGTACTAGAAGTTCTCTCTTTTGAACCATATTTTCAGTTTTACTTATTTTCGACACAATTCTTCACGTTCTTTGTTTGTAATCGTCTCATTGAGGTGAAATTTAGGTGTAATGTACTTCCGACCGCAGATTTTGTTCGACTTATTGAAGAATTTAATAGCTTATCGAAATACAACACATCGAGAGTTGACTGTATATGTAAATTATTTTTGTTAATAATTTAGATTTAGTTACTATGTAGATTTTAGATAATCATAATCATAAATATGTTTTAAATGTAAGGTTATATAACAGTGATTTTTGTTATCTGTTTCTTTGATTTTTCTTTAAAAGTGCTCCGTTGATTTCAAAATATTTTTTATGGGACCACCTCTGAAGTATGCCCTATCGGTCTAAAAAAGAATCATCAAAATTTATTAAGAATTGACGGAAGTTCTCAACTCATCTTTATTTTTTTTTTTTTTTGATGTTACGCGATTACTCCGTCAATTCTGAATCAATTTTGATGATTCTTTTTTTGATCGGTAGGGCATACGTCAGAGGTGGTCCCGTAAAAATATTTTGAAATAAACGCAGCACTTTGTAAGAAAAAAAAACAGTTAATAAAATCACTTTTTAACTGTTTTTTAGATTTTTCTTACAAAGTGCTGCGTTGATTTCAAAATATTTTTTATGGGACCACCTCTGAAGTATGCCCTACTGATCTAAAAAAGAATCATCAAAATTGATTCAGAATTGACGGAGTAATCGCGTAACATACACACACACAAAAAAAAAAAAATACAGACGAGTTGAGAACCTCCTCTTTTTTGAAGTCGGTTGATAAGGGAAGAAACTAAAAGTAAAACAATAGTTTTAAAGAATTTGGTGACAGGGTAATTAATGATTAGCTTAGCGTAGTCGATCAAGGAATCTTCAGCGCGAACAAAGCTTTCTTCTGAGTAGCCCCTCTCAGATCAAAGAATGTATCTTGTAAAATGAAACTCCGAATTAATAAAAGGACTATCATATCCGTATTGCTGTATGGTTGTGAAACCTGGTCTCTTGCGGGCAACTTTGAGTAAAAGATTCTCAGGGTAATAATGGGCCTAAAAGAAAAAATAATAAAGGAAACGTTTCCGACACGAAGAAGTCTGTTACGCTGGACATGAAAGCAAGGAGCCACCCCTTAAGCTCTCTCTTCTTAACAATGAATTTTACTGTTCTAGGAAATAGGCCAAGAGGGAGGACAAAACTAAGATGGGTGGATACAACAAAAAAGATCTCCAAGATTTATAAAAGCCAACCGAAAAAAAACAAAAAAAACAACTGAACTTTATCTCTCTTACATAAAACAAGTACCAGGAACTGACCAAAAAAGTAATCATGGTTCCCATTCAAGCAAACGTTTGAATGGAGTCCTTCGTCACCTATTCAACAGGGATCGGTTTAATATCACTAAAGGAGTGGAAGTGGTATATTAATGTTAGACTTAAAAGCTACTACGACGTAGTGTTGTTTTCAAAAATTACAAGTTAAATATGAAATACGCACCCTTGCTTAATATTCTAATTGGGGGATTTGATGGCGCCCGGGAAAATGGATGTTAAAGCGATGAACTTTTTCAAGAGGTGGCTAAAACTCTTTTGATGTAAAAATTTGGAATACAAGAGGGTGAGGGAGGGGGGTGAGAGGGTTGGGAGAGGGGTGGGTGAGGAGGGGAAGAGGTTTGCTGCTAAAAGTTTTGCCTTCCTCACCACCTTAATGGGAGAACCCGGCTCCGTAAACCAAGGTGAAAAAGAAAAAAAGGAAAACTTTAATTAAGTTTCGCCATTAAAGGGTATTTTCAAAGACATTCCGATACAACAAAATAATAAGTCAAATTTTCCGGCTGAAGTGTCCTTTCCATACGATGGAAATATGAGGGTATCTTTCTTTTTTTCCTTTTGGCATTTTTAGATGGATTGGACTTTTACATATGAGTAAAAGTTTTATGTAATTTAATGATTTTTTTTTTTTTTTTTTTAATAAAATTTTTATTTTTTTTAAATTCCCTAACCAATTATCTTTTATTGTGACATTTTGCATTAAGTTAAAGCATCAACCTGGAATAGTTTTATTATTGTTTTTATTTTGTGTCATTGGACTTGTTGAAGAAAAGGTTTCATCGGAAATATAAGAAAACTAATTAGGATTGATGAATTAATTGCCACTTCAATTGGAATTATTTTATTGGAAAATTAGTTTCGAATGTTAAACATTCATCTTCAGTCCTAAAGCATAAACAATTTTCAACACATCAGCACTATGTTACATGGAATATATCTGTGGCACCTGTGAATAGTGGGCTAAGTAAGGAAAACCGAATTGAATGTTTTTATACAGATTTTATCCAAAATTAAAAAAATTCAAATTTATTGGGCTTAAACTCTTGATAGTACATTTCTATTTATGTTGATAAGGTATCTTTCAGTTCTTGCCAATATTCTAATATTTAATAATAATCGTTCCAAAAAAATCGAACTCTTAGCCCGCATTACACTAATCGATTTTGTGTGAAATGGGCTAAAAGATTTATGTTAACGTGATTGACCACTGAAAGGGAAGTGCTTCACTAATTTTCAGAGTTGAGAAAAATTAGGTGTAGATTAAATAATATTTTTCCTTTTTTAAAAATTTATTTTTGAATTTTTTATATATATATTTTTTTTACATAAAATAAAATAATAGAAAATATAATAACATACACACCATGCCTAAAGAAAAAAATAATTATTTTTTTGGTAGTATTTAAAACAATGAAAAAAAAAATAACACTTATAATTTTCTTTCATTAGTCTTCTTCTTCACCTAGAACTGGGTACGCATCCTGCATAGATGTCGATTTCAGCTCTTCATAGAATCGTCTAAATGTTGGGACTTATGTAGGGAAGAAGATCTAACAGATATTTCTTCTTTCCGCTGTTGTTTGTTGCCTGCCCTTTATCATAAAACAATTTTAAAATTAACATTTATATCGAGAGTTGACTTGTAGTAGATAACACCGCAGCTATCTTTGTTATAGTTAAGCCATCTTACCTTCCTTTTCATTATCTTTTTTTCTATGAGCTAAGGCGGTTTTTAAAAGGGACGAAAAATTTCAATTCTGAAAAAATTGTGTGGCTTAGTAAACTTGACTCGCTTTTCACAAGTAAAAGTTCAAGATTGGAGTATCAGCCCACGATTCACAAAGGAATATCCTTCATTGCAATGGACGGAACATTTAGCCCGTCAGACAAACGAAAAGAGAAAAAAATTACGATTCTGGTGATGTAGATAGCTCGAAATTCAAAAAAATTCGACTTAGCCCACTATGCACAGGTGCCACAGATATATACTAAAGTTTTCAAAATAAAAGATAAGAAATCAAATATTGGAACTCAACTGAGGAGATCTAACAGACATCAGAAATATATCAATGGTGGAGGGGGGAAAGAAGCAAGGTACGTTCAATTTTTGTGGTTTTTAGTTTGGGATTCCTCATATAACTCATTGGATTTTTCCATTCCTATTGAAAACAGATTTAAAATGGGGCTATTAGAAATGTTTATCTGGTCATTTAAAAAGAATTTGGGTCGATTTTAACGATTTTATTGTTTCTAATGATTATGAAATATTTAATTTTCGGCTATTTTCTACTTGATGTATTAGTTTCACTCCCGAGTCCTTATTGAATTTATGGTTATTTTCATTTAGATGGATAGCGAAATTGGAATTTTGAGTCTTATTATAAGATATATGTAAGATCTCATCAGGTGAGTACCAATATTTGATTTCTTATCTTACATTTTTGAAGACTTAAGTATATATGTAACATAGTTCTGATGCGTTGAAAATTTTGTATGTTTTCGAACTGAAGAAGAATGTTTAGCATTCGAAATTAGTTTTCCTAATATAATAATTCTAATAGAAGTGGCAATTAATTCATCGATCCTTATATGATTGATCCTTCTATACAATCATGCGTACCTCAAGTGATAACTAATTATACTGGAAACGGCTCATTTTATATTACGTATTAATTAATTTAATTAAAACTACTGAAAAAGTTAATTAGTTTAAAAAAACTATGTTTTATATTACTATTTTCTCTTCGGTTTTCTTTACATCTTCATTAGTTTTATCGCAATTACTTTTATTATCTTTCTGACACTTGAAATACCCATGATGGTATAGAAGGAGCAATACAATTATAATTGATGAATTAATTGCCACTTCTATTGGAATTATTTTATTTGGGGACTAATTTGGAATGTTAAAACATTCATGTTCATATCTTCATTATCTTGGGAGATCACCGGATTAATCGGGTGTCGAACTGTCTAAGAGCCGGGTTATGGAGATTACACTATATTATTTTTTTTATTTCACTTTATTTATTGTATAGTTAAAGGTAACTTTTTTTCTTTTCTTTTTTTCTTCCTTTTTTTACTTATTTCTTATTGTACGTATTGTGTGAACAGAGATTCATAACTACCGATATTACTGTTGTTGCCTTTAATTTATGCAGATTTTAATGAATATTCAAAGTTTTTTTTTTCTCAAAATAAAGCAGTACTTGACCAAAATGTTCTACATACATTTTAAAAAAAATTACTAATACGGTTTTTTTTTTTTTTTTTTTTTTTTTTGCTATATTTATTTTGTTATTGAATATTTTCAAATGTCAAATTGTGATTGATTAGTAAGCTGTGTATTTAGCAACCCAATGAAAAACGGGCAGTATCGCTCATTTAAGTGTTTTTCTCTTTTTATAAATACATTATTTATTAAAAATCTTATAAAAGTATAATTGAAATTGAATAAAATAGTAAATAAATAAATTATAAAAGACAAGAAACTTTAGACTACTCCAATATTTACAATACAAGCGTTCAAAGCTTCCACTAAATTACAAACGACTTATTTACATAACAGTAATTTGACCCATTTGGACATACAGAGTGGAGCTCTTGTGTTCCATCCACTAAATCTTCCAATTCTTCTCGTATTCAATCCTCACAATCCTTCGTAAAATCCTCAATGCTCCATATTAAGTCACAAACAAACGTATCCATAAAGATCTTAATGTTCCATATGTTGCTGATTTTGTCTATACCATATACTTCTCATTTCATAGTAAACTCCATACCCACTGGAATCCACTAGTCTCTCAAGTTACTACACTGAATGCCCGTATATTCTCTGAGGCGTCTGAAAGCAAGATGGCCAAGAGAACTTCGAAATATGAATTGAAGTTCTACCGAGGAGTAGTTCTTTACTGTTGCTGACCTTATTGTAATCATTGTCCTCAAATGTACTTATCATCAAGTAAGTGTTTTCATAAAGATTATAATAACATGTCAAAACTTGAAAAGAACTACTCATCAGCAGCATTTCAATGATAATAATACACTAGAAGGTCTCTTCTAGGCCATCTTTCTTTTCAGACGCTTCGTAGGATTATCGGGAATGGACTGAGAAGCAAGTAGATAAACTAGAGGATTTGATTGGTTATGGAGCTTACTATGAAAGGATAGGTATCTGGTTTGGTCTAAACCAGCATTGAATTGAACATTAATATCTTTATAGACAAGTTTATTGGTGACAAAGTATGTAGTAGGGGAAGGTGCTGTACCTGTGGACAATTTTCACTTATAAATTTTTATTCACTTATATAATTTTCGGTGCTTTATTTATCTGAGTGGTTATTGTACTATTAGATAAGAAATTTAAGGGGCTATCGAACCCTGGTGTCTTTATTTTGAAAAGTAATTTTTTTTTTACAGAATATAATGTTTTGTAACTTACAGATTAGTGTCCATAGGTACCTCCCCCCTTTGTACCTGTGGACACCAGTGGTTGTACCAATGGACATTCATTTCTTCATAGGTTTATAGGGATAATTGAAATGATATTTAGAGAAACACATCGGCAATAATTTTTTATAAAATGTATTCAACAAAATAGGAAATTTGATATTATTGTACTAGAAGGCCGACTAGAAAGGTGACAACAATAAATTTAGCGTATGAAAGTAAATATAAACTTAACTTATTTTTAATCCTTTTAACAAAAATAAATCTTTTATAAACCTATAATTATTATTAACGAGTGACACATTTTTTTATGAAAAAAATCGAATCATTAGAGATCGTATCCATGAGATGTAGGAAAATGTAATTGTTTACATAATCTCCCAGTGTCAGTTATAAAAGATGGCGGTGGTAATTTTCTTTTAATATCTCTTATTTCTATTTCATAATCAGTAGCGATGTCCGGAAGAATAAATTTTGGGGTTCAATCATTCCATGAAATTTTCTTCAAGTAGCAAATGTTAAACGTGAACAATTTTGCTTTTCCTTTGATCAAAGTTATAAAATGCTTTACAACACGTAGCATAGCTACCAACATATATTTCTTCATCTTCAATTTCTTTACCTTGTTCATAATCATTCATCAATTCATCCAAAAAATTACAATGTTCGCTTGATGGATCAGCCAAGATCACATTTGTGAAATCACTATCTTCACTAGTTGAATAGTTTGTTATAAATAGTGAGAGGCGAGTTTTCTCCTCTTAAAAAAAAGGTTGTACGACTAGTGGGTATCCAGATTTAGGCATTTCATATCACGCGGAATGCCTACAAACATTTCCGCAATATTTTTAATTGAAATAATGAATTAATAAAGGAAGAGAAAAATCTGCTGTACCTGTGGACACTTTAACTATCTGTTCACAGGTTCAGCTGGCAATGGTATCCACAGGTACAACTGAACGCAATGTTGTGCGAAAAGCTCTGTTTCACAAACCCCGTAAGTGATAACTGATATGAAAACATATGAAGTTATGATATATTTATCGGACAACCCAATGAAATATTACTGCCTAGAAAATTTCTAAGTGTAGGTCTTAGAAAAATTAAAATCACTGGTTGGATTGGTCAGGATTTGGAAGAAAAAAACTTAAAAAAATAATAATTTCTATGAAACTATTGATCTGACAATCTTGAAAAAAACACACATGCAACTGCTGGGAGATGCTTGCAGCAATACCAATCTAAAAATATCAATTTTCCTCCTCCCACTCTCTTGTTATTAAAAATGTCCATTGGTACAACTGTGCTTTAGGTACAGCACCTTCCCCTACTGAGGATTTTTTGAAGGATTATGGATTGTAAGGATTGAAAACGAGACGAATTGGATTGTTTTCTGGAGCCCCAAAGCTCAACTCCGTACGTCCAAATAGGTCTAATCACAGTCAAGTATATGAGTATCTTGTAAATTATTAGGAGCTTTGAACTTTTGTCTAGTAAATGTTGAAGTAGTCTGTAACAAATCACAAATATAAAACTCAAAATATATCAATTTCATATCTATATTTTTTGCAGCAGATTTAAAAAAAATATTTTCCGTTATTTACAATGCTGTATAATTTATCATTAAAACAATAATCTGTATTTTTTAGATTTACCTCCCCCGAACTGCAGTTTTTTTTTTTTTTTTTTTTTTTTTTTTTTTTTTTTATGATTATATGATTTATATGATTTTGATTGGTCTAGATTAAAACGCTTATTTAATATCCGATGGAATCAGTATAACTAATGATCTAATAATATGATAAACGACTACAATGAGTCGACCATATGGAATTATAATGTTTTCACTTTATTGAAATAGCAGTTAATTAATTTATTTTGCATAATTGAAGGTGAATAATTATAAAGTGACCCATTAACGTGGTGATGGATCGTGTCACGCACGGCGAGGTAGTGGTGGGAGGGGGGAAGTGTGAGAGGGGAGGGAGAGGGTGAGGAGAAGGGGAGGGGGCATTGTCACCTGGTACCCTGGATTCCAAGCAACAAGCATTCAATATATTTTGGCTGCAGTGTTCGTCTTGGAAATTACAGATAACATAAATTGGTTCTAATTAATATTTAAATTGCTATTATCGACTTTTATAGAGATATTAGGATAATATGGTATAAACATTGGAACTCTTAACTAACCTCGGATTAACTGAAATTATTGGGTTGTCACACATGAAATGACCGTTTTTAGAACCAGGAAGAAAATAAAAATTTTAAATCAAATCTTACATAGGGATCAGATCTTACTGTAGGGGATAGATCAGGGGAATATGGGGGGGGGGAGCAGAGGTAAGACTTCATAGTCCAACCTTTTAATTTATTCACTGTCTGTTTTAAAACATGAGGAAGGATAGGTCCTTTCCTGTTTACCGGTGCCGGCTGTTGCTTGATCAAATTTTGATGCATTTGGTCAATTTCTAGGTAGTATGATGTTGAATCAATTGTTTTTCCCGTCCACGGGGCAGATTTTCTAATGTATCTCCTGAGAAAAATTTGTAAACCATCGACGGATGGTTCTTTCATTCGCACTTCCTTCACCAAACGCATGATTAATATTTCTTGCGGAATGCTGCCTGGGCAGCGGAATGACCAAGTTTACTACTCATAAAAAAAAAAAAATTGCAAAAAAGTAAAAAAAAAAAAAAATATATATATATATATATATATATATATTTTTTTTAAATATATTTTCTTCCAGCTTCCTTAAAAATATATATATATATATATATATATCTCTTATAAGTATTTTTGCATATATTTAAAAAAAAAGTAAAAATATACGATATGTTCGATTTCCTTATAAAAAGAAGTAATATATAAATATATATATCAAAATTATATTTTGTCGACCCTTAGAATCGGGTTATAGGTCCTTAATATTTAACAATATTTTGTTTAAACAATATTATTATTTATCTATTATATATATATATTATATACATTTCCTTTTTCCTTCTCCTGTCTCCTCTCTTTATTGACGTTTCGACCCCTTATTTAATGGGATCCTCTTCAGAACTGGAAAAACAATACCATTCTTAAATATCTTTCCCGACATTGGCACCCATCCAGTCTATACAAAATTTGACAAATACACACCAAAACCGGGTACCCCGAAACTCAAGGCTAGTAAGCCCACCGACTCCTGCAGCAAGTGCTTGCCAGCTCAGACACCAGGGTACTGAGCTGCTCGGCGGACTACCCGGCCAAAGAGTCCGACGTCCAATTACATAATTTCTCCTTTTTTATAACTAAAATATAAAATCTATAACTAAACAAAAACATTATATAAACATTCACACACACACACACATACGACAATACACACAAATATATATAGGGGATATTTCCCTTCATTAAAATCCAATAAAACAATTATGCTAAAACAATACACAATCAAATATTTAAAACTTAACAATCTATTTTCAACTTTTAATATAACAATTAATATAACCTAAAAAACCATTTTTACAATTTTATAACCATCATTTTACAAACAATAAAACAGCCACTCCAATAACCTAAAAACAACAACAGTATTTTGACTCTTTTATATTTTAAACAATTATTTTCAACTAAAAATTTTGATAATTCAAATAACAAATAATATTTATTTTTATTTTTATAATTTTGGCAATAAATAAATAAAAAATTTGAATTTTGACACTTAAAAAAGTTTACAATTTTGGCAATTAGATAACTGTAGACCAAACATGAATATTTTAGAACAGCCCATCTATCCTAATCGTTAGCTTATAACCTTTAGAATATTGTGGTAAGCCTGATTTAATTTGGAACAATCATTTCTCGTGTTGATGGTGTTAATATCTTTTTTATGTGCATCATTTCAATGATAAGCCTTTTTTGTTGATTCTTTTCCACATCTAGTATCCTCACCCTCTCAAAATCAAACACGTAACTATTTTTGATTGCGTGTATCGCTAGAGCTGTGTCCTCTTTGCCACTTTCTATGCTATATTTGTGGCTATACATCCGTCTGTGGCTATACCTATATTAGTGGAATCTGTCACGGATGATCTCATTGATGAGGACATGAGACAGATTCCATTCAAGATTCAATTTTTGAAGAAATATGTGTGATGACACTTTACTAAGCATACCGTCAGAAAATGTAAAAGATATTTTACATTATTTTAATAAGGACCAACATATAAAGTTTACTGTGGAGGAGGAGGTGGGGGGTACCATAGTATTTTTAGATACCAAACTAGTCCGAGTGAGGGAAGGTATAGAAGTATCCTGGGTGGAAAAAAAATTAAAATGGTACCAGAATTTTGAATTTTAAGTATAACCATAGTTTAAAGATCAAAATATATACAGCAAAAAAACTTTTTTACCGGGCTATAGCCCTCAACAGTAATTCTTACAAAAATGACAATATAAAAAGAGTTAAAGATATTTTAATAAATAATAACTACCCCAAACGAATTATAGAATATTGTCTACAGGATGCGTTTGACAGTTTGTCCCATAAACGTAATAGTTGTAAACAAACTAATCATTTTTTTTACAATAGAATACATCAAACCTTTGGCACTGTCAACAAAAAATATTTTTCAGGATTACAACATTGCTTTATCACATAAATACAATGATAATTTAAATAAACTAATATTTTTCAAATTAAAAGACAAAACCAGCAAAAAGAAACTGTCAAACGTAGTCTATAAAATAAATTGTAAGAATTGTGAGGTTAACACGAGTTAACACGAGAAATGATTGTTCCAAATTAAATCAGGCTTACCACAATATTCTAAAGGCTATAAGCTAACGACTAGGATAGATGGGCTGTTCTAAAATATTCATGTTTGGTCTACATTTATCTAATTGCCAAAATTGTAAACTTTTTTAAGTGTCAAAATTCAAAATTTTTATTTATTTATTGCCAAAATTATAAAAATAAAAATAAATATTATTTGTTATTTGAATTATCAAAATTTTTAGTTGAAAATAATTGTTTAAAATATAAAAGAGTCAAAATACTGTTGTTGTTTTTAGGTTATTGGAGTGGCTGTTTTATTGTTTGTAAAATGATGGTTATAAAATTGTAAAAATGGTTTTTTTAGGTTATATTAATTGTTATATTAAAAGTTTAAAATAGATTGTTAAGTTTTAAATATTTGATTGTGTATTGTTTTAGCATAATTGTTTTATTGGATTTTATCGAAGGGAAATATCCCCTATATATTTGTGTGTATTGTCGTATGTGTGTGTGTGTGTGTGTGTGAATGTTTATATATTGTTTTTCTTTAGTTATAGATTTTATATTTTAGTTATAAAAAAGGAGAAATTGTGTGCCTTTGCCACTTTCTATGCTATATTTGTGGCTATACATCCGTCTGTGGAGGTGTTGGCAGGTCTGACCCACGTATTTTCCCTCACAATTCTTACAATTTATTTTATAGACTACGTTTGACAGTTTCTTTTTGCTGGTTTTGTCTTTTAATTTGAAAAATATTAGTTTATTTAAATTATCATTGTATTTATGTGATAAAGCAATGTTGTAATCCTGAAAAATATTTTTTGTTGACAGTGCCAAAGGTTTGATGTATTCTATTGTAAAAAAAATGATTAGTTTGTTTACAACTATTACGTTTATGGGACAAACTGTCAAACGCATCCTGTAGACAATATTCTATAATTCGTTTGGGGTAGTTATTATTTATTAAAATATCTTTAACTCTTTTTATATTGTCATTTTTGTAAGAATTACTGTTGAGGGCTATAGCCCGGTAAAAAAGTTTTTTTGCTGTATTTATTTTGATTTTTAAACTATGGTTAGACTTAAATTTCAAAATTCTGGTACCATTTTAATTTTTTTCCACCCAGGATACTTCTATACCTTCCCTCACTCGGACTAGTTTGGTATCTAAAAATACTATGGTACCCCCCACCTCCTCCTCCACAGTAAACTTTATATGTTGGTCCTTATTAAAATAATGTAAAATATCTTTTACATTTTCTGACGGTATGCTTAGTAAAGTGTCATCCACATATTTCTTCAAAAATTGAATCTTGAATGGAATCTGTCTCATGACCTCATCAATGAGATCATCCGTGACAAATTCCACTAATATAGGTATAGCCACAGACGGATGTATAGCCACAAATATAGCATAGAAAGTGGCAAAGAGGACACAGCTCTAGCGATACACGCAATCAAAAATAATCACGTGTTTGATTTTGAGAGGGTGAGGATACTAGATGTGGAAAAGAATCAACAAAAAAGGCTTATCATTGAAATGATGCACATAAAAAAGATATTAACACCATCAACACGAGAAATGATTGTTCCAAATTAAATCAGGCTTACCACAATATTCTAAAGGTTATAAGCTAACGATTAGGATAGATGGGCTGTTCTAAAATATTCATGTTTGGTCTACATTTATCTAATTGCCAAAATTGTAAACTTTTTTAAGTGTCAAAATTCAAAATTTTTATTTATTTATTGCCAAAATTATAAAAATAAAAATAAATATTATTTGTTATTTGAATTATCAAAATTTTTAGTTGAAAATAATTGTTTAAAATATAAAAGAGTCAAAATACTGTTGTTGTTTTTAGGTTATTGGAGTGGCTGTTTTATTGTTTGTAAAATGATGGTTATAAAATTGTAAAAATGGTTTTTTAGGTTATATTAATTGTTATATTAAAAGTTGAAAATAGATTGTTAAGTTTTAAATATTTGATTGTGTATTGTTTTAGCATAATTGTTTTATTTAATTTTAACGAAGGGAAATATCCCCTATATATATTTGTGTGTATTGTCGTATGTGTGTGTGTGTGTGTGTGTGTGTGTGTGTGTGTGAATGTTTATATAATGTTTTTGTTTAGTTATAGATTTTATATTTTAGTTACAAAAAGGGAGAAATTATGTAATTGGACGTCGGACTCTTTGGCCGGGTAGTCCGCCGAGCAGCTTAGTACCCTGGTGTCTGAGCTGGCAAGCACTTGCTGCAGGAGTCGGTGTCGGTGGGAAAGATATTTAAGAATGGTATTGTTTTTCCAGTTCTGAAGAGGATCCCATTAAATAAGGGGCCGAAACGTCAATAAAGAGAGGAGAGAGGAGGAGGAAAAAGGAAATGTATATAATATATATATATAATAGATAAATAATAATATTGTTTCAACAAAATATTGTTAAATATAAAGGACCTATAACCCGATTATTGTAAAATAGGTTGTTATATATATATATATATATATATATATATATATATATATATATATATATATATATATATATATATATATATATGTATATAAAATGAAGTGTCTACTGGCATTTATTAATTTATTTTGGCTGTTTATTGAAATTAACAACTATATAAAATATAAACTAAAAAAAAAAAAAAAAAAAAAAAAAAAAAAAAAAAAAAAAAAAAAAAAAAAAAAAAAAAAAAAAAAAAACCTATCAAAAATAACTTTTAGGAAATTTAATGTTGCTAATTTTTTTTAATAGTTTTACCATTACAATTATCGAACTTTGTTTAAAAGAAATGGACATCCGTTCATTAACAACTACATCGAATTCTACTTGTTCACCTTTAATGCTGATTAGCCCTTAAGTAATTGGCATGAAAAACAAAAAAATATACACTTCCCCAGAAGTAAGAAAAAAGTATGTTTAAAAAGAAAATCGCAATATTTTTGATGTGCCAAGGTTGTATTTTGTAGAGTTGGCAATGTACTTTGATTTCTATTCCCATAAACATTATGGAGACGTTAAAAATATTTCAAATAATTGTCTTCAATTTTTTAATAGATTTATTTTAATGTTTCGAGGTTCCCAAACCGGCCGGTGTGAAAAGGAATTTTTTTTTTTTTTTTTTTTTTTAGAAAAATAAAGTAAAAGCCAGCAAAGTACATAATTTAGCTTCGATAGGTAATTCTGAGATTTGGAATTCACTCATGCCGAAAAAATATGTTTGAGGACTTTAATACACCTATTTTTAAGCGTAGATGTACAGAATATACATTAATAAAATGGCTGACTAATCGCCGACTACAAAAGGAACTGATCGGCTATACCATTTGCCAAAAAAACATTTTTTCCTGCATCCCCCCCCTTTTCACTATCAAGTTACAATACTATCAAAAAAAAAAAAAAAAAAAAAATATTGTTAAATATAAAGGACCAAAAACCCGATAGTATATATATATTTTTTTTTTTTTTTTTTTTTTTTTTTTTTTTTTTTTTTTTTATTTTATGTTTCTTACGAAATTACCATTCTTAGTCGATTTTAATGATTATTTATTTGATCGGTTGGTCATACTTCAGAGGTGGTCCCGTAAGAAAGTTTATTGAAATTAACTAAGCGCTTCTTAAGAATAAAAACATTTAATAACATATCACTGTTATATAACCCTCCACTATAAACATACATATATAAGTATCGATAATTTTGTTGATTGTCATTTAATTCTCTTTGTTTCGAAGTAATTAAAATATTATTATTTACTTTTTAGTTCAAGCTTGTACGTGTAGGTTTCGTCTTAAAGTCGTGTTTTATTTTCTAATTTTTTTTTTTTTTTTTTAATTTATTAAAACGTGATTTTTACATTTAGAAGCAAAAAAAATAAAAATAAAAAATTAACATTTTTGTTTTTATTAAATTAATCGGGTATACTTAGCTTTCAATTATATTTAAAATGTAAAATCAGATAAAAATAAACAGATAACTTTGAAAACAGACAAAGCTGAAAATATGAAATATAATTATGATTATCGAATTCAAAGTTTTTCCGTACTACACGAACTTATATGCTAAGTCCTACAAACAAACTTTCACTCTTCTAATCAGTCATCCAGGCTTAGATTACTTATACCTTGCCGGTGAGTTCAACTTGCAAATCTAATTATAGAAAACTGGAATCTTTCAAAAACTTTAGGCATGAAGATAAGTTATAAGTTTATTCGTTATTCAAGAATAGCGCCTACAACATGGTAATGAGGCTTTTATTGAATAAAGTCTTTAAATATTTGTAGCTGGAATTATCTTCTACGAAATGAAAAAAAACTACTCCGAAATCGGTCCCACTTTTTCGCGAAAACGTGTTTGTCGTACTATTATGTCTATAAATCCGAAACTTTATTATTTTTTTATCTTAGACCTGATTAAATTTACTATTAGACTATTATATCTAAAGTTTTTTATAATGCCCCTTAAAAGCACGCTAAAAAAATATTGTGAAATCCACGTTTTTTTGCACATTTTTCATAGCTCCGATAGAATTCGTCCGAAATTTCTTTTGTTCATCTAAAAAGCTGGTCAAATTTACTATTAGGCTGTGTAAATGAAATTTTAATCGGAACTCTTGAAATACACTTTCCAGAACGCTAAAAATCCCGTACTTTTACGATATCCACGTTTTTAGGCACTTTGTTCGCTATAACTTCAGAACTATTTTCTCGATCTAAAATTACATTTTTCTATCTTAAAGCTGGTTAAATTTAATATCAGTTAATATCTGTGGTACCTGTGCATAGTGGGATAAGTGCGAAAATTGTGATTTTAGGAAAACTGAATTGAATGTTTGAGTTTTTTTCCAAAATTGTCCAGCTAAAAAAATTCAAATTTATGGGGCTTAAAATCTTGACAGTACATTTCTATTTATGTTAGCAAAGTATGTTTTAATTCTTGCCAATATTTTCAGATTCAATGCTAATAGTTCCAAAAAAATCGAACTCTTAGCCCGCATTACACTAATCGATTTTGTGTAAAATGGGATAAGTGATAAATGTTAACGTGATTAACCCCTGATAGCCAAGTGCTTAACTAATTTTCTGAGTTGAGAAAAATTAGGTGTACATTAAATAATACTTTTCGTTTTTCAAAAATTTATTTTTAAATTTTTTATCTATTTTTTTTTACATAAAAGAAAATATTAGAAAATAAAATAACATACACAGCATGCCTACAGAAACAATAATTATTTTATTGGTAGTATTTAAACACTGAAAAGAAAAATCACTTATAATTTTCTTTTATTCGTCTTCTTCACCTAAATCTGGGTACACATCATGCTTAGGTGTAGGTTTGAGCTCTTCATAGAATCGTCTAAATGTTGGACTTATGTAGGGAAGAAGATCTAACAGATATTTCTTCTTTCCTGCCGCTATCGGATTTTTGTGGCCTGCCCTTTATCATAAAACAATTTTAAAATTAACATTTATATCGAGAGTTGACTTGTAGTAGATAACACCGCAGCTATCTTTGTTATAGTTAAGCCATCTTACCTTCCCCCAATGCATAGTGCCGTTTTCATTATCTTTTTTTCTATGAGCTAAGGCGGTTTTTAAAAGGGACGAAAAATTTTAATTCTGAAAAAATTGTGTGGCTTAGTAAACTTGACTCGCTTTTCACAAGTAAAAGTTCAAGATTGGAGTATCAGCCCACGATTCACAAAGGAATATCCTTCATTGCAATGGACGGAACACTTAGCCCGTTAGACAAAAGAAAAGAGAAAAACATTACGAGTCTGGTGATGTAGATAGCTCGAAGTTCACAAAATTCAACTTAGCCTACTATGCACAGGTGTCACAGATATATATTTAGCTTATATTAAACACCACTTAACCCCCACGCTAGCGTGCTAAATGTGTAAAATTTGGCAGAGTGGATGTTACATAGTATTTATTATAAGTTAAATGTATATTATCTAATAGTAAATTTAAAATATTAAAATAGGGATAGGGTAAAATAGTAAGTAGGGACTTTGTCTCAGAGTAAAATTTATTTTTTATTCCATTCAATTTTTTTATTTAAAACTTTATTGTAACCGGTTTACGGTTAAGTGCTGATTAATATAACATAGTTGTTATTAGGTAATTATAAACATTTTACAAATGGCGTTGTGAGTAATATTATTTAAGTGAGAATACAGTGAGTCAGTTAGCAGTGTGGAATAGGCTCTAGGTAGTCACTATTGCCCGTTCTGACGTAGGTACTAACGTCAGCACCCCCACCTGTCTTCAGTGCTTCTTTGGCACCCATAGGGTTGTCGCACTGTCTTCAGTTTTTCAAGTTTAAACTAATGAAAGAGTTTAGAGTGTCTTTTACTTTTCTTTATATCTTTTATTTATTATTAAGAATAATAGTGTGATATTATTATATATGTATATCTATACTTTTATATAAAAGGACAAGCCATTTTTCGTTTGTGATCACTAACCGCGAAAAATACTGAACCAATCTCTACCAAATATCAACCACATCATCTTTATAGTTCTAGGATGGTTTAGCAATAATAAAATCTACTGATTTATTAGTAATTATGTTATTTATCGATAGTATGTAGATAACAGTGAAGTTTGAAAATACACCGATATGTAGAGTAACTATTATTAATGCAATGGTGAAACTATTCCATCTGTTATAAATTTTTACTAAATAATTTTCATAGTTTCAGGAAGATTTAACAGTAATACAATTTAATATAATAAAAATTAAAATGTATATTGTTAATAAGCTGAAACGAGGTTTGTCAAACTACCATATACTTTTATGGCTAGAAATTATAACCCAGCGAGATGTAATCAATAATATTATTGCTTCCAAATAAAACTTAGAACTAAATCAAAATTTCGATCCTTTGATTTTTTATATTGTATGTAAAAATATGATTCATTGGCCTTTATTTGTAAGCACTGATAATGCAGTCTATTATCCGTAAGAGTTTCTTAATCTGTTCATCTGGATTACTAACTCATAATATTAAAATTAAAATTGTATGTCTAATTATGCTTTTGAGTAATCTTTAAACAATTAATCAGGGCAATTTTAATAATGTTGAAAATTACTGCTATGCTGTTATAATGTTAAACTGCGTTCTACAATACAATTTTTTTTATTTTATTTTATTTTATTTATTTTTTTTTTTGGCCTACTAATGACCACGGGCTCGTAGCTACTTTTCAGTGAGGATCTTCTTCTTTCTCTTCCAGAATTCTTTCATTTTCTGACTATGAGCCAGCTTTCTTTCCTCTGTCAATTTGGTCCCTGGGGTCTTCTTACTAGTAAGGGACAATGGGAAAACTCCCTGTCGGACAGCTTGTCGGAACTGCAGTCGGTCTTGTGTTTTATCCAGTGGGATCCCTAGTTGTTCCAGATCTGACTTTACTGATGTTATCCACCCCCTTGCCTATACCTGCCACAATAAGTATCCTGTTTGTTAATCTTTTGGGATTCATGCGGGTCAGGTGTCCATAAAATGCCAGTCGCCTTTTCCTTATGCATGCCAGGATATCCTCCTGATGTTTATACAGCTCATCATTATGCCGTATCCTGTAGGTGCCATTCTCTTCCCTGACAGGTCCTAATACAAGATTTTATTGATTAAAAATAAAGGGAACTTCCATTATTAGTTAAAATTGTCTACATTCTTAACTTATGAGAGCTGGCGAAGCAGCGACCGGGAACGCTAGTTAATTATATTCCATGTACATAGTACCATTCCTTGACTACTCATTCTATCATCCTACACGAATCCAAAACAGCTTCCTATAATCTTCAAAGACACCTTTCCTGTACTAGAACGTTATATGATCATCGGCAAATCTATGATAAGCAGCTCAAATGCGGCCATGTTACTTTTACTTTCCGCCCTAAAAACTGCCTACCATTGTTATTAATGATTTAACCATATTTAAATTATTTTTAACATTGGTGTGCGCAGCACTTTTTATTAGCGGATGCACGATGGGGGGGGGGGGGGGGTTCGGTCCAAAAAAAATCACACAACAAAAGTTAATAAGTAAGTTTAATTATTTTCAGAATGGGTAGAATCTTTTAAATACTCGGCAGTAATGATATATAGTAGACTGACATTTAATATGCACGCTGAATAACAATATAACAACCTTTGTTATGGAAGGGTGTTGCATCATCAGGCGTTTAACTTCAATTCCGCTTTTATTAATCGTTCTACGGCATTTAAAGTTTTTTAATTCAATATTTGGCATTTTATCTTATATTATATTATTTTTAATTTCCCAGCAAATAGCCTTTACCCTGCGTCGAAAACCTATCTCGTCCTGTCCTCCTATATCCTTTAATGGAGTATCGCTAAATAATACCTTGGATTTTATCTGGACAAGAGACTTACCTGGAACCCTCATACAAGATTGAAAAGACAAGAAGCTGCACGTCGATTTCGACTGCTCCAACACCTACTTGACAAACGTTCAAATCTGTCGCACACCAAAAAACTCATCTATATGTCGATTATCGGACCTATTTAGACCATACAATTCTTCCCGCAATCAATCACTCCAATCCAAAATCCTTTGATAAATCCTTAATGCTCCTTACTTTGTCACAAATGAACTGACCCACAATGACCTTAATATCCCGTAAGTTGCTGATTGGGCACGAACCAGATACCTTTCCTTTCATAATAAACTTACTTCTTATCCTAATCCACTTGTACAACTTGCTTCCCATTCCATTCCTGGCAATCCTCCGAGGCGTCTGAAAAGGAGATGGCCTCGGGATCTCCTTCTTTTGTAAATATTTCATTAGAGTACTACCAATGTATAGTTTCTCAACAGGTCTTAATCAAGTCATTATTTTTCATTGTTAACCGCTTATTTACCAGATGTATTTGTAATACAGTTGAAAATTTCTATTAATAAAAGAATAAAAAAAAAGTTTTCAATTACATATTAGTTTATGATGATAAAAGTATGGTTGACTGGATGATGAATGGAGAAGAAGATAGTGAGGGATGCAGTCAAAGTAACACCACGTCAAAGAAGAATGCTTTTTATAAACATATAAAATAAACATATTAGTTTAGTTTATTCAGTTAAGTTTCATTATATTCAATTTAGTTTATTTTAGATTTTAATCGAACATTTCAATTTAATTAGGGGCCCTTTGGGGAATTGTAATATGTTTCCAAGGTTAGGAAGGGCAAAAAATAAAAATACATTGCTAATAGATAGGCATGAAAAATTACGGTTAGCATTCGCCAAAACATATGCCCACTATACTGAAAATGATTGGTCAAATATCATATGTTATGTTGAGACCAAAATTAATAGATTTGGATTTGATGGGAAAGGATGGATATAAAAAGGACGAAATGAACAATCTATCCCCAATCTTAAGTGATTTGTTCAATTTCGCTAGTCCCTGTAAGTCATAAATTACCTAGTAAGGTAAGATTTTTTCTTATTTTCCAAATCTGCTGCATACATTCTTTCGTTTTGTTTTCACACTTATTCTCAATGTCAAAAATTACCTTCCTCCTTATATTTTCTTTTCAAAGCTGTAAACGAAATCTGAGGAAAATTCAGTTTTATGATGAGAACAGAAAATAGTAACCATTTATTCATAGGTTCATCTTCTCAATGAAAATATATTATATAAATAAAACTATAATCTATTCTTTCATCGCTATTATTTATTATTTAAAAGTTTACCTAACTGTTGTGGAATCCCCTGCCTGAGGTGGAAAGAGAAAAGAGCTAAGAAAGAGTTTTACTTTCAGGATACTATCGGACCCGCAAAGCCGTCTTTTATGTTAGTCTCTCTCTTTTTCCACACAGCTTTCTTTATTTAGGTTTATTTCCTTTGTTTCCTTTACTTCTCTTGGTTTGTGTTCTTTTTTTTTATTTCGTAAATCATTCTCTGTGTTTATTCTTATCGGAAAAACTGTTAACAGTTGTACCAAAAGTGATTTATATTGTATTGAAAAAAATAAAACATGCTGTACTATTTACGCCCGCTCTTATAAGTAAAGAACTTATATAGGTTTAACTAATAATAGAAGTTTTATTTTTTAACATTAAAAAACTTATCATGCAGTAGAGAATTATTTTCTCACAATATTTCTATATATTTTCACTCAAAGCTGTAATTTTCGACCCGGTATTGTTGCAATGATTAGTTGAATGAAATTTACTTGTAAGCATTATTAGATATTCAATCATTAATTCTAATCTATGAGTTGGTAATTTAGATGGACAGAGACTTTTTAGGAAGAAACTCTGGCGGATAATGGACTGCATTATCAGTGCTTACAACCCTATCAATAGAGATATTCTCGGCTGTCACAATTTACTTTTTCAATAAAAATGTTATTAATATTCTCTGCTATAGTATTTGTAGGTAATATTACTCTTTTACACAACCAATGGTTGGATTTATTTAATAAACCTCTGAAACATCAAAATGAATTTGAAATAATTGAAATGTTTCGTGCGTCAAAAATAATTTTGTTGATTTCATTTGGTTGGATTTTAATTTCTATCTAACTATAAAAGTCAATGAAAGAGTGACAAACCTCAGCCACTTAACACAGTGAATTTAAATTATTATTATAGTAAACTATACTATTTAAACTCTTCCTAAAACTATGAAGATTTTGTGAATAAAATTTGGTACAGATGGGTTTAATAATTTTACAATTGCAAACTCTGTTGCAGAATGCCGCTAACCACATATCGTCCGATCATTAAACATTCACACGTAACACTAAATATTTATAGCTTTTTTTATAACAATTTATTTGAATGAAGCCAATTTTATTATTAATTTTTAGCTCTATATAACACTTGTCAAACACAATTGTCAAAATTCCTGCGTACCACATATTTATCGCTTTTTAGCAACAATTTAATAGAAATGATTTAAATTTTCTTATTGCTAAACCTTTCTTCAACTATGCAGATGGTGTAGTTAAGATTTTGTAAATATTGGTTCAGTAGTTTTTGCGGTTAGTGATCACAAACGAAAAATGGCTTGTTTTTTTATATAACAGTATAGATATAGATTAATTTAGAACATATGTTTTATTAGTAATTGTTTACAAACACCTGCACTAAAGTATTATTTATTAAAAAATAACGTTATTTTGATATTTTTGGGATATTTGTTAGGGAGCACCTCGAACCCCAACTCTGATTTTTAAAAACAAATTCAAAAACCTTCCCGGGGATATACCTAATAATTTTCCTAATTTTCACGGCGATTAGGTGTATGGTTTTTGAATCTATCAAGTACAGACAAACGCACATTCATTTTTATGTATCTTATAGGTAATATGATGAATGCTAGTATTTTATCAGAAAGTCTTATAAATATTATCAAAACACTCACTGTTGTCATCATTAATAAGTACTGATGTAGTTAGTGGTGTTGCCAGGTGACATAATATACTGTCCCCAGTAGATTACGGAAAATATTTTCATTCCTGCAGTTTTTTCCCCTGAAATTTCCCGGTTAAGATTCACACGGCGACTAGCCAGTAAAGCCGACTAATTGACTGCTTTTATAGTCGGCGATTTTATTTAGGTTAAATGAAATAAAAACATGGCCTTAATTGATTATAATTTTTATTTTAGGTTCATCTTTGCAGTTTGTCATTTATTCAATAAATAGATACTCTCTTTTTGTAATCAATTATGGAAGCTTAAGAAGCATCATGATATTACCAAAAAATAGAGACCTTCTAGTGTATTTTATTTTTAAGTGCTACTGATGAGTAGTTCTTTTCAAGTTTTGATATAATATTGTAATCATAATCAACACATTTACTTGATGTATATATTTTGTACAGTTGTAAATTTCAATAAATGAATAAAAAAAAAAAACAAAAAAAAAACACTGTGTTACACACCAGCCCGTTAGCAGAAAACATAAGAAAAAATATAAGATAAATAACAACCTATAGATACATGTACAGTAGGCTATAAAACTATAAACGAAGCGCCCCGAACATTGCCGATGTCAACCGAATTCCAACGGAGGCAATGATCGGCTCGACCCACTAATAGGCCTTATTTTTTTTTTTTTTTAAACTGTGTTATTATAATGTATTATTGTGCTAAATAAAAAAAAATTAGAGGTTCCTCAAATAAAGATTTATTAATAGTTATAATATTATAAATGTAATGCATTAATTATTATACCTCAGAATAAAATAACAAAAAACAAATCCGTAAAATAAAGTAATATACAAAGGAAAACATTAAATTTGGACAAAAAAATCTATCACAGAGTTAATCAATTTTATTACTTACGCAAATAAAATATGTATTGCAATAAAACCAATTGATTGATTGATGATTTGAAAATATATACTTCAAATGCATGGTTATTAGAGGTAAAAAAATAAAATAAATAAAAGAAAGCGTTGTAATAAAATAAAATTACAAAAGAAGATATGCCAGTAAAAATAGAGATGAATGCAACACCATAACTAGATAGCTATATTTAAATTTGTTGTTTTAATGTCCAGATAATTACAGTAGTCACTTCGATCATTGTAACAAAATTCTTAATATTGGGTAAGCAAATAAGTCTTTCAGGTTTTTCTGTTTTTTTTTTGTTTTGTTTTTTATATCACTACGGTCCATTTCTTATTTGATGAATGAGTCCCTAACCTGGATTCCTTAATCTGTTTGTAACATCTCAATAAAATTTTCTGCCAATTATTGTTTAAATTTGTTTATTGTATTGTTTTCCACCAAGACACACCTCGTTGGCCAGTCGCAAAAAATCATCAAGCTTTGGATGGGACCTTTTGCTGCATCCTCCGTATTCAACAGTTCCAAGTGACTACTGCTTATTCCAGTCTCTGCAAAACGATCAGAACGTCAAAAACCACTTGGATCAGTTTTTTTTACAATAAACCCGAGACGTTCTATGAACATCGCACTATGCAATGGTGAATATATCGTAGATTAAAATCAATTTTATGTCTATTGAACACAGAGCTGTATTCCATTTTTAAAAACCGAACGATATTTTTGCCAACCCAATAGAAACCCATCACACTTAGTTTTTATTCTTATTTTTAAAAGTTTCCCAAATCTTTGGTTTTCCATTTCCACCAGTTTTCACAATTCCCCAATAGTGGAAGAGAATCCCCAAACCTGGCAACGCTGGTTGTAAGGTCGCGGGATCATATTCATCATCCAGAATAATCATGTTTGCGTTTCTCTTATTTACAGAATTCTCTGTGTAATATTCACTTCACCCTGTCGTTAACCCTTTGATTTATTCCGTTGCAGTTCTGCGAAAATTTTCATTTTGTAACTGTTACGTCCTATCATGTTTTAAATAAATCTAAATTATTGTAAATTTTAAAGATAAATCTTAAAGAAATGTGTAAAGGTTGGTCAAGAGGTGTTTAACTAATTGGTATTAAATGCAACTATCTGTCTCTGAGTTGTCTTTACCCTATCTTTAGCTGTTTTTTTTATTAAAAATTAACTACTTTAAATTAATAAAACATCGTATTGTTCGCAACAGGTTGCAGTGCATCTGGCTTATAGGCAAATAACAAGGGAACAAATAATTATTATTTCACATTAAAAGTTTAAGAAGTAGTGCAGATCCTGTGTCAGCAAGGCAACAGAGAATACTAAGTTCGGCCTGAAGTCCGAAATTAACAAAGGGTGTGAGAAACAAGAAATTAGAAAAATGAGGGGAGTGAGTGCAGTAGAACTCCAACTAAAAAGAGGAGATCAGATAAATTCATTTATCTACCCTGGACTTTGAAACTATCTGCAATCTTCCACTAAACAAAATCAAGAAAAATATTATCACAGGAACTTATTCAGTAGAGTAAAAATCAGTATTTTTTTCATTTTTTAGATTTACTGTTGTTGTATTAACTTATTTTACCCCATCCCGCAATCTGAATTTTTCACTAACTACTTATTCCGAAACTGCTCTAATGTTAATTAAATAAACTTTAGAATTAAGTAAGTTAAATATTTTAATAATCAAAATCAAACAAATACACCGAGCGTGCTGTCCAGCAATCAGCGAGATCACATTATAATACGTATTATTGTCACGCTTCTCTCTTTGGATAAATATTTAGATCCCCATCCACTCAAGAGGACTGCTTCACTAAAAAAATGTTTAAACGTCCTTGATTTTAAATTTAATCCCAAATGGTTTTGGAAGCTGGGTACTTTTGAATTTTGGTATAAACCCTGAACCATGCTCACCAATATATAAATATTCAGAGTCGGGACGTGAGCAAAAATTTATTAGTGGCAAAATTTGTTTGAAGTGTTGAGATTTAGATTGGGGTTTACCCAGCCTTGATAAAAGTAGCGGATTAGTCTCCAAAAGCAAATACTATTTTGCGAAGAATTAAATATGATCCAATAAGAACTCTTGTCAGCTTCCTGACATAAAGTGTGTTTAAATAAACAGATGTTTAAAGGTTTTTGTTTTGTTTTTTTATAATTTTCCATTTCCTTTTATATTATATAATTATATTCATATAAATAAATAAAAGGCTGAGCGAACCCGGAGGTTCGATGCCGACACCACCAACTATTGACTACACACCTCACTCCAACCCTCTCCTTTAAAACCCAAATCCCCAAGACCGGCCCTGACACAATCCTTCCATCTACTTCTCGCTCTAACCTTCAGTTGTTTACTGTACGGCTCAAAACTCTTACTTTTTTTCGGAATTTGGTCATTAGTAAACCCATCGACTTTACATGCCCATTTTAACAGTCGCGCTGCTATTAACTGAACTATATTTACAGGATATAACTCGTACAGTTCCACATTGCGAAGCCTTCTGAATTCTTCTGTTTCTTAATCATTTTTTGGGCTAAATATCCTACGCAAAATTATATTCTTGGCATTTGGGACATAAGAGGAATTAGAATACATTAAGTAAATGTGTTAATAGTGAATAAAATGGCATGTAAATAACTTGTGAAGAACTTCTTACTAGTAGCTTCTTACTAGTAGCACTTCAATCCGCAAAAAGACCTAGGAATGGGTCTGATGTTGAAGAAGAAAATGAAGAATTTATAGTGGGCTGTTTGCATGACAAAGAAAATTCAGGAGGCTTACGTAAATTCATTCGAGATTTTGATTAACAACGTCGAAAACATATCAATGGAGAATGGATTAATCGGTATATATTGGAAACCTTAAACTCCAAGGTCAAGCAAAGTGAAGACAAAAAGAAGAAGATTCAGTCTCGTCGCTTGTCCAAAGAGTGGTGAAGGAACATTGGAGTCTCCCATAGTAGTCGATACAATAATAAGCAAAATCATGGAAAGGTCACATCCAAAGGTTATTCACAGCCATTCAGGGTAAACACAGCAACCTCCGGCCCTCAATTTGCCAAGGCCGAATCCTCTGAAGGGAAGCAAATCCACATCGTCAAGAGTTATAGCTCTGAGCAGTGGAGAGAGGAGGCCTAGGGCTGCTATAGTGCCGTCAACAATCCAAATCTTGACGTGATGTATCTTCGACAATGGCTGATTGTGTCGCATGCTACGTAAAGTGGGGCAGTTTATCTTTTACGATGATCTCGGCTTAATTTATTTCTGTCATGGAAACGATCACATCTAGTTGCAGGAATGTGATCTTATGTCGGATACTAACGCTTGGAACACGGTTTGGGGTTCCAATCGAACAGACCGACGAGGGGCTAAGCTTGGTGATTTTATAGCAAGGAGCCAGTAGTAGTATCAACAACATCTCTTCCACTCCCCACTTTCTCAGGGCCAATGGGTGAAAGTTCGATGTTGTGACATTGGCATCAACGACATTAGTACGACACATTGTTGACTGGAACCTCAGATCTGAAACTAGTTCTGACCACAAAGTCCTGGAATTCAGTCTAGTGCTAAAAGGTTCTAGGCCATCTTTTCAGACGCCTCGGAGGATTATCGGGAATGGAGTGGGAAGCAAGTTAGGAGACTAGTGGATTGGAGTGGTTATGGAGCTTACTATGGAAGGATAGGTATCTGGTCTGGGCTAAATCAGTAACACAAGGAACATAAAGGTCTTTGTGGATAAGTTTATTGGTCAAATAGTAAGGAGCATTAAGGATTTTTCGAAGGATTTTGGATTGCAAGGATTGGATGTAACAGTCATGAAAATGAGTATTTCATAATTAATTGAGAGATTTGATCGTTTGTCTAGTAAATGTTGAAGTAGTCTGTAACGACGAGCAGTTTCTAGGTATCGGATCTGTTCAACAGGGATTACTGGAATGTCATTAAGGGATACTGTAGGACAGGAAGTTGTAGGATTACGACGAAGGCTAAAGGTTATTTGTTGGGAATTATATCTTAAAAATTAAGATTTTGAGAGGGATCAGTAAGAAAAAAAAAAGTTTCGGCTATTGTTGTTAATCATCGGGGGCCTTCTAAACGGTACGTCCTTGCGAAAAATGTTATGTAACAAAATGCTCTACATTAAATTCCAAATGAGAGAACAACCGGAATATTTTTGATCCCAGCTTTGACCTACAAAGCTAGAGATTATCAAAAGAGCACGAACACTTGATACATGCAGGAAAAACTTGATTTTTTTTCATTCAAACTAATATAGCTCCTGAACGGAAGGTCTTAGGGACAATTTTTAAATAACAGAAAATATTTTCCATTAAATTTTTGATGAGACAACAATAGAAATTATTCGATCCAAGCAACAACAACAGAGCTAGAGCTTGTCGATGTGTTACATTTTTTAGTGTGAAAAAAACCATACAAGTAACGATAGGCCCACAGAAAAAAGATTTATCCAAGTCGAAAACCAATGCAAATACTTTTTTTTTTTCTAGATTTCTACAATATCTAATACATTTAAGTTATAGATAATAGTTAAGGGTAAATTTGCAGATAGGTGTCTTCAGAGGCGAGTGGATATTGTTGGCCGAGCTATCAGGACACCTAACCGAGTTAGCTCCTCATCTCCCCTAGGTCAGGCGTTAATAATCCCCTCCAAGTAGCCTCCAACTATAAACTAGTATTTCTTGCACATAGTTTGCATTCTGTATCAAGTTTTTGGTACACACTTCGATGATAAAGAACAACAGTTAAATAAAAATGTATGTCCAACAGTGTATAACTGAGCAATAATTCACACCAAAGAAAACTTTGTTCTCATTTTGTTTTTCAAAATCCCTTTATAAAGTTTCCTTTATTCCATATTGAATTCCCTTATATCGTATATTAATGCAGTTAGGACAACCTAATATTTATATATATAAATTGAATTTAATAAATTTAACCATTTATTGAAATTTACAAGTTAATATATATTATTACAAAATATATACATCAAGTAAATGTGTTGTTGACTGTTACAATAACGTGACTAGAAGGTGTCTGGGCCATCTTCTTTTCAGACGCCTCGAAGGATTATCGGGCAAGGTGTAGGAAGCAAGTTGAGAAATTAGGGGATTTGAGTGGTTATGTAGCTAACTATGAAAGGATAGGTATCTGGTTTGGGCTAAATCAGCAACATATGGAACATTAAGATCTTTATGGATAAGTTTATTGGTAACAAAGTAAGAAGCATTGAGGATTTTTCGAAGGATTTTGGATTGTAAGAATTGGATACGAGATGAATTGGATGGTTTAGTGGAGCCCCAAAGCTCAACTCCGTTCGTCCAGATAGGTATAATTACAGTCATGTATATTAGTCTTTTGTAATTAATTGGGAGCTTTGAACGTTAGTCTAAATGTATAAATGTTAAAGTAATCTGTAACGACGGGCGGTTTCTTGTCGTTTTGGTCTTGTTTGTGGATTCCAAGTAAGACGTTTGTCCAAGTGGAGTCCTAGGTAGCGGATCTGTTCAACAGGGATTAGTGGAATATCACTAAAGGATACTGTAGGACAGGAAGTTGTAATGTTTATATTTATATCATACACGATAAAAGAACAGTTGACTGTTAAGATGATAATCAGGGATGAAGACAAAGAGAAACACCACGTCTAAGTGGAAACACTGTCTTCGCCAAAGTGAACCCCATTTCCCGATTATGTTTATACGATGAATTGTATTCGTTAACGTGAACCAACAATCGTTAGCTCGAATATTTGTCTACACGACTTCTGAAACTCTATATGTCAAATTTCCTGAGGCGGGAGGCTCTGTAATTTTAAGTTTCCTAGAACCATAAACATGTACAAACCAGTCTATCCCAACTCTGTCCTCGTTCATCCTCAGTACTGATTCATTTCGAGGACAATACAGACATTTATTGTATTAATTGTTTTATAATTAGGCTACCAGGGGTAGAAGCTGATTATTTGCAGATTAGCACACAATTCAGCGAGTGTTTAGCACGCATTGTAGCATTTCTAATTAGACGTGGTGTTCCTCTTTGACTGCATCCGTGATTATCTTATTTTCCATTATATCATACGTTTTTGTATGTTGTTCTTTTTTTAAGAACACACTGAAAGAATACATTTTCATTATTCTACAGGACTTGCGCCCCAAAATAAAATAAAATTTTCAATTTTAATATTTAAAACACAAAAATAGAAAAGCTAATGTAATAAAAAATCATTCGATTTAGCCTGTATTTGAGGAACAATAAACGTATCCGATACTTCAGTTTGAAAAATTTCCATAACAAAAATTTATCCACATCAGAGCTCAAAAAGCAACCCAAATCTATAAAACTTAAAACAAATTTTACTAAAAATCAGGAAAACTAGATGCAATCTGTGCCTGGGCAAGCCTGGACAAATTAACATCAAATATAGCAAAAATCTCATTCCCTTCTTTGATGCGAACTTTTCTCAATGGTCTATCGAATAACTTTCCAAATCTCTGCTAAATGCGACACTCTTTTTAAAAAATTGATTGATGAAATGATAATATATTGAGTGTAAGAATTATCTGTATTGATTTTTATTTCTTTATTTATTTTTTTAATTCTGGAACCTTTGGTTAGCCCATATATTACAGCGGTTCATAGAAACCTGCGGTTAATCCGACCTTTGGCCACTTCGCCATAACTATTGGCCCCTTAGGGGTCGGATTAGTGAGGTTCTACTGTCTATGGTAACTGAAATTTGACTGTTGATCGTTTATTGTGAATAGCGTCTATGTACTATCCATATACCTATTTATATTTAAGTTACATGCCTTATCCATTAATAATAAAGCCAGGTGTAGATTCCCTCCTCAAACTACTAGAGGAGTTAGCATTGTCCATTCGTCCAGGATGAAATATAACCTGTCCAGTTCCATAAAAGAGAGAAGGCCCCCGCGGGAGCTTCGTCAATGTCACTGCTCCCTCCTTCATGATATATTGTTCTCTTATCTACCGGCAACGTGTAAGTCTTGTATCTTGTACAGATTGTCTTGAATATTCTAGTCTGGAATTTTCAAGACAGCGATTGTTAGTTTTAATAAAATAAATAATATTCCCCTGAATAAAAAGTTTAAGATGATATTCCCGTGAAAAATGATAACATTTCAAAATTTTCAATGCTTAGAGCATTTAAAAAATTTCAATTTTTTCAATGGCAATATTGATTTAAACTTTAGAGGGTTATATGGAATAGAATGGGAAGAAAGTTGAAATAATTTTATATGTGGATAGCTGTGGAGTATACTTTGAAATGATATACGTCAACATATGGTATGTTAAGATCTTCATGGATAATTTTAGAGTAAGGAGCATTGAGTATTTTTGCAGGATCTTGATTCCTAAGGATTGGATACAAGAAGAACACACTGTAAAAAAAAGTATCCGTAACTTTGAGAGGCCAGCAAGAAGTCCCAAACGAAACAGAAGAAGAAGCAAGAAGTTCCCAATCGAACATGTGTGGTACAATCTTAAAAAAAAATGTAAATTCGTCCTTTGTAATTTACTGGAAGCCTTGAGCGTTTTTCAAGTAAATGTTGAAGAAGTCGACGGGCAGTCTTTTATCCTTGTCTTGCATGTGGATCAAAGTGAGACATTTGTCCAGATGGATTTCTAGGTTGCAGATCTGTTCTTTATATTTTTTTTTTATACAATTTTTATTGAGTAATTATTATAATCTGCCGAAAATGTGGGCAATAAGTGATATTAATTAATGATTACATTCGCACATCATGTACAGTAAAAAAAAAAAAAAAAAAAAAAAAAAAAAAAAAAAAGAGAGAGAACAGAAACATAAAATATGCAATATAAATCTAGGTGAAATGTATAAATTAAAAAAATGAATATTATAAAAATAATAGTATTTAGTAGTAAAAAATAAGACAAAATTAAATTAAAGGTTACAAATACAATTATACTTTATTTACAATATACATTTATCCTAGAGATCCTCCGACCAGACCCGTCCCTCCCACTTATGGAGGGACAAGCCAGGCACATAGAGGTCCCAGCTCTTCTCTCTCAGCTGCGTCACTGATGTAGAAAACTGAAAGGAGGCTGAGTAGAGAGCAACATAGTACATTCACTCAGTGCGTGAGTGGAGAAGCTGGCCATTACCAGAACCTCAGCATAAAGAACTTTTTCTAAAGATTTCGGGACCACTGCCGTTTTAGTCTGCGAGGGGTGTTATCAGGATGTGTGAAACTGGGTTACGATTGTGCTAGAGGGTAAGGATGAAAGAAAGGTTGCGATGGAATTTTGAAAATTTAAGGGGTATGAGGTCGAGGACGTATGGTATATTGAGCTCATTGTGTAGGGTTTTGTTGGATATATAGTAAGGAGCATTTATTATAGTTCGGAGGATTCTGGATTGGAAGGATTGAATGCCTAACAGATTTTAATAGAATATGATATATACTGGAGGACAAGAAGTAGTAAATTTACGAGTACGACGAAGGGTTATTAGATATCTTAGTAGCTATTGGAGACAAACTAAATATTCAAACGTTTATAAATTTACTATCGGATCATAATATATATCAGATGCCAATGAGAGAGTATGAAGAAGACCTGGAGAGTACAGTCAGTGCTGTTTGTCAGAAACGATCATGTTCTGGGGTGGCATTTCTTGGGAGTCCAGAACCGAGTTGTTACCAATTCAGGAAGGAGCCTTAAATGGTTTGAGGTATGTGGAGATGATTTTACAAGATCATGTAATGTCCTACATGCCATCCATTGGTCCTGAATCATTGATTTTTCATGATAAGGCAGCACGTGTTTCTGAGTACTTCAATGAAAAAAGTATAACTTTGAGAGGCCAGCAAGAAGTCCCAAACGAAACAGAAGAAGAAGCAAGAAGTTCCCAATCGAACATGTGTGGTACAATCTTAAAAGGAAAGTTCGGTCGCACTCCTACCACACTTGAAATGCTGAAGACGGCAGTATTGGATGAATGGAACAACATCCATCAAGATTTGATTTAATTTTTTTAGAAGTATACCAAAAATTATGAAAGCTATTATAAAAGCCAGAGGAGGCAATACCTGTTGTTAAATTCTGTTCTGAACCTTAAAAATATACAATTAAAAAAAAAAAAAGGAAACTTTTTTTTTTTGGTTTGGTATAAAAATTGTTTTCATTAAAATGTATTAAATTTTTAATTTTTTTTTGTTGTTGTAAATAATAGTTTATTCTTAACGGAAGTTTTTTATTGTAAAATTTAACACCTGTTTTTTCTGAGAAATTCTAAAGTTTTGGAGGCTGACGATTTTATTGATTCCACCGATTCTTGAGAAAATAATTGGTATCAGGTATCGTTGGTCCAAAGTCAAACACCTACTTTGAAGATTGTTTTGTAATTATAATACATCAATTCTACATATTTTGTTATTTTGAAAGCAAATTTTGTTACCACAGGAATAAGATTTTGAACTCAAATATGATTAAAAACTAAAATAATGTGAACAAAATTTAAAGATAACGTTATGCCTATTTATTCCAATAGATAAATATAGGCTTAGGATATCTTTACGTTACAATTGACTCTGAAAAATGTTTTAATTTGAGAATTTATAGAACATTATTATAGCTAAAATATATTTTATGAAAAAGTCGTCAACAATTGTTTTTAGTTTTATTAATGTCAAGATATCTTTTATATAAGTTTCTTTCGTGTTCTTCTTGACTTTGAACCAGCCCTCTAAATCTTTTCCAAAAACGGTTCAGTGGTTGACGATAACGAGGGTCTTAGAAATAGGGGACGATGAGGAAAAAGACAAATTGCCTTTTTTTTTTTTTTTTTTTTTTTTTTTTTTTTTTTTTTTATTTGGACTTAAAGAGATTCAAACTATTTCAATTAAGTGAGATCTCAATAAGATTAAAAACGAAAATAGGATTAGCCTAAGTATAAGGTCCACGGCGGAAGGAAGTGAATCTGGGGCTATTTTTAGAGCTGTTCTCATTTTCTTCTCGCTCTTTTGCAAACATTGACAAATCCATCACTGACCGCTTTCCAGGCTCCTTAGAGACTTTTACCGGCATATAGTTGAACCAGATCCTATTTCAAGGTTACATTATTCATTCTATACCTCTAGAAGGAATGATTTCCTAAAATAAAACTATTGGGATATAGAGTTACCAACTTTTGCCTATGGTGAACCCAACAGCTGAAGAACAATAAACATAACACAATTTAAGGAGAAATTGTCTTAGATATGGCAAGTGACCAGAGATACATAAGCCCAGTCTAATGAGAAGTTTTAAACAGCAAACCTCGGAATGAAAGAAATGAAGCTGAATTTTTGCATATTCTTTGGTTGTGGATTTTTAAATAAGTGGTAAAAAGTCACTGACCTCAGCATGTTAGCTTCATTAGATATTCAATGTCAAAGATCACAAAAATCAGGGGTTTTTTTTTCAAATATCTCGATTTCTATGCCTCGGGCGTCAATCAAGAAGGTTACAAAACTTGCAGATAATAATATTCTCTAAAATTTTGGTTCTATACATTTTTTTTTTTTTTTTATGATTAACTGTTTTCAACATTTGCTTCTAGAGCCTTCCACAATCGTTTCTCGGAAAAATGTCCGAATCAAAGTTGTAGAGCATTAAATTTACTTAAATTTCATATATGCGTTTCTGGCACTTAAAGCCAATATTTTACAAACAGTGAGGTCACAATTTTTTTTTTCTCGATAATATATCTCGAAAACCGTTTAGAGTTGGACAAATATGCATCGAAACAATTTTATAGGTAATTTAATTAGCTTCAATTTTGACTCGTAGCATATTTTTCCAGAGTCCACCGTTTTCGAAATATAATCGAAAATCCTAAACATGGGATCTTCTCCCCTTCCCCCACCGTAAACTGGGGAATCTCGTTCCCCTAGGGTCGGGGGCTTTTAGTATGTTTACATTCTAAATATTCCTAACGAATCCGTGAAGTCAAAAACAGTCGTAAATTGTATGCACTCTACACCCCTCATTTCAGCACTCTGACTGGGGTCGCACTTCTCCTCAGAAACACGTTTGTCGGCGCTCTTTTGGCTATAACTTCGAAAATAATTGTTAGATCCAAAATTTATTTTTTCCATCTGAAAGCTGACTAAATTTACTATAAGAACCTGTATATTAAATTATGATTGTGTTTTAATTTTTATTATCATATATAATACTTTATTTTGTACCTTGTATAGGTAAAGGTTGTTTTTGTTTTTTTTTTAAATATTATTTACTGATTTTATTTTTATTTTTTTCCTACTTTCATTGTACCAAATATTTGAATGAATTCATTGTTATACCTATTACTCATTGCAATTGAGTGAGACATCTTGTAATATTTATTCAATACAACAATTTAAAAAAAAAATTAAGATAAAGATATCGTACTTATGCCATTTTTATAAAGTTGTCAAAATTGATGCATGAATAAAAAATGTAAGTTTTAAACAATTACAAAGCAGGGGTAAGTTGCTTTAACCAAGCTGGGATCACTTGACATTAAAATAATTCTGTTTTTTTTTTTTTTTTTTCTTAACGATAAAATAAATAGAAAATTCCGGATTTCATACAGACTGCCTAAAATGATAATACTTTAGTTCTAAGCCCCCTGGTTTTAGTGAAAAGGCTTAAGTAAAGTAAGCCCAGTATCTTAGCTTGAATCAACTTCGGACTTTCTTCACTTCCAAGTTCCAGGCAAGTTGTTTAACTAAGTTAAGTGCCTCGTACAAGGAATCAAATACTGTTCTTTCCACCAACTAATCCCTTATTTTAAATCAGAAAAGCAAGAAAAAAAAACTGCAATCAAATAATTTATAATAAAACAGAGTTAAATAAAAGTTTCAAATAAATATTTGTGAGATCAAATATTTTTTTTTTTTTTTTTTAATGTGTATACGTATACACATATACATCTACACACACACATTCACACAAAATATTAAACTTATGATATACTTTCTCTCATTTTTTTTTAAGATAGAATTTTCCTATTAAAATAATGTTACAATCTGCCTTACCTTAATACAAGAAGTAATATAAATGACTAAAACTCCATTTACACCATGTATAGAATAAAATTTCTTAAGTACTGGAAAAGGCAAAATATGAATATATAAAATACTAAATTCGTTTTAAATGAACTTAGTGGAGCAGTGGTTCGATATCGTTAACTAAATTAGCTAAAATAAACAGGAATACCATCGTAACGTTATTGGTATATTTAAAATTGCATATCACGCCAAAGATAAATAAATAAAAAATGGAGGTATATCTATATTTTTCTTACGATACCAACCCCCAATCTCAATTTCAATTTTATGCATGCAACTTAACATACATAACCTTATTTTTAGCTGCGTTGATCTGCATACCCATAAACTACAATTCAAATATAAACTACAAAATAATATAATAATAGATAACTAGAATCCCCGACGCGGAATCAATAAAAATTTTATTTTAAAATATGTGATTGAACATCATATCTCTAGTGATATTTCTTAGCGTTGCAATAATTTTTGCATTTTGAAATTCCACTGATTAGGTGCTTGAAGATTACGTGAAAACATATTTGGACATCCGATTTTTAATTTAAATGTATGAGTTGTTAATCCAGATGGACAAAGACTATTAAAGAATCTCTTACGGATAATGGACTGCATTACCAGTGCTTACAACTCTAAGCCCACACAATATTTTACACACAATATCAAACAGCATTAGGATCGATATTTTGATTTGGTAATGATTTTTATTCGGCAGAAATAATTTTATGTATTTCATATGGTTGGACTTTAATTTCTAAATATAAAATTATATAACAGGCCAACCCCGTTACTGCCATTCAACATTGTATGTTTAAATTTTTATTTTTACAAATTTTATTATTGCTAAACCTTCCCAGAGCTATGATGATGATGAAGTTAATGTTTGACACAGATGGGCTAACAATAAGTAGTTTTACCATTTTAAACTATATTTTGGGATAGTTCTAACTAAATATCAGTCGATTTTCAAAATTCACTAGGATAAAAATGTCGTAACACATATTTTTTACTAATTTTATTTAATATATATATATATATATATATATATATATATATATATATATATATATATATATATATATATATATATAATCATCAATTTCAACATATTATTGCTTTTTTAATCGCATATTAATTGAAAATCAGTTGATTTTGTTATAAACCTTTCTGGAACTAAAAAGATGATTTGATTACAATTTGTTATAGCCTAGTCCAGTAGTTTTCGTAGTTAGTGATCACAAACGAAAAATCTATTGTTCTTTTACAGAATAGTTTTTTTTTCTCGATTTCGCCCGTCTAGGACCGCGTGAAGTAACTAAATGCAATCAGTTCTATACATTTTTCCTTGATTTCCAATCGTTCTTCATCCGTTCACTTTGCTGTATCTTTCTCTCTTCTGTCCAGATGCTAATTCTCGCCTTTCCTTCTTCTGAAAACCCTTAAGCTACGTTCTCACGGGGCAAAAAGACGAAAGCATGGCACGCCTTCATTTTCTCGTTCGTGGTTCTTACGTGGAGTGGGGGAGAAAAGTGAACTAGCCGAGAGTCGTGGACAGTTCACACAACCACGATTCAGATTGCCCCTTGAAACCTACTATGGAGGAGCTTCTCGTGGAAGGTTGTGCAGTTTTCAGTTCAGTTTTTATTGATATGTTGGCAAAAAGATTGAGAGAGTCACGTGGACATATAAAAAAAACGGAAGAAAAAAAGCGTTGTTGCGTCAGGAACTGGATACTCGCAAGAAAAATCATCGAATATTAATAAAACAAAGTATCCTTAAGGACAGTAATGACTGAATATCCTTCGGATAACTTAAAAACCGTTAAATATTTTAGTATTAATAAAACAGTATCCTTATAAGGACAACAATGGCGGAATATCGTTCGGATCCTGGAATATTTCAACATATTATCCATTTTTGTTCTAAATAGACCAC
Source organism: Euschistus heros (assembly GCA_003667255.2). Classification (NCBI taxonomy): domain Eukaryota; kingdom Metazoa; phylum Arthropoda; class Insecta; order Hemiptera; family Pentatomidae; genus Euschistus; species Euschistus heros. The sequence goes on along the minus strand of RCWM02000253.1, from coordinate 247,224 downwards.
TTGTAAACTCTCTTTACTGGCGTGGTCCACGCCTGAAAATCAAAAAGGTTTGATACCGAGCGTGAGCGGTCGTGGACTCACCTCTCTCTAGATGACGTCAGAGGCAAACTAACGCCACCTCGTTGAGACGGAGGAAATTCCACAAATGCGTGGATCACGCCAGCGTGCCACGCCCCGTGAGAGCGTAGCTTTATAGATTAGTATCATTCTTCTGAAAGCTGTTCTGTCTTGAATTACGTTATCTGTTATGACAATCTCTGCCATGTCTTTATTATTCCCTGAATCTATTGGTTACCATTTTTGCTCTTATGAACATGATAGAATATTTGTTTCGTAAGCATGTTGTTATTCATTTGATGTTTCATTTCATTTTAATGTTATTCATTTGAATTTGATTCTTCTTTTCCTAATTGAATCTGACATCCTTTCATGTACAGGACCTTGTTTTTCCTTTTTCTAAATTCCTCTTTGTCTGTTTTCAATGGCCCTCAAATTTTCCTTTCTTTTTTGTCTATCCCTTCTATTTCTCCAATCTTCATGGTGAACATACATTCTGTAGCATAGAGACTCTCTGGTTTGATTACTGGATTGTAATGCTTAATTTTAGTTGTCATTGAAAGACTTCTCTTGTTATAAACATCTCTAGTCAATTGGTAAGCTAGTTCCAGTTTTCTCATTCTTGCATTGTTTGCTTCATTGTCTAGTCCATTTATCTGAATTAATTCCTCTGAATATTTAAATTTAGTAACTTTCTTGATTTTGCCTAATTATGTTGATTGAATTTTTATCAATACCAAACCCTCTAAAATATGAAACAAAGAGACTCTATCGAGTGAGTCGTAGGCTTTCCTAAAATCTAAGAAAAATAAAACTTGCTTTTTGTGCCTTGAAACCCTGTCTCGTATAATAGCTTTCAGGTTTAGGACCTGCCTTTTCTGAACCCAGATTTGTATTCCCCTTTACAGAATAGTATAGATAAATATATAATTATAATTTTGTCGAGAAGGGCCTCAAAAAACTGCGTTAATGGTTTTGAGATTTTTTTCGGTATGAAACGTCTTATTCGATAACCTACTGACATGGAAATCCTCTGCCCCTTGGAGAGATTCCCCAAATATAAAAATAAACTAGAATTTTCACAACTGGGGCTAGAAAAAAAACTAATTCAAGTATTTATAAAAATAAAATTCTTTCTTGTAGAAAGTAAGTGGGAAATGGAGACTTCTCAGAGGTCTATATCACTTCCTTAAGGTTAGGTAGGAGTTTAATTAAAGTTTCGGGCTTGCGGGAGGGGTTATCTCCGACATAAATTCTCAGCCGCAAGTAACAGATACCGCATCACACCCTTGGGACAAAACAGTTAATAAGTTAATTTGTCTTTGCTCATGATTCTACAAATGAATTGTTATTTCACTTCGCTATTACTTAATTAGGACAACTATACATATTTATATTGTGTTAGATCGATATATTGAATTGCCCCACATGAAATGTCATTTTTTTAAAAAACTGGAAATAAATATAAAAAATAATAATTTTTATTCTAAAATATATATTTTTAAAACTATTTATTAATACTTAAATCTGTATGCATTATACACAACAAGTAAATTTGAGGAAAATGATTACAATGACATGTCAATAATATGCAAAGAACTGCTCACTAGTGGCACTGCTACATTAGAAGGTCTTTTGGTCATCTTTTAAGACGTCTCAGAGGATTATCGGGAATTGAGTGTGTCTCGTGGATTCAAGTATGTAGTTTAGTTCAGTTGAAAGAATAGGTATCTGGTTTTGTCCAATTCATCAACATATGGAACATTAAGATCTTTATGGATAACTTTGTGACATGTTAAAGAGCATTGAGGATTTTACGTTGTAGGATTGAATTGTAAGGATTGGACAACAGGAGAATTGAAACTTTTAGGAGTGTCCCAATGCTTAACTCCGTATGCTCAAATGGGTCTAATTATTGTCATGTAAATAAGTCTTTTTTAATTTATTAGAAGCTTTGAACGCGGGTCTATTAAATGTTGGAGTAGTCAGAAACGACTAGCAGTTTCTTTTCTTTTAAGTATGGCACGTTTCAATACATACTTACATATACGGTGCAACAATTCATTGCTGAATTAGGGCCCTCTCCAAAAGTTTTCACCATCCATCTTTATTCTGTGCAGCAGCCATCCAGTCTGGTGTTCGAAGGATGTTCCTGGCCCTGCACGGACGCTCTCCATTCATCTCATTTTTGAGCTTGATAAATCGCCTCGATAGTTAATTGTTTTGCAATCTCGTTCTTATTCATCCTCACTCTGATCCAGCTAGCTATGTCTGTGTCCTTGAAGAGTGCGTAAATTTCTTGGTTTTTTCTTCTTCTCCAGACATCACCCTCCCGGATCGGACCGAAAATTCTTCTCAAGATCATTCTTTCAAAGATAAGCAGCCTATTTTCATCAGCCTTAGTCCATGCCCATGCTTCAGATCCATATGTGAGGACCGGACGTACAAGGACTTTGTATTGCCTCACTTTAGTCTGGTATGTTCCAAAATAATTAAAAATGTTTTTTAACATTCAGAAACGCAATGTTGAATGTCTGAATCATTGGTAAACAATATTCCGCTCATTATGTTATAAAGCATGCGGGGAAAGAAAATAATCTAAAAAATATATGGGATAATTAAAGAAGGGTCGAATAAGATGGCTAGGGCATATGCAAAGGCCTCGACTTCTTTGATATGAAGATGTGGAGGACGACCTTTGGATTCTGCGGGGAAGAGGATGAAGAAGGTTAGCTGAGGCCAGGTCTGAGTGGAGGAGCATTGTAGAGGAAGACAAGGTTCTACAAGGACCACAGTGACATCAGATGATGATGATGAATGTTACAAAAGGTCTGATTGGGACTGATCAGGAGAACATCGCAGATGAGGTACCCAACTCATTTAATTTATTTGCAGTCAGTATCGAAATATGAGGTCGGGCGTTAATATGCAAATTGATAGGCCCATTCCTGTTCATCGGTGCAGTTTGTTTGATCAATTTTATACGCATACCGTCAGTTTTTGGGGCGTACGATGTTGCATTGATAGTTTCTCACTTGATAAAAAAAGTAAAATAGATCTGGCCATAGACCACTAGGCAGAAACCATTCATATTACCAGATAAAGATTCTGATCTACCATGTGAAATGGTTGCCGATCGACATCTAATCTTAGACCTAATTGGTGTTCTATAATGGCAGTAAATAAAATTTATCGAATATCGCGTCATTCTATTTTAATGTTTTAAATAGAACTGGATTAGTAAACTGAAAATATTTAAAAAAGAAAGCTTGTCCTCCCACAATGAGAGGGCCTGGATCAAAGGGGTCCCAACGCGTTGCTCTCTGAGCAGCTGCGTCACTTGCAGATCCCAGGGGAAGCTGAGTTAGTGCGCTATGGTACAGTCACTCAGTACTTGAGTGGAGAAGATCTAAAATCCTATATTTAAACATTTGTTTAGAAAAACAATAATCTCGCCTAGACCGTTATTGTTTGAATGAAAGGTTATATTTAAGTGACAAATTATAATAATGTCCTTAAAATAATTTATTGAACATATTTAAGAAATTAGGTCTACTTAGAAAGTTCCACGTCAACGTATGCCTGTCCTATTTAAAATTTACAAGGTTATTTAAAACTGGAATGCTGGAGAGAATCAGCCAATAAGGAAATAGACAGTATTAATGAATAATGCTTAAAACCCGTTAATCACTCACGTATAAAAGCACCGTATAAAATAAACATTTTATTCTATTAAAATAAAACATTTTATTTTATTAAAATAAAGTACTTTTTGAATAAAAACTTTTAAATTAATTTATGTTATAAAAGTTTAAATCTGAAATGGATAATAACAGTAGAGCATTATACTCGAAGTTATTGAGTGTTATGTTTTTAAAAAATAAATAAAAAAGAGTTTTTATTAATAAAATGAGGATGAATCTAAAGCAATGAGTAGTAAGAACGAAATTATGTGTTCACCAATTTCCATGATAGCCATAGTGAAACCCTGATTGGAAATGTGGGCAGGGACCCATTTCAATAAATACAATTAATAGTCTGAATAATAACTTAATTCAATTAGGATGGATAAATTAAATGCCACTTCTATTGGAAATATTTTATTAGAAAACTAGTTCCGAATGCTAAAAATTCGTCTCCAGTTCTAAAACACACAATTTTTCAACACATCAGCCCTATGTTACAAGAATTATACAAAGTCTTCAGAAGATCGTTAGCCAAAGAGGTATCTCGGGTAGGGATGTTCATTTTGAACCTATTTAAGGTCACTTACCTATATACAAAGTCTTACGGTTTTTTTATTAAATGGCCAAAACCAAACATTTATGCCTTATAACTTCTTTGTTTACTGATATATCAACGCCATTTTTTTTTTTTTTTTTTTGCTGTTTTTACTAATACATTGTCCATGTAAAATAAAAAATATTTGATTTAAAAAACAATTTAAAAAAAAACAAACAGGAGATCGTTTAATCTTGTTAAAGTTCAGGGTCAAAAAAAAAAAAGAAAGGGGGAAAAAAAAAAAGTAATCGCAACAGCCAATTCAAAATTACATTAGACTAGACCTTAACTTGAATTTCTTATTTTTTGGCCTTTAACAAGAATTAAAGATCTCCCGTTTTTTTTTTCGTATTTGTTTTTGGCATCAAATCTTTTTTCTTTTACATGGACAATATATTAGTCATTACAGAATAAAAAAGTGGCGTTGATATATCAGTAAACAACGAAGCTATAAGCCATAGTTTGGTTTTGACCATTTTTACTAAAGAATTCATTAAAAATACCTTAAGACTTTGTATCTATGTATGTGACCTTAAATATGTTCAAACTGAGCCTTCCTACCCGAGATACCTCTTTGGCCAACGATCTTCCGAACACCCTGGATATACTGAAGTATCAAAAAATTTAAGACATGAAATCAAATATTGGTACTCACCTGAGGAGATCTAACTGACATCTGAAATGTATCCATCGTGGAAGGTGGAAGGGTATATTGTATGTTAAATTTTTGGGATTTTTACCTTGGGCTTTCCAATATGACTCATTGGAATTTTCCGTTCCTGTTGGAAAGAAATTTAAAATAGGGCTGTTGGAAATGTTTATATGGTAATTTAAATAATCTGTATAAAAATCTGTATCGGTTTAAAACGATTTTATTATTTCTAATGATTCATAAATATTTAATTTTAGGTTTTTTTTCTAGTTGATGTATTTTTTTTACTCCCGAGTCTTCATTGAATTTATGGTTATTTTCATTTAGATGGATAGCGAAATTGTAATTTTGGGTCTTATCTTTGTATGCTCTTATATGTTCTTTTACTCTCTGATTTAGCGATCGTCCAGTTTTTCCTGTGTATTTAGATTCACATTCATTACATTTTAGTATGTATACACCACTTTTTTTTTGTAAAGGGCCTTTTTTCCTTCATTTCGTGTATTTTGGGGTTTTCCCTTCACCTAAAGATAAAATCATTCCAATAGAAGTGGCAATTGATTCATCAATCCCAATTGTATTGATCCTTCTATATCATCATGCGTACCTCGAGTGATTAACTGAATTATAATTTGAATTCATAATTATACTTTGTTAATCATTAGACCTATTGCCACAATGAAATAGTACAAATTTCAGTGGCTAAGAAAAATGAATATAATAATTTAATTTTCTATTATTTAAAAAAAATATTTTTATAGATATTTATAACTGTATAGAATGTATGCATATAGTAAATACGAGGTGTGATCAAAAAGTTCCAGGACTTTTTATATACTATGGGAATGCAATGTCTCACAGCGATGCAGTTGGCAGCATTGTATTGCCTGACTCAAACAGGAACACAGCTGTGTTTGCAGATCAATCATAACATCACTGAAAGTAACATTAGCACAGTTTGTTTGAGGTTAGTTTTATAGAGTTTGCCTATTTTATGAAAATGAATGTGAAAGAAGAGCAACGTGTTTGTGTGAAGTTTTGTGTGAAACTGAACAAAACGTTTTCTGAAACCTTTTTGATGTTACAAGAGGCTTTTGGTGAAGAATGTCTAAGCCGATCATGCTGCCGTCAGTGGTTCAAGAGGTTTAAAGATGGCCTTTTTGTGTAAAAAACGCAATGACTGTCATTCCTCAGCCCCCCTACTCACCTGACCTGGCTCCAGCCGACTTTTTTCTTTTCCCGAAGCTCAAGAGACACCTGAAAGGACGAAGATTTTAAACAGTTGACGAAATTAAAGAAAAAAACAACGGAGCTGCTAAACACCTTTACAAAATAAGAGTTTTCTGGGGCCTTTGATCAGTGGAAACACCGGTGGGAAAAGTGTGTAGCTTCCCAAGGGGAGTACTTCGAAGGAGACAAATTTGATTAACCTGTATGTTGTATGAATAAATGTATAAAAATTCAGTCCTGGAACTTTTTGATCACACCTTGTATGTGGGGAAATTATAAAAGGGTTTTGTTGAAGACATAAAATATAGTAAAGGTTTTGTATATGAGTTAGTTTTCAATGTCCTATTTAATAGTCTATTTAATTCTTGCCTTTTAAGTCTAGTGTGGGGGTTCCAAGTAAATCAATTGTAGATGGAAATATTAGTTGAAGTAAAAAAAAAATTCGAAATAAAAATGTGGCGAACTATTTTTAAATTTTAAGACCTCAATGCGTGATTTAAATAATCTTGGAGCATTAATTACAAATTTATTTTTAAAGTTAATAAGTGGTAAATCGACGCGTAAAAAACGAAAATATTTTATCGTGCTTATAGGTGGTAATGTGCTGATATTTTACATGGTGCCTGTATGACAGTGTTGTATTTTATCGCAGGAAAAAATCATATACAAAAAATTAAAAAAAAAAAAAGAAAAAAAAAAAAAAAGATATTGATCCATTTTTCATATCAGCCGGAAAGTGGGAGCCTTAAAATATTCAAAGGATAGAGAGTTGGCCGCCGTTAGCTTTCCCTGAAGTGGAGTTGTGCCTAGGAAAGTTTAGAAAAGTCCGAGGTGCTACTTCTATCTCATCCTCTGCTTCATTCCCATCCCTGCCTTCTCAATATTTATAATAATGTTTTCGTATATAAATAAATAAACAGATTTTTATTTGAATAGTAATGACATTTTTTTTTGTTGTAAATACAAATACAGATACAATAAATGTGTAACTTAATATTTAAATATGTGTTACTTATATTTAAATTTATTCAGCCTCTTGTTAAATGTTAGTTTTACTGTAAAATTTTTGAAATTTAATATTCACTGAAAATGCGTAATTCGTTTAAAATGGGAACTGAAAATATTGCTTCAGAGTTATTAATAATATAAAAGTTTATGAAGTTGAGATGGACGAATTTAAACAAAAATCGAGAAAACTTTCTATCTTGGAGAAAACACCCCTAAATTAAGGGTTAAAAATTAATAAATCTTTTGATTTATTATTTCGGTTGAAATAATTTAATATAGTAGCTTGACAGTCGAACCAAGAAAATCCAGAGAAAAAGATATTAGAGTTTTTCCATTGAATTTAGTTTTTCGAGCCGCTTAAACGGAATTCAAAATTTGCTCTTTTGAAAAACTTGAGCTTCCAAATAAATGTTAAAATATATATATATAAGAAAATAATAAAATTAAGCAAAATTAAAATTGTTTGCTTCTAAATATAGGGAAAAACTTAATAACATAATAATTATATTGAATAATAATAAATGAAGTTCAAAATTTTTATAATTAGAGTATAATTAAATATATATCGTTCTGAAAACATGCCCGCTGGTGGGTGTGTTAACGGTGGGAGGGAAGAGAGAAGGTCCCATTTTTGGGTTTTTCGGTTATATTTCAAAAATAGTGGACTCTATAAAAATATGTTACAACTAAAAATTAAAGTTGATTGAATATCTTGTAAAATGTTTTATATACATATTTGTCGAATTTCGAACCGTTTTCGAGATATACGTTATTGAATATCGATAATTTTCGCAAAAAAAAAATTTTTTTTGCCTCACTTTTTGTCAAACATTTACTTCTAGTGCTTTCCACAATCGTTTCTCTGAAAACATGTGAAAACCAAAGTTGTAGAACATTAAATTTACTTTAATTTCATGTGTACTTTTCTGGCACTTAATGCAAACGTTTGACTAAAATTGAGGTAAACATTATTTTTTTGCGAACATTATCGAGTTTTAATCACGTATATCTCAAAAACCGTTGAAAGTTTCGACAAATATGTATATTAACAATTTTATAGGCATAATTTCCTAGAGTCCACCGTTTCCGAGATATAATCGAAAAACCCAAAAATGGGACCTTCTCCCTCCCCACCGTAAGCTCACCCCCCAGTGGAGTGGACTTTTGGTATGTTTATATTCTAACTACTGCTAACGAAGACCTGAGGTAAAAAATAATCGCATATTTCATGCATACTGCACCCCTCATTTCAGCAGTCACTGGACTAATATTCTATTTTTATTCTTAAGCAACTTTCACATTACCGTGATTCATTACCATTAAGTACTCGAAAACGTTTAGCATCATCACTCATTTTTCCTAACTTTGACTACGGATGTACAGTATATGGAGGACTGTCTGGTGAGCTCGAGATGACATGTAAAAGAGTAATGAACTATTTTATTAGATTTTCGATTTTCGGGTCCGTGCTTCCTCTTTATGGAATTCATTGCCTAACTCAATACGAAAAAGCTCCACTCTTACTTACTTTAAACATCATTTATTTCTTTACCTCCTTAATTTTCAATCTTCCGAGCTAATGTAAAACATGAATATTTATGTAACATACATAATAATAGTATACATAAGATGTATCCTCTTACAAGATGTCTCAGTTATTTTTGTAACACATAATTTAATTATTAATCAATTTTAAGAATTATCTATTATTATTATTTATTATAATTAATTATCAAAGCCATACGGTTGTCCTATGTACTGTAATCATATGGTATTCTTAGGGGACAAGTAGTCCCAGAATAAAGTTCATTTTCTTCTTCTTCTTAAATCTCGAAAACCGTTGAAAGTTCGACAAATATGAATATAACCAATTTTATAGAAAATTTGATTAGCTTTAATTTTTAATGGAGCATATTTGCGTAGAGTCCATTGTTTTTGAGATATAGTCGACAAACCAAAAATGGGGCCTTTCATCCTATCCCCCACCGTTAGCTCAACCCCAGGGGCAGGGACTTTTAGTATGTTTATGTTCTAACAACTCCTTACGAAGCACTGAGGTTAAAAATAATCGTATATTTCATGCACTCTACTCCCCTCATTTTAGCACTCATTGACTGAACTAATAAAGTGTTTTGATATATGTGTGACATCTCTGGTTATTGTAATTACGATTTAAAAAATTACATAGTGAATCTTTATATTTTAGAATAGTGGGGTGAGGTTTTTTTTTTTTTTTTTTTTTTTTTTTTTTTTTTTTTTTTTTTTTTTTTTTTTTTGTTAGAAGTAAAGGGTTGTAAACTGAAATTTCTACGAAATGAACGCCACATTGTCCCCTGAAGATCAAACAGTTGGGGGGTTGGTACTTATTGACACAGCTAGGCCCTAAAAGGGCAGAGGTCCCATTTTAAAGCCGTGTAGGGCTCCTGTAAAGGAGATGAATTAGATCAATAGGTGAGAATAGGGTGGAAATTGAAAAGTCGACACTGGGACAAAAGGGTTCCGATAGAGGTCGCAACTTGCCAACGGCTGGGATTGAAAAGTTCCACTCTCTAGTTTCTAGTTTTAAAACTACCCCTCTCTTCCAGTCCACGTTAAGGGTTTTCCCTTAAAACACACTTCCAAGTTGTACATTATAAATTGTCCATTACAAAAGAGTAAAAGTAAATTATCTTTAATGTTTTATTAGCTGTTTTCAACTAACCACCTTTTTTTTAAACATTTATATATTTTTTCTAGCTATTCATTGAAATTTACAACTAAAAACTATAAAAGTATAATACATCAAGTAAATGCTGATAATGCTAAAAATGACGCGTCACTTGTTTCTAGAGAAACTACCCATTGCTAGCACTTAAAAAGGTTCTATATAATTAAGTACTATATTAGAAGGTCCCGAGGTCATCTTCTTTTCAGGCGCCTTGGAGTGCCATCTGGAAAAAGAGAAGCAAGTTGTGATACTAATGGATTTGAATGGTTGTGGAATTTGCCATGAAAGGATTGATGTATAGTTTGAGCTAAGTCAGAAACGTAAGGTATATTAAGATATTTGTGGATGATACGTTTGTTACAAAATTGATTGTAAGGATTGGAGACGAGATAAATTGAACGGTTAAGCAGAGCCCCAAAGCTCAACTCCGTATGTCTAAATTGGTCTAATTAATAATATGTAATTGAGTTTTTTGTAATTAATTGGAAGGTTTGAAATTTTGTCAAGTAAATGTTGAAGCACTCGAAAAAAAAAAAGAGTGGAACAATGAATTACATTTTATTAAAAATATTAACTTTATAAATTTAATTTTGAATCAATAATTTATTTTTTCAAATATTATTTACAAAGACAGTGGCATAGTTAAAATATTTCAATGTTATCGATGAACTGGTTTATTACAAAATGCTGTGTCTACATATACTTCGTACAACTATGAAAAATTATCATACATAATTATAAAACTTTTATTAATAATTTAATTTATTTGTAATAGAATAAGTTCACTAGAAATTAGTTTAGTCCAGTCAATAAACATATTGTAGAGTGCATGAAATATGCGGAAAATTTGACTTCATAGCTTTGCTAGGAGTAGATAAAAGTAAACATACTATAAGTCCCCACCCCTGGGGAGTGAGCTAACGTTTGGGGGAGGGGAGAAGGTCCGATTTTTTGGGTTTTCATCAATATTTCGAAAACGGTAGACTCTAGAAGAATATGTTTCAAATCAAAATTATAGCTAATTAAATATCCTATAAAATTAATGTTATACATATTTGTCGAACGTCCAACGGTTTAAAAGATATACGGTATTAAAAATCGGTAGTTTACAAAAAAAAACAAAAAAACATTTTTTAACTCATTTTTTGTCAAACATTTGCTAGTGCCTACCACGAACGTTTCTCAGAAAAAATATCTGAATCAAAGATGTAGAGCATTAAATTTACATTAGTTTCATATATGCGTTTTTGGAACTTGAAGCAATTGTCTGACAAAAAGTGAGATTAAAATTATTTTGTTTTTTGAAATTATCGATATTTAATAACGTATATCTTGAAAACCGTTGGAAGTTTAACTAACATGTACAGAATCAATTTTATAGGAAATTTAATTACCTTTGATTTTGATATAAAACATATTTTTCTATAGTTCTCTGTTTTCGAGATATAACCGATTAACCCAAAAATCGGACCTTCTCTTAAAAACTTTTTTTGACCAAATTTTCAAATTGGTGTTTTGCATATATATATATATATATATATATATATATATATATATATATATATATATATATATATATTAAATCCATTTATTGAAATTTACAACTGTACAAGAATACATCAAGTAAATGTGTTAAGAAAAACGTTTACAATAACATGCCAATACTTGAGAAGAACTACTCATCAGGAGCACTTCAGTAAAAAAAAAAAAAAAATCTACACAAGAAGATCTCTGGGCCACAGAAATAATAATATTTTATTTCATATTTAATTTATAATTATTTCATAAATATAGAACAAGCTCATCGGACAACCCCTAAGCCCGTATTCGAATCGGGGGGAAATGAGATGGGATACTAAATGCTGTTGGGTTCTTCCGGGAAATAAATCATGTAATCTATAGAGTTGCTGGAATATTAGAATAGACTTTCCGGTAGGCGGTTGGAACTTCCTTGTTCCAGGATAGGTATCGAACAGAATTGAATCCGAGGTATTTGATGGTTTTGGAACTGCATTGGAAAATTAATGAAGTGAGGTAGTGAATTAATGGAGGTATGGAATTAAGATAATACAGAGCATGCAGTATGTATTTTCCTTGGTGGTGTTTTAGGGAGCTAGGCTAATATATGATTTATGTAAAAATCATTATATAGAGATACTCGTAACACAAAAAGTTCAAATACTTTTGCTTAAAAAAAACAATATGATAAAGAATAAACGATAAAATTAGGCTCTCAAAATTATAATAAAAAGTATACTTCAAAAACTTAAGATTTTTTGTTATATTAACTAGTCCAAATCTCATCTGGCCTGGAGTAAGTGGCTGCAGGATTGTTTCAAGTGGATAATACATTGATAGCCAATCTATTTAGCTAAATTTTCTTTTTTGTTTTAAGTATCTAACTCATTTATTTAATTTTATAACTTTTACTAGGTAAAAAAATGCAACTTATAAGGGTTACTTTGAACATAGTTGGTGACACATGGCTGAAGACAGGGCCACAATGAAACAATAAAGATTTTTCTGTAATTTTCAGTTTCAAGGACCTATGTTTTTTGTATAAAAACAAACACAACAAAGCTGTACATTACCAGGACTCCAACATAACACTAGATTACAAACGGTCTCGGGGCCATTGCCGTTTCTGGGAACATTATAGGGATGGTTAAAGCTGGATAGGGATTGGGCTAGAGGATTGAGATGATTGGATAGGTTTTGGTGAAATTTTAAGAGTTTTATAACCTAAAGATTAATGTTAAACGTTTAAAACAGGTCTTCAAATTACAAATTCCTATAAAGATAGCAAAAAATTCAATCCTCATTTTGTTGAATCCCCTATACCATCCGTACTTCAACTGAATAAAGAAATAATCGAAGATATGCTTTACTTAATTTAAGTATTCAAATAAAAATACTTGATGAAAATACCATCACAAATGTTGAAGAATTGCTGCATTTTTTACTAGGCAATTCTCTACCATTATTCTACTCTTATATTTTCAATTTTTAAATTATTTTTGTCGTTAAAGAAAATAATAATTTATATATTTAAAAAAGAAAATCGTAGGTGATGTGATAGTGATTGATATATTGTACCAATGCAGGAACAATTGTAAAAATGTTTCGTTGAATTCTTAATGGAATTTTACTATTTCCGGACAAGGTTATCATAAAAACCTTTTCAAAGAAACCCTTTTATCTCGCTTGTACACCTCTTTATTTCTTTTTCTTCCTTTTCCTAAAGCCCGACCGAGGCGAAATATTGTTTTAAGAGATCCTTCTAGGAGGAGAGGGATTAGTGAGAGAACAAAAAAAAAAAAAAAAAAAAAAAGAAAAAAAAAAAAGAAAAACTGTAATTTTCATGTTAAATTAGAAAGGTCAATTCAGAGCGGTTGGGGGTAGAACAAAGGGAAGGGCCCTTATCAAAGCAGACCGGCCCTTAATTCATTCCCACTTCCCATTTCCATACTCTTCTTGTCTTATAGCCGTCCCATAATATTAAACGTTTAATACCATGGAGGCTAGCCGCAATATATGCCTTTAGAGTACTCATAAATACATATTCTCGAACTGAATGGAGGTTAAATATACTAATAAACAGAATTTTTTTTTTTTTTTGTATGAATGTTATAGAGATTACCTCCTTAATTTTTTAATTTTTAACCATTTATTGGTCTGCACTATCACTGAGAATACTTATCCGTCTTTCGTGTTATTATTTTATGGTTAGAAAAAAAAAAAAAAAATCTTTGGGCAATACTCATTCAATAAAACATTTTTTTCTTTTCAAATACAATTGTAACTATTCGTTCTATCCAATTACCAAAAGGAAAAACAAACCATCGATATATAGATCTCTCCTTGTCGTAGCGTTTTCCTTTTCCTTTTACAAGTGATTACCAAATAATCAGTTGTCGTGAGTTCGAAAGGGGGATGTCAGAATCAGGGGAAACCTAAGTTATGCCCGGTAAATTAAAATCTAGAAGATAGAGTTGAGGTGACCGCAGGATGGTGAGAGGCAGAGAAACTATGTAAAACTATCGAGTATACGCCTTGAGGGCGTACAAGGATATAGTTCAATAGTAAAATGGAAAAAAAAATAGCAAGATAAACTAATATTTCATGGAATGACTCAGATACTCGCATCCGCGGACGATGCAATCATTGCAGGGCGATCGCTCCGGGCTGTGAAGTAAGCATTCTGCAGGTTGAAAAGCGAAGCAGAGAAAATGGGGCTGTGTTTCAATGAAGACAAAACCATGACTCAGCAGTACGTCGTAGGAAACCATTCTTTCCAAGTGGTCTCGAACTTTACCAACCTTGGGTCAATAATAAATGATACCCATAGTGAAGATGAGGAGATATTGGCAAGAATAATGGCTGCCAATAGAGTTAATTATTCGCTAGAGAGGCTGCTGAAAAGTAGATTGCTAAGTCGCGTAAAATTTAGGCTGTTAAACTAAAACTCTTATTAGTCCAGTTGCTGCATATGCGTGCGAGACTTGGACGCTCAGGAAGGTATCTTTAAAACGTTTTGACCGTTCCGAAAGAAAAATACTTAGACGCTTAGTTGGGCCTAAAAAAAAAATTTACTCGATGTATGGCTACTTGTCTATATCCCAGTTCGCTCGAGTCCAACGATTGAAACGGTTGGGCCACGTCTTGAGAATAAATAAGGCGAGAATAACAAAAAAAATTTATCTTTAGGAAGTAGGAAGACCAAAAGCTAGATGGATGGATAATGTGAAAGAGGATTTGAGGAAGAATGGAATATCCATCAGGTGCGTCGCCAACAGGGACGACTGCAATTAAGGAGGCCAAGGACCGCTACATGTTTCTGTCATGCCAATAATGAATGAAACTAATAAAACTCCAAAATGCATTAAAAATCTAGCCAAAATCAGAAATGTTTGGAGGTATTGGCTAGATAAGCCACCATTCTGAAAATTACCAATCAGAGTAGCGAATGAACTAGAATCTAGACGGATCTACATTGAAACAATTATATTTAAAGTATGTAAAAGTATATCATTGTGCTTGCCATAAAATGATAGTTTCACAAATAATCTAGGTGTGATTTCATGTTTAATTGTTTGAAATTATGTTTACTTTATAGTTCAATTAATATTATTAAATTATTATCAATGTTTACAAGTATCTGCCGATGTATAAAACAGTATTTGTGATGTTTTTAACATATAATTTGTATTTATTGCGACTAAATGCTCAATCATAGGCGATCGAAGCATAAAACATTATATTTGTAAATTTGTAGCGAATAAAACGACATTCTGTCCTTAATTGCTTGTCCGGGTTTCAAATGTTCCACTAATTAATACCTCCATGGATAATTGATATTTGCGTTTTGCCAATGAATAACACAGGTTATTTGAAATGACCCAGCATAGCAATTAAAACTAGAAATGAAAGAAAATTAAAAAAAGTACAAAAATGTTTTTCTTTTTTTTTACGTGTACATCTGTAATAGAACTAATATCTACTGTACAGGACCATATATACACTTCATACAAAAGATTTTATGACAAACTTCAAGAACACTACAACAAACTAATTCAATACCTGGCGACTTAGGATATGCCTGAGTCTACCCTATGAAGGTTGAAGTGGAACTGGCTGGTTAAGAGATCTCCTAAGATAAATCAAAACAAATGCAAGACTAGAGTAGGTACCGATGGGTGCTAAACTACCTCATGCGTAAAATGCCAATTTTACATTTTTTTTTTTAATCACATTCGCTCACTCGCGGTTTGAGCAACAGATGTGGATAAAAGAAATAAAGTGAAAAAAAAAATTCTATAAATAAGGAATAAGGAATAAGGAAGGTGCTGTACCTATGGACATTTTTCACTTATCAATTTTTCTAATTTTCGGTGCTTTATTTATCTGAGTGGTTATTGTAACAATAGATAAGAAATTTAAGGGGCTATCGAACCCTGGTGTCTTTATTTTAAAAAGTAATTTTATTTTTACAAGAAATAATGTTTTGTAACTTACTGATTAGTGTCCATAGGTATCTCCCACCTTTGTACCTGTGGACACTAGTGGTTGTACCAATGGACATTCATTTCTTCATAGGTTTATAGGGATAATTGAAATGATATTTAGAGAAACACATCAGCAATAATTTTTTATAAAAAGTACTAAACAAAATAGAATATTTAAACATAAAAAGTCAACTTGATTTTTGAACTAGAAGGCCGACTAGAAAGGTGACAACAATAATTAGCTTATGAAAGTAAATAGAAACTTAACTTATTTTTAAACCTTTAAACTAAACTTTCTAGTAACATAAATAAAATTTTATAAACAACCACATTCTTTATTATTCAATGAAATGCATATTTAAAACATTACATATGTCATATTTTTTTCAATACCCTAATTCAATAGTAAATCTGATTATCCGGATTTTTGGGTATCCATTCCATGGAGGAATTTCGGCCCCAATTAATCCGTATAATCGGGGTTCCACTAAATAAAAAAGGGCATACTATTTTTCGTTTGTAAACACAACGAAAACTTCAGAACCAATCTTTGCCTAATTTTAACTAAACTATCTTCATAGTTCAAGGAAGGTTTAGCAATAATAAATTCTACTGATTTCGTTTAAATTGTTATTAAAAACTCGATAAATATATGGATTCCAGTGAAGTTTGAAAATCAACCGATAGTTGGTTAGCGCTATTCTGTAAGAGAGGTTACAATGTTACGGTGTTATCTATAGCTTGAAATTTATAAGAAAATTTACGTATATTCAATTAAATTAAAAAAAATATTAAATATATAATAGAATAGAATAGAATAGAATAGAAAGAAAACTTTATTCTGGGACAAAGTCCCTTAAGAATAACATTAAATAACATAAAGTAAGATCATTACTGGCCGAGAGGCTGTTAAAAGTAAAATAACAGAGATAAACTGAATACAAATATGTATGAAAAAAAGATACAGAGAAAAACTAGAAAAAGAAAAATCTTTAAATAAAAAGAGGATGAAAAAAATGAGTATACAAAATAGAGGTTAATATTGTAAATAAAATTGCAAAAGAGAAAACAAACAAACAGAAACTTAAAGAAAAATAAAAGATAGAAAATCAAAAATTATCATTACAAGAAATCAAAACATTATCATAGTCAAACTATAATTTTTGCTAATGTTTTATGTCTGAAGGTCTTAGTAATTAAATTAGACGATTACATAAATAGTACATACATCCTTATAATTTGAGAGCGTCGGGTTGGAGGGAAAGAAGATGGTGAAAGAGTAGTGTTTTGAATGTTCCAAGGGAAGAAGCATTGCGGATACTTAGGGGGGGGGAATTCTAAAGAGTAGAGGATCGGACAAGGAAGGAACGCTGGAATGCAGTACTTCTGTGGGATGGAGTATAGAGATCGGAAAGACGAGATCTTGTATGCAGTGATTTGAAGCGGACTTGAATTTCAGGTTACTGTAATCTCAGTGAAGTTTAAATGTCGACCGATATGTTGTTGGAACCATATTGTTTACAATGGTAAATTTTTAACAAAAATAAATCTTTTATGTACCTATTAATATTATTAACGAGTGACACATTTTTTTTTTAATGTGTCACTCGTTAATAATATTAATAGGTACATAAAAGATTTATTTTTGTTAAAAATTTACCATTGTAAACACTAAAGACTTGAATTTCAGGTTACTGTAATCTCAGTGAAGTTTAAATGTCGACCGATATGTTGTTGGAACCATATTGTTTACAATGGTAAATTTTTAACAAAAATAAATCTTTTATGTACCTATTAATATTATTAACGAGTGACACATTTTTTTTTTAATGGAAAAAATCGAATCATTTGAGATCGCATCCATGAAAAGATGTAGGAAAATGTAATTGTTTACATAATCTCCCAATGCCAGTTATAAAATATGGCGGTGGTAATTTTCTTTTGATATCTCTTATTTCATAATCAGTAGCTATATCCGGAAGAATAAATTTTGGGGTTCTATTATTTGATAGAACGTTTTGATAAAACGATCATTTGATAAAATGCTTTACAACACAAAACATAGCTACCAACATATATTTCTTCATCTTCAATTTCTTTACCTTGTTCATAATCATTCATCAATTCATCCAAAAAAATTACAATGTTCGCTTGATGGATCAGCCAAGATCACATTTGTGAAATCACTATCTTCACTAGTTGAATAGTTTGTTATAAATAGTGAGTGGCGAGTTTTCTCCTTTAAAAAAAAAAGTTATACGAATAGTAGGTATCCAAATTTAGGCATTTTATATCACACAGAAGGCCTACCAACTTTTCCGCAATATTTATAATTGAAATAATGAATTAATAAATTATAAATATTATAAATTTTGTGTTGTGGATAATAAAATCTCTTTACTGTTTACTAGTTTATTTTCTTGAGTTATTATTATATTTTTTTTAATATATTTTCCTTTCATATAGATCGATTTATTGATATTTGTACCCGTATTTTGGTATCGGCACACCAACTAATGTTTATTATACTGATCATTTGATAAAAATGATTCCCTTAACTACTTTGCGTGCTAATGACTTAAGATGAAAAAGTTGTTGAAGTACGATGTAATCTGATGATATCATCAGGTGGTTCTTATTAGGAACGGCACGCATGGGTATTACCAGGGCCTCTTACACCTGCGGCCTCCTAGCATCCGATTTCCAAGGTTTCTCTTCTTGGTTTTGTAATGGTGCTCATTAGTTAAAGGGTGTACAATTAAGACGATCGCACCCTTACAATTATAGAATTAAGAATGATCTTTATGTTCAACATGATAACTAAATGCTTAATCCTCCCCTTAACAGTGAGCATTAAGTAAAAATAGTAGCGATTAATTGATCAATGCCAATCATATCCATCCTTCTATATCATCATGTGTACTTCAAGTAATATTATTTTGGTTTTTCCTCAATTTATTAATTACTTATTATACTCATTTTCTTCTCTTTGATTTGCCTTTCTAGTTTGGGAGCTGACGATACTAAAACTGTCATGATAGGTCTCCCAAAGGTCACACATATAATTCGTCATGTTATTCATAGAAAAACACAAAACGGCCCTGCTGCCATGGCTGGCACCGGTCAACGCTAAAAAAAAAAATACTAAAAAAAATATTTTTTTGAGGTTTCTGTCATGATAAGTCTCCCGAATTCTGATTGTTCTTCGAAATAGGGGATGGGTAGGGCTTTACGAAAATGCAGCGATACCATTCTCCTAGGCGGTTCTTATTAGATGCTGCCGGGAAACAATCTATCATCATCGGCCTCCTCAAAAATCTAACGCTTACCTGAAAGGTCATAAATTTTTGTGTAAGAAAAAACACTGCTGCCATTTCCAAAAAGTGAGGAACATGGCGGCAGTAGCATTTGAAAGTCACCCTCTAGCCCAATCAATAAATATATTTCTAGAGTGCATGAAATATATGATAACTTTTGACTTCATAGCTTCGTTAGGAGTACTTAAAAGGTGAACATACTAGAAGTTCGCGCCTCTTGGGGTTGAGCTTACGGTGGGGGAGGGGAAAAGTTCCAGTTCTGGGTTTTTTCGATTATATCTCGAAAACGGTGGACTCTAGAAACATATGTTTTGAATTAAAATTAAAGATAATTCAATTTTCTATAAATTTTATTTTATACATATTTGTCGAACTTTCAACGGTTTCCGAGATAAACGTTAATGAAAGTCGGTAATTTTCCGAAAAAATGTAATTTTTACATCACTTTTTGTCAAACATGTGCTTCCAGGGCCTTCCACGATCGTTTCTAAGGAAAAAGGTTAGAATCGATGTTGTAGAAAATTAAATTAACTTTAATTTCGTATATATATATATATATATATATATATATATATATATATATATATATATATATATATATATGTTTCTGGCACTTGAACCAAATGTTTAACAAAAAATGAGGTAAAAATTATTTTTGTATCGAAAATCTTCAATAACGCATATCTCGAAAACCGTTACAAATTTGATAAATATGCATATAAACAATTTTATAGGAAATTTAATTAGCTTTAATTTTGATTCGCAACATATTTTTCTAGGGTCCACCGTTTTCGAGATTTAATCAAAAAAAAAAATTGCGACTTTCTCCCCTCCCCCTAACCTAAGCTCTCCCCCAAGGGGCGAGACTTTTGGTTTGTTTGCCCTTTAACTACTCGTTGCAATGCTGTGAAATCTTAAATTATCGCATATTTCATACCAGATTTTAGTTGAAAAAAAAGGAAATTTCAGATCGGACAAATAGTTTTGCAGTATAGTAAAAAAAGTGCCATATTAACTAGAATTTCAAACCAGTAAGCGGATTTTAGCGTGATGGTATGAACCATCGGTTTTATTTATTTAAAAATAATGTACGAATGTGTACTTTAAAGCCCTTGAATATTCCTTTTTATTGAAATGATATAAAAACATATAACGAATGCTATATACAGCCCCACTATGTGACAAAATATTAAATATATCTCAAGATACAAACAATAAAAAAATATGATCTATAATGTTATTTTTTCCCTTGTGCAAAATAAGTTTAAAGCTAATCACTGAAATTAAAGGACGGAATATTTGATAACAAAACGATGCCTGTTTCGAATTCCTAATTTCGGCGAGGAATTAACCTCCAACTGCACGTCTAATCGATTCCTGTAATAGTTCGATCTGTCGCTAACGGTAACAGAACCAATTTGGAGGTGATAATTGGATGGTTACTCCCCCTAGTGTCGATAAAGGGGGAGCAACTAGTGTTTTATCAGTGAGCTTTGGGTCGAATGTGATAGAGTTAGTCACTTAAAGCGCCGTGTAACTGGTGCGAATATCCTGAGCGGAGATAAAGGAGCATTTTAATAAAACTAAACATTATTATTCAAAAATATTTATTTTGGAACTGTTTCACTCTATAATTAATAACTACGGCTGTGAATTATATGCAATAAAAATTAAAAAATATCCAAACTGTTACTTGAGGGAAAAAAATAAAAAAAATTCTAATATTCGGTGCTTTATTTATCTGAGTGGTTATTGTAACATTAGATAAGAAATTTAAGGGGCTATCGAACCCTGGTGTTTTTATTTTTAAAAAGTAATTTTATTTGTACTAAAATAATGTTTTGTAACTTACTGATTAGTGTCCAAAGGTACCTCCCAACTTTGTACCTGTGGACACTAGTGGTTGTACCAATGGGCATTCATTTCTTCATAGGTTTATAGGGATAATTGAAATGATATTTAGAGACACACATCGGCAATAATTTTTTATAAAAAGTACTAAACAAAATAGAATATTTAAACAAGAAAAGTCAACTTGATTATTTAACTAGAAAGGTGACAACAATAAACTTAGCGTATCAAAGTAAATAGAAACTTAACTTATTTTTAAACCTTTAAACTAAACCTTCTTGTAACATAAATCAAATTTTATAAACAGCATATTTAAAACATTACATATGTCATATTTTTTTCAATACCCTAAATCAATAGTAAATCTGATTATCCGGATTTTTTGGGTATCCATTCCAGGGGGGAATTTCGGCCCCAATTAATCCGTATAATCGGGGTTCCACTAAATAAAAAAAGAGGCATACTATTTTTGGTTTGTGAACACAACAAAAACTTCAGAACCAATTTTAACTAAACTACCTTCATAGTTCAAGGAAGGTTTGGCAATAATAAAATCTACTGATTTTCGTTTAAATTGTTATTAAAAATGCGATAAATATATGGATTCTAGTGAAGTTTGAAAATTGACCGATAGGTGGCGAGTGCCATTCTGTAAGAGAGGTTACAATGTTACGGTGTTATCTATATCTTGAAATTGATAAGAAACTTTACGTATAATCGATTAAATTTAAAAAAAAAATAAATATATGGTGAAATAGGTGGATCTCAGTGAAGTTTGAATATCGACTGATATGTTGTCTGAACCAGAGTTGGGCAAAATTCAATTACATTGTAATCCGATTACAATTGCATTACATTATATTTCAAACAGATGTAATCGAAATACATCCTGTATGAATTACAGTATTCCCACAAAGTAATTCAATTGGGATTACAATGTAATTCATCAATGTAATTCAATTACGGATTACATAATTGGATTACAGATTTCGATTACTTGTAATTCAAGGCATGAATTATTCAAATATTTAATTCGATTACAATATTTCTTCCATTAAATAGGCAAATAAATATCGGAATATCAGTTTTCACCTCCACCATTTAAGTTTTAACTTTTCTCTTATTGTTAACGGTTTTGAACTATCGCCATCTTTTTCTTAGAGAGAGGAGTGGGGGGCTAAATTTCTAAATTGAGAACGGCTCGTCCGATCTTAATGAAATTTGATAATTATGTTTCTTTTGTACTTATTAGCGTATATTTGGGGTTTTAACTGTTTTACTTATTAGGGAGGGGTAGGGGGGGCTAAATTTCTAAATTGAGAACGGCTGGTCCGATCTTATTGAAATTTGATAATCATGTTTCTTTTGTACTTATTAGCGTATATTTGGGGTTTTAACTGTTTTACTAATTAGGGGGGGGTGGGGGGGGGGCTAAATTTCTAAATTGAGAACGGCTGGTCCGATCTTAATGAAATTTGATAATTATGTTTCTTTCGTACTTATTAGCGTATATTTGGGGTTTTACCTGTTTTACTAATTAGGGGGGGGTAGGGGGGGGGCTAAATTTCTAAATTGAGAACGGCTGGTCCGATATTAATGAAATTTGATAATTATGTTTCTTTTGTACTTATTAGCGTATATTTAGGGTTTTAACTGTTTTACTTATTAGGGAGGGGTAGGGGGGGCTAAATTTCTAAATTGAGAACGGCTGGTCCGATCTTATTGAAATTTGATAATCATGTTTCTTTTGTACTTATTAGCGTATATTTGGGGTTTTAACTGTTTTACTAATTAGGGGGGGTGGGGGGGGGGCTAAATTTCTAAATTGAGAACGGCTGGTCCGATCTTAATGAAATTTGATAATTATGTTTCTTTTGTACTTATTAGCGTTTATTTGGGGTTTTAACTGCTTTACTAATTAGGGGGGGGGGGGGGGGTGGGGTCAATTTCTAAATTGAGAACGGCTGGTCCGATCTTAATGAAATTTGATAGTAATGTTTCTTTTGTACTTATTAGCGTATATTTGGGGTTTTAACTGTTTTACTTATTAGAGGGGGGTGGGGGGGGGGCTAAATTTCTAAATTGAGAACAGCTGATCCGATCTTAATGAAATTTGATAATTATGATTCTTTCGTACTTATTAGCGTATATTTAGGGTTTTAACTGTTTTACTAATTATGGGGGGGTGGGGGGGGGGGGGGGGGGCTAAATTTCTAAATTGAGAACGGCTGGTCCGATCTTAATGAAATTTGATAATTATGTTTCTTTTGTACTTATTAGCGTATATTTGGGGTTTTAACTGTTATACTAATTAGGGGGGGGGGGGGGGGGGGGCTAAATTTCTAAATTGAGAACGGCTGGTCCGATCTTAATGAAATTTGATAATTATGTTTCTTTTGTACTTATTAGCGTATATTAGGGGTTTTAACTGTTTTACTAATTAGGGGGAGGGGGGTGGGGGGGGGCTAAATTTCTAAATTGAGAACGGCTAGTCCGTTCTTAATGAAATTTGATAATTATGTTTCTTTTTTGTACTTATTAGCGTATATTTGGGGTTTTAACTGTTTTACTAATTTGGGGTGGGGTGGGGGGGGGGGCTTAATTTTTAAATTGAGAACGGCTGGTATGATCTTAATGAAATTTGATAATTATGTTTCTTTTGTACTTATTAGCGTATATTTGGGGTTTTAACTGTTTTACTAATTGGGGGGGGGGGGGGGGGGGGGGGCTAAATTTCTAAATTGTGAACGGCTGGTCCGATCTTAATGAAATTTGATAATTATGTTTCTTTTGTACTTATTAGCGTATATTTGGGGTTTTAACTGTTTTACTAATTAGGGGGGGGGCTAAATTTCTAAATTGAGAACGGCTGGTCCGATCTTAATGAAATTTGATAATTATGTTTCTTTTGTACTTATTAGCGTATATTTGGGGTTTTAACTTTTTTACTAATTAGGGGGAGGGGGGGGGGGGGGGGGCTAAATTTCTAAATTGAGAACGGCCAGTCCGATCTTAATGAAATTTGATAATTATGTTTCTTTTGTACTTATTAGCGTATATTTGGGGTTTTAACTGTTATACTAATTAGGGGGGGTGGGGGGGGGGGGGGGGGGGGGGGGGCTAAATTTCTAAATTGAGAACGGCTGGTCCGATCTTAATGAAATTTGATAATTATGTTTCTTTTGTACTTATTAGCGTATATTAGGGGTTTTAACTGTTTTACTAATTAGGGGGAGGGGGGGGGGGGGGGGGGGGGGGGCTAAATTTCTAAATTGAGAACGGCTAGTCCGTTCTTAATGAAATTTGATAATTATGTTTCTTTTGTACTTATTAGCGTATATTTGGGGTTTTAACTGTTTTACTAATTTGGGGTGGGGGGGGGGGGGGGGGCTTAATTTTTAAATTGAGAACGGCTGGTATGATCTTAATGAAATTTGATAATTATGTTTCTTTTGTACTTATTAGCGTATATTTGGGGTTTTAACTGTTTTACTAATTGGGGGGGGGTAGGGGGGGGGGGGGCTAAATTTCTAAATTGAGAACGGCTGGTCCGATCTTAATGAAATTTGATAATTATGTTTCTTTTGTACTTATTAGCGTATATTTGGGGTTTTAACTGTTTTACTAATTAGGGGGGGGGCTAAATTTCTAAATTGAGAACGGCTGGTCCGATCTTAATGAAATTTGATAATTATGTTTCTTTTGTACTTATTAGCGTATATTTGGGGTTTTAACTTTTTTACTAATTAGGGGGAGGGGGGTGGGGGGGGGGCTAAATTTCTAAATTGAGAACGGCCAGTCCGATCTTAATGAAATTTGATAATTATGTTTCTTATGTACCTATTAGCGTATATTTGGGGTTTTTAAAATACCTTCATTTAAAGTGAAGGAAATTAAATTCATAGCTCTTTGCTGTACCAAAATTTATATTGAAGTTGAACTTATTTAAATGAAATAATAATGATCGTTATATAACATCATAAACGTTAAGAATGAGTGTTAATAACATATTAAAAAAGAACTTTAATCCATACTTTTTACGATATAATAAATAATAAAGTAAATATGGTAAAAGAAATTACGAAATCACATTACAATTTTAAATATGTATACATGTTTTTATTACTAAAAATGTTAAACGCTAATATGTCCAAAATAAACATAATTATCAAATTTCATTAAGATCGGACCAGCCGTTCTCAATTTAGAAATTTAGCCCCCCCCACCCCCCCCCTTATAAGTAAAACAGTTAAAACCCCAAATATACGCTTATAAGTACGAAAGAAACATAATTATCAAATTTCAATTAGATCGGACCAGCCGATCTCAATTTAGAAATTTAGCCCCCCCCCCCCCCCCCACTCCCCCCCCCAATTAGTAAAACAGTTAAAACCCCAAATATACGCTAATAAGTACGAAAGAAACATAATTATCAAATTTCATTAAGATCGGACCAGCCGTTCTCAATTTAGAAATTTAGCCCCCCCCACCCGCCTCTAATTAGTAAAACAGTTAAAACCCTAAATATACGTTAATAAGTACGAAAGAAACATAATTATCAAATTTCATTAAGATCGGACCAGCCGTTCTCAATTTAGAAATTGATCCCCCCCACCCCCCCTAATTAGTAAAACAGTTAAAACCCCAAATATACGCTAATAAGTACAAAAGAAACATAATTATCAAATTTCATTAAGATCGGACCAGTCGTTCTTAATTTAGAAATTTAGCCCCCCCCCCCCACCCCCCCCCCTAATTAGTATAACAGTTAAAACCCCAAATATACGCTAATAAGTGCAAAAGAAACATAATTATCAAATTTCAATAAGATCGGACCAGCCGTTCTCAATTTAGAAATTTAGCCCCCCCTACCCCCCCTAATAAGTAAAACAGTTAAAACCCTTAATATACGCTAATAAGTACAAAAGAAACATAATTATCAAATTTCATTAAGATCGGACTAGCCGTTCTCAATTTAGAAATTTAGCCCCCCCCCAACCCCCTTCCCCTAATTAGTAAAACAGTTAAAACCCCAAATATACGCTAATAAGTACAAAAGAAACATAATTATCAAATTTCATTAAGATCGGACCAGCCGTTCTTAACTTAGAAATTTAGTCCCCCCCCCCCCCCCCCCCCCCCCCCCCTAATTAGTAAAACAGTTAAAACCCGAAATATACGCTAATAAGTACAAAAGAAACATAATTATCAAATTTCATTAAGATCGGACCAGCCGTTCTCAATTTAGAAATTTAGCCCCCCCCCCCCCCCCCCCCCCCCTAATTAGTAAAACAGTTAAAACCCGAAATATACGCTAATAAGTACAAAAGAAACATAATTATCAAATTTCATTAAGATCGGACCAGCCGTTCTCAATTTAGAAATTAAGCCCCCCCCCACCCCCCCTAATTAGTAAAACAGTTAAAACCCCAAATATACGCTAATAAGTACAAAAGAAACATAATTATCAAATTTCATTAATATCGGACCAGCCGTTCTCAATTTAGAAATTTAGCCCCCCCCCCCCCCCCCCCTATTTAGTAAAACAGTTAAAACCCCAAATATACGCTAATAAGTACAAAAGAAACATAATTATCAAATTTCATTAAGATCGGACCAGCCGTTCTCAATTTAGAAATTAAGCCCCCCCCCCCCCCCCCCCTATTAGTAAAACAGTTAAAACCCCCAAATATACGCTAATAAGTACAAAAGAAACATAATTATCAAATTTCATTAATATCGGACCAGCCGTTCTCAATTTAGAAATTTAGCCCCCCCCCACCCCCCCCCTTATTAGTAAAACAGTTAAAACCCCAAATATACGCTAATAAGTACAAAAGAAACATAATTATCAAATTTCATTAAGATCGGACCAGCCGTTCTCAATTTAGAAATTAAGCCCCCCCCCACCCCCCCCCTAATTAGTAAAACAGTTAAAACCCTAAATATACGCTAATAAGTACAAAAGAAACATAATTATCAAATTTCATTAAGATCGGACCAGCCGTTCTCAATTAAGAAATTTAGCCCCCCACTCCTCTCTCTAAGAAAAAGATGGCGATAGTTCAAAACCGTTAACAATAAGAGAAAAGTTAAAACTTAAATGGTGGAGGTGAAAACTGATATTCCGATATTTATTTGCCTATTTAATGGAAGAAATATTGTAATCGAACTAAATTTTCAAATAATTCATGCCTTGAATTACAAGTAATCGAAATCTGTAATCCAATTATGTAATCCGTAATTGAATTACATTGATGAATTACATTGTAATCGTAATTCATGAAGTAATTGCATTATATCATGTAATGTAATCCCGGCCGGGATTACAATTACAGTGTAATCGTAATTCATAGAATATATTTCAATTACATTTTGCCCAACTCTGGTCTGAACCATATAGTTTACAATGGTAAAAATTTTATGGTTTTAGGAAGGTTTAGAAATAATAAAATTTTCCATAGTGAAATCAACAATGTTGAGTGGCAGGAATAATATTTGCCAAGCTGCCATATTCTTTTATGGCTAGAAATTAAAATCGAACGAGATTTAATCAATAAAATTATTTCTGCCTAATAAACATGAGTATCAAACCAAAAGTTGATCATTAGCTATTTTATATTGTTTGCAAAAATATGATTCATGGGCCTTTGGTTGTAAGTACTGATAATGCAGACCATTACCTGCTTGATTTTCTTATGCCTCTGTTCATCTGAATTACCAACTTATTAAGATTATAAATTGAATGAATTATGCTTTCAAGTCTTACCTTAAAACACTTAATCAGTGCAATTTTAACCAAGCTAATAATTACTGCTATGCATCCAAATATCATCGGAGAAATAATGCTCTATTGTTTTCTACAATACAAGTTTTACATCAATAAAATAATACAACATCAATTCTTAGTTAAAATTATATAAGTTCTTCACTTATGACGAAGCCGCGACGGGGATGTTATTATGCTAATGTATAGGGTAAAATATGCGATTAAATACCTAATATATGCAACTATCTAAATTATTTAGAAAAATAAAAAAAAAAAAATGCAATATATATTTATATGTCAGTTTAAGTGACTAATTGTGTTAGAAAGGGAAAAAAAAATGGGGTGAAGACTATTATAAAACAAAAAGACAAACCGAATGTTAAAAAAGAAACACGTATTCAAAAATTAAAAATTATCATTCTTGCCTTTGCTTTATTTGTACTTTGTACTGTTTATATAGGATGTGTAACTAAAAACTGTGAAATAGTTGATACATCTTTAACAAAACAAACACAATATAAAACGTCTGTATCACACATAAAACTCTCAATTGAGTTTTACATGTACTCACGTACATTCTTTCCAACAAGATCTTTGGTCTTTGCAAGAGTGATTTTCGGCAGTTTAGAAGTGCACAAATAAACACTTAACGAATTATGTGTATTGGTGGACAATGAGTGAGAAAAAGGGTAATTGAATAATGGTAGGGAGAAGGGGAAAAAAAAATGAAGTAATGTTCCAAGAATTTGAGCGCAGAGTGGACGATAAATTAATCCGTTTAAACAATTTCAAAAAAAGCAAATGGAATCAAAATTTCACGCAAAAAGAAAGAATCAGCATCTGGACAAACACGAGCTTTAGGCGAAAAGAAAATAATAGGAGGAGTTCCCGTGGTTATTTTTCGGTTTTTATTTGCATTTTTTTTTTTTTTTGTCTTCTTAGAAATATAAAAAAAAATGAATTCTGATACGCAGTACATGTATGTAAATATGCAATTACAATTCAAAATATGTATTTATATAAAAAAAAATGCAGAAAAATGCAAAATAAAAATAACTCAAATTGATCCAAATGTCTCAAAACATATATATTTTGATGATAGTAGATTATTTTTTTTGTTGGCTAGGAAAAATATGCAAACGCATATATTTCACAGCCCTATAAATAACAAAAACGAAATTAAAAATTATGGACTATTTGCCTTAATTTCAAACAAATATAGATTTACATAGTATTTTTGACAATAATAAGGTAAAATCTTGTGTGAGAGGTCAAAGAATACACTATGAAGTGTACTATTTGTAGACATTTCATTTGTATAAATAACTCTAGAAAAATAAAAAACTCAATTTCTCCTTGGCTGGAAAAAACAATAGATCATAGATATGTATATCTATAATCTAATCCTTTTATATCTATTGCCGGCAAAAAAATAAATTCTTCTAAGGAAACTGTCGGAAAATTGTCGATCTAAGCACACCAACGAAGCTAGCGGGTCTCAAAAAGCCCTCAGTACCTAGAGCAGACTGAGTATTAAGAGGTGAAAGAGTCAGGTAGATGTGTTGTCCTTTTGGTTTTCCCTATGAATGGTTCGTGTTTTCTTTTCTAACTGGATTTTTTTTTTTTTTTTTTTTTTCATTTATTGATATTTACAACTGTACAAAATAATATACATCAAGTAAATGTGTTCATAATGAATACAGTGGCATGTAAATAACTTGTGAAGAACTACTCTCTAGTAGCACTTCAATAAAATCTACACTAAAAGGTCTCTAGGCCATCTTCTTTTCAGACGCCTCGGAGGATTATCAGGGATGGAGGAGGAAGCAAGTTGGGAGACAAGTGGATTTGAGTGGTTATGGAGCTTACTATGGAAGGATGGGTATCTGGTTTGGACTAAAGCAGCAACATATGGAACATTAAGATCTTTATGGATAAGTTTATTAGTAAAAACGTATGGAACATTGAGGATTTCTCGAAGGTTTTTAGATTGTAAGGATTAGATAAGAGATGAATTGGATGGTTTTTTGGAGCCCCGATGCTCAACCCCGTACGTCCATATAGGTCTAATAACTGTCATGTAAATGAGTATTTTGTAATTAATTGGGAGCTTTGAACGTTTGTCTAGTAAATGTTAAAGTATAAAGTAGTCGGTAACTACGCGTATTTTAAACATAGAAAACTGTAGATCGTTTTTTCAGTCAGTTATGTTTTATTTTTAATATAGATATCCACGCGTCGCGTCTATTAATAGGGCGATCTTCGTGTGGGAAACCAAACAGAGTTATTTTTATACACAATGGGACCCTAATGGTTCGACTTAATTAATTGATCAACTAATTTAATCATGGCGAAAACGTCATTGTGTTTATGGATTTCTATTTGTTAAAAAAACTTTATATTACATGTCATTGTAAATAAAATCATATGTTAATTGTTGAAATAGTAGTTTCCTTTTCGTGTTGCAACCTATATATTACATTTCAATCATGAAGTCATGTTTTTAATAAAAACACGAAACCAAAACTGTATTTAAAAAAATGAAAAAAAATCTTTATCCACCAATATAGAAGAATTTGAATTTATTGAGGTTAATACAGTGGGACCTCGGTATAGCGAATTCCTTGATAAATCGAAGTTTAAGGACCCGAGTTCCAAGACATCGACTTAGACAAAGTGTCATTTTCAGGTAGACAAACTACTATTTCAGATTTTTTCCGAAGATCTGCTTAAATTTTCCACAAATTTAATAATTATTCTTTCATTGTTATCATTTCAATAAAATGTGTACATATTTTCTATAGTTACATTGAGTATTTTATTTTAAACCCCTAACCTCTATATATCGAAGTCAGTCAGAAATTACTTCAATAAATCGAACCTCGATAATTCGAAGTTTTCTCGTTCCCGTATAACCTCGTTATATCGAAGTTCCACTGTATCATAACCATTCTTAAAGTTCTATAATTATTGAATGAACTAGATCGCAAATGTAGAAAAATGCCGCAGACCTCACCTTTCTATTCCAATCCGTTGCAGATATACGATAAATCAAAGACTTTTTTGAGGAAACCACGTTTTTTTTCCATGAAAGCTGTAATATCTCCATTTTGTTTAAATATTTTTCAAATCTCGACCACCTTTTTGTCTTGAGCATTACATTTACTATAAAAACAGAGTACATGTAGCCTTGAATTTTACAAACTTGGAACCTAAAGAACAGCTTGATCATCAGCTTATTTAGGGAAGTTACGATGCCCGATATTACTTCAACGCTCACTGTTTTTCAAGAAAACTCTCCAAAAAACTACAAATCTCACAAAATCATTCAAATTTAATTAGCTTTCAACTGCTATGTTAAAAGTAATGATTCTTATTCGGTTTCATGGAGAAATTTACATTTGGAACCTAAAATACATGGTGTTCTCATTTAGCATACAAATCAGTTACTTTTGTAAATAAAATATTATGACTATCCCTTGTCCGGATTGTAATAGAAAGGTGATGTCTGTGGCGTTTTTCTACATTTTTGATCAAGTTTCACCCAATTTTCTTTTTTACACTAACAAGGGGAGGACACACTCAGTCTCTCACAAATCTTGTTGGTAATTTTTTTGGAGGCTCCTGATCAAAAAATATTGGACACATGTTTTGCCGTTCCGACCAATGGGGCCTAGAAGCCGAGAAAAAAATAAAATGGCATTAAAATAATTTATTTTAAATCTCGGGTTTAAAAATGATATCGACATAATTCTTGCACGAAGATGTTTAGTTTTGATTGCGGATTTAAGGAAAAATACAGCCACTCCATAGATTTTGGTTTAGCTTAATTAAATTCTAAAAACATGATTAGATTATCAAGCAAACTACCTCTATAGATTTTTTCACACAACAATTGACATCAGATTCTAATTCAGCATTCTCAAAAACATTGAAAAACGCTTATTCAACAAAATCAAAAAATATTATTTTTTTCACGCTCTTCGAGGAAAATGAAATTTTTAAACCGATTATTGGTTACATACCTTTAAATCACCATTACTTTGTCACACAATTCACTGATCGTGAATTGATGGCAAAAATTGCCAACAAGATCCATGAGAGATTGAGTGTGTCCTCCCCTTGTGAGAGATACTCACCCTGTATAATCCATGCAACATAGTGCTAATGCGTTTAATTTTTTTTATTTTTTATAACTGAAGATGAATGTTTAGCATTCGAAACTAGTTTTCAAATAAAAATTATTCCAATAGAAGTAGCAATTAATGCATCAATCATCCTAATTGTATTGATCCTTCTATACCATCATGTGTACCTCAAGTTTATCAACTATTTACTGAATATGCATTTATAATTACACCTTCATAACTTGTTAGTAAGTATATATTCACAAGGTATAATTTGTGGGTTTCAGGTATAATACCGCCTAACCAAATCTTGGAAAGGTCAAACGGCTTGGTCCCAAGTGGGCTTTCGTTTCTGTTTGGTGCCTTTATATTCGAAATTCTCGAGAGGTCCCACTCCACTGAAGGAATATAAGAGCTGCTCGGAGGAATCTACCTTCTCCTAATTAAATGTTCTTTGAGGAGAACCTAACCATTCCATCTTCAGCTGAATAATTCTACTAATTAGAGAACCATTGATTTATTAAAAAATAATGGTCATAATTGTAATACAAGCAATTAATAAAAGGAGTTAAAAGAGAAAAATATTTTTAAAAATTTCCGCATAATTGACATAAACAATTGTTATATTTTTAACAGTCTTGCTATTACTATTATACTATTATAAATAACATTTTTTTTTAATAACCAGGCAATGGCTAGCTTCTCCACTCATGCCCTGAGTGACTGTACTATAGCGCCCTCACTCAGCCTGAGTCTTTTTTTACACCAGAGACGCTGCTGAGAGAGAAGAGCTGGGACCTCTCTGTGCCTGGCTTGTCCCTTCATGAGTGGAGGGGCAGGTGTTGTTGGGGGATCCCTAGGATGAGTGTATATCGTAAATAAAATATGTTGGCATTTTTTAAATTTAAATTAAATTTTTCCAACTCATCCTATTACTGTCCTCACCACTTACGCTGATGACACATGTGTGTTATCAGTAAACACTGATCCCTTCATTGCCTCCCAAACACTCCAATCTCATATCCTAAACCTTTAAGAATGGTGTTAAATATGGAGAATCAAAAAAAATCCAAAAAATCCCACCAAATAACGTTTATCCTACGTTGTAAGCCGTTAGTATAAACATAATAATGTTTATATTATGTAAACATTAATTTGTAATAAATAATTATTATAATAAATAAATAATTATAATAAATTACTTTAATAATAATCAAAGTAATAAATTATTTCTCCTAATTAGTATATATACATATAATATATGTAAAATAATATAATAAAACTTTTTTTTTTATTGATATCTATATATATACATACGTTTCCTATGTTTTGAGGGTGCTGAAATGGAATTCTTGGACTAAAAAAAATTTCTAGCACATTTTACAGTGTAAAAGCTAAATTTTTTCAAGTGAAGTGCATTCAATATATTTTTTTCACAAGAATTGACATCAGATTCAAATTCAGCATTCAAAAGAACCCTTAAATACGAAATTTCATCCAAATAGAAAAATAAAAATTCGTTAGCTTCAAAATTTGCCTGACCTGAATTACTCATAGACGGTTAAACATATCAACTTTATTTTTTACAAGAAATATAGGGTGGTAATACGCTTTAAATGTCTTTAGTTTCATCAACCTATCTGGTTTCAAACTCAAGTTAAAAATCAAAATGTTTTTCAGAATTTCCAATGTTTTTGTTCATTGTATTTTACGTTTATT
Source organism: Euschistus heros (assembly GCA_003667255.2). Classification (NCBI taxonomy): domain Eukaryota; kingdom Metazoa; phylum Arthropoda; class Insecta; order Hemiptera; family Pentatomidae; genus Euschistus; species Euschistus heros. The sequence goes on along the minus strand of RCWM02000253.1, from coordinate 213,501 downwards.
TACATCAAAAGAAAGCTGAGGCTCTCCTCTTTCTAGCGATACCAACCAGTTAATTGCGTGACAAAGTAATGGCGATTTAAAGGTATGTAACCAATAATCGGTTTAAAAATTTTATTTTCCTCGAAGAGGGTGAAAAAAAATGATATTTTTTGATTTTGTTGAATAAGCGTTTTTCAATGTTTTTTAAGATATTGAATTAGAATCTAAGGTCAATTTTTGTGTGAGAAAATCTATAGAGGTAGGTGCAAGAATTATGTCGATATCATTTTTAAACCCGAGATTTAAAATAAATAATTCTAATGTCATTTTTTTTTCTCGGCTTCTAGGGCCCATTGGTCGAAACGGCAAAATACGTGTCTAATATTTTTTGACCAGGAACCTCCGAAAAAATTGCCAACAAGATCCATGAGGGACTGAGTGTGTCTTCCCCTTGTAAGTATATTTACCTATTGCCTAATGTTTAATCCACAATAAGCTATTTTAAAATCTTATGCTTCACCCCTGCTCTCACCCAAAAGACTTTTATATACTAAGTTAGTAAACTCTAAATCAATGTTGTTAACCTCTGATAAACTTTCACACAATATGTACACTGCAAATTTTAAGCATAAAGAAAGAGGAAATAACAAAATATAAATATATAAAACACCAAATCGATCTAGAAAGTAATGTTTACTTGCGTTACACTTTTACACTTCAGAGAAGAGGAAATAAGAAAATACCAATATATAATATACTCAATTCATGTTGAAACTCAATTTGTCAACTTCGGTTTGACCTTACCTTTGAGAAGACTAAATATCAATATAACACACTAAAAAATACTATCCAAGTTGAAACTGAAGAAATGGATGTTTAGATGTAAGGAATATAGGAAAGATCTATCGACAAATGTGAAACATGAACTGAAATTTTTGTGGAGCACTGGCTCGATATTAAAAGCGAATGTTTTTTTTACTTTTTCATACCACATAATCTTGTTTTAAATATTTTTTTTTTTATTATTTAATAAAATTTGACAATAAATATAGCAGTGTATTCTGGTCGATATATGGTCGACTCTGTTTAATTCGAGTAATCGTACATTGTTGAATTCAATAATTATTTTATGTAATCGGGTCCTTTTAATTCTAAAATGTAAATTGGGAAAAACACTAGAATGTTAATAGACATATCAATGATCGATTGTTTTTCTCAGTCAGGAGGAAATTGAGTTTTTTATTTTTTTTTCCTCCTTAATAAGAGATAACAACTGCAGATGAGATATTGACAGCAGTAAAGCTTTACGCAAGGGGAACTTGGCATCTTATTTTCCTCAATAAACATCTCTTTTTCATTCACGTTTTTCATATTTCACGTTCGTAATATTTTATTTAGAAACAAAATGATGCTTTAAAAAAGGTCCATTCTACATGTCCTTTACTTTTATTCTTTATTCTTCCACCCTGACATCCCAACTCATCTCACCACTTACGCTGATGACACATGTGTGTTATCAGTAAGCAATGATCCCTTCATTGCCTCCCAAAAACTCCAATCCCATGTCCTAACCCTTCAAGAATGGTGTCAAAAATGAAAAATCAAAATAAATCCAAATAAATCTCACCAAATAACCTTTACCCTTCGTCATAAGCCCACGACTTCCTGTCCTACAGTATCCTTTAATGATATTGCACTAATCCCTGTCGAGCAGATCCGCTACCTTGGACTCCACTTGGACAAACGTCTTGGGATCCACATACAAGACTAAAAAGACAAGAAACTGCCCGTCGTTACAGATTACTTCAACATTTATTAGACAAACGTTCAAAGCTCCCCATTAATTACAAAAGACTAATACACATGACTGTGATTAAACCTATCTGGACGTACGGAGTTGAGCTTTGGGGCTCCACTAAACCATCCAATTCATCTCGTATCCAATCCAAAATCCTTCGAAAAATTCTCAATGCACCTTACTTTGTCACCAATAAACATATCCATAAAGATCTTAATGTTCCATATGTTTTTTGTTTTTTTATTTATTTATTGTTCGCCCTACCTTGCCTTCAGGCAATACAGGTTTAGGCAATATTAACTTTTAATATTGCCAAAATATCAATACTTATATACACAAAATAAATTATATAAACATAACTGCACACAATAACAATAACTACTATAACAATAGCTTCAAAACAATTACAATAATTACAACAAAATTACAAAATAATTACAATAATATATACAACAACAATTACATAATTAACAATAAAAATGTGGCAATGTAACAGAGAAATCCAATCTTAGGCTGCTCCAAAGTTGTCACCTTTTTCTTCAGTCCCTTCGCTGTGCGGCGGCCTCCCAGGAATATGCCCTCTCCTATGAAGATTGAAATGGGATGAACCAATTGCAGTCTTCCACCCGTATACAAAATTTTTGTAGTGTGGGTAGTTGTCTTCTGTGATTAGCTGAGGGAAATCATTCTCCGAGAGAACATATAGCCCAGTTTCCCTCAGTAGTTTGGCCCTCAGAGCTTCAAAAGCTATGCAATTTATAACGATGTGCTCGGCCGTTTCAGGAATTCCACATCTGGGGCATAGGGGATCTATGTCTACGCCAAGACTATGGAGTTTAGCCCTAAAGCCCCCATGTCCTGTGAGGAATTGTGATATCCAGTAATCGGGGAGAACCCATTTGGCATACAAGCGAGCCTGAACGGAGGGAAAGTATTTTCTCAAGGTAGCACCTTTCGAAGTTGCCACCCATCGCTGGTTCCACATTTCTATAGAATCATCCCGAAGAACCTTTTTCCATTTTCTGGGCTCCGCTGTAAGTCTCAGTCGTAAATTCTCTGGAAGACCAACTGAGTCCCCTCTCTTAAATTTATCCTTGAATACCTCTTCTCGTAAGAAGAGATCAATAGGTATTCCTCCCGCTAATACTTGTACAGCCTCATGAGAAACACTTCTGTAAGACTTGGTTACCCTCATTAGAGTCGTTCGCTGGATGGTCGCCAACTTGCTTTTCTGCCTTTGTGAGAAATTCTGGTACCAGGCGGGAGTTGCATATCTTAGAATACCCAGAATTACCCCATTATAAATCGTAATTGTTGCTGGGTATCGAAGGCCCCAAAATGCACCCCCAACGCGGCTAAGACCGTTTATAGCAAGTGCCACCCTACTTCTCAAATATTCCAAATGAGGGGTCACATTAAATCCTCTACCGATTCTTATCCCAAGATAAGTGACTTCCTCACTGGGACGAATTCTGATACCTTCTATACCTATGTTTATTGGATGTGCCCTATCCGTCTTGCCTCTTAGTAGCATGGCCTGCGTCTTTGAAGCTGCCATTTTCAGCTTCTTACTCGCACACCATCGTCCTACAAGGGTGGCGCACCGTTGTGCCTCTTCTTTTATTCCAGCCCTGCTGTTGGATGCCACTATAACAGCTAGATCGTCGACATAGGCCGTTGCAGGGAAACGCTCTTCTTCGAGGACACTTAGTATCTCATCAAAAACTAGCTTCCATAGCGCTGGACCAAGAACTGATCCTTGAGGGCATCCCCTCTCAATAGAAGCTTCTTTCTCATAAGAACTTCCTCGAATCTTTACTATCCTATTCTGAAGATAGCTACTTATGAGAGTATATAAGTTACTGGGAGCTTCGTATTTCTGGAGCTGTTGAAGTACACGGGGCCACCAGACGCTGTCAAAGGCAGAGGATATGTCAAAGAGCATCAACATGACATACCGCTCATTTCTCTTTTTGACGTCTGTACGAATTCTCAGTAGGGCATCCGTTGTTCCTTTACCTTTAGTAGAGCCAAATTGCCGTGGATGGCTCGCTTTTGTAAGTATCGGCTGCAGTCTTATCATAATGAGGTTCTCCAGTACCTTGCTCATCAACGGAAGGAGACATATAGGTCTATATGACTTTGGAAGCTGCTTATCCTTGTCCCCTCCCTTGTACAGAAGTCTCAAATCTGCTATCTTCCAGCTTCTCGGAAAATATCCCCTATCTAGGCAGTCATTGACAATTCCAAATAATCTATCTTCAATATAGGGGATACTACTCTTTAAGATAGCAGCGTCTATAGAATCTAGCCCTGGAGCACGTCCGGTTTTCTCCCTTTCAACAGCAATACGAAGGTCGTGGATGTCCCATGAAGGGCAGAGGTCTGTACCAGGTGGGTATATCGTTGTGCGTCTTATATATTCTTCCTCTTCATTATCTTCTTCGGACGGATCGTCTCTTGGATATGTCGCTTCAATGTAAATGGTCGCTGCTTCTTCGAGGGTAGTTGCCTGAACATCTACATGCTTGAGGGCTGCCAGCGTTTGCATAGGAGTCAGCTTTCCCAGAGCAACTCTGTACGGGATACCCCATAGATTCTTCTTAGACTCTTCGACAATGAATTCATCCCAGGACTTCCGTTTTCGTAATCGCACTTCGTTTCGGTACGCCTTAGATTTAGCCTTGTACTCATTGCGAAGTGCAATACGCCTCTCATCACATCTACATCTCTGGTACAACCTCCGCGCCTTGTAAACTTCTCTCTTCATTGTTGTTAAGGCCGGTGTCCACCATGGAACTAGTCGATTTCTATCCTTTCGCCGTTGGAGAGAATTTTCAGCAGCGTCAAGAATGGCATTAGTTATTTTTGAGACTCTATAGTCCAAGTCGTCAGCACTTTCTGATTCTGCCATTTCCCAATCTTCATCGGCGATTTCTCCTTCCAGCATGCATCGAAAGACGCTCCAGTCGCTCCTTCGGGTAGCGTAACCCTTGTCAATGACTTGATAACCTGCCATAGCCTGCACTAGGCCAAATTCCAGGACTTTGTGGTCAGAACTAGTTTCAGACCTGAGGGTCCAGTCAACTATGTGCCCTACTAATGTCGGTGATGCCAACGTGACGTCAATCGAACTTTCACCCATTGGCCCTGAAAAAGTGGGAGTAGAAGAGACGCTATTAACTACTACTAGCTGGCTCCTTGCTATAAATTCACCTAGCTTAGCTCCTCGCCTGTCTGTTCGGATAGAGCCCTAAACCGTGTTCCAAGCGTTGGTATCCGAGCATAAAATCACATTTCTACTACTAGATGTGATCGTCTCCAAGACAGAAACAGCTTCTTCAATGTTGCTTTCACTTGGCAGGTAAGCCGAAATCAACGTGAAAGAAACACTGCCCCACTTTACATAGCATGTGACACAGTCAGCCGTAGAATATTGTCTAAGATACATCACGTCAAGATTTGGATTGTTAACAACTATAGCAGCCCTAAGCCTCCTCTCTCCACTGCTTAGAGCTATAACTCTTGACGTGAGACCAAATCCCGTGACCAAGTTCCGAAGGCTGGTCGGTTCCTGAATTGCCATGATGTCGTAGCGTTGAGAAAGAACTCGTAACTCGTCTGCTACTACTCTTCGGCGACCCATGTTGAGCTGGAGGATGGTAATCTTATTCATAATAAGTTCGTTTCGCTATTTCTTTGCACCACGTTAAGTGCACAGGGCACTCCCTACTTCCAGCCTTGTGTTTTGTTCTGCTGGGATCAGCATTTGCCCGTTTACAATTAATGCAAGTTGGGTCCACCATTGCTTTCTTCTCCGGGCACTCTTTCATTAGATGACCACTCGCTGCACACCAAATGCAAACCACCGAGTCCGCAGTGCAAGTGGCCTTGGTGTGTTCATAGCCTTGGCACGTGGTGCAGCGAGGGGCGTCCAGGTAATCCTTAAATGTCATTGACCACAATCCTCCATCTAGACTTCCTATTTCCAACAGCTGAAAGCGGATCATTGGGTGCACTTCCAACACCCAATTCTTAGTTAAGCCGTTCCTGGCGATTGAGGAGAATAGTGGACGGAGATCTTCAATAACCAGGAGAGTTGGAACAGATTTTTCGGGTATTCTTTGCCACAAAAACCTAACTAGGTCTGCTGAGTCCCATGCATGAGGCACACCCCTTACCTCAAGTTTAGGTTTTTTCCTCAGAGCTAGTTTTGCTTGTAGCCCGTTTTGGCGCAACTCCTGCCATCCAATGACTTTAGTTGCATGCGATTCATCTTCTAACCGAACTAGAATCGAGCCCGCCTTGGTCGCTCTAACTATAGAAGCATTAACACCTAAATTTGAGGGCAATGGAAGCCCATTTATGATATCCACAGGACTTTTCCCCGAGCCGCAGATTGTTAAGTAAGCTGGTCTTGACGTCTTGGACGGCTTTGAAGGCAGCGATTTAACAATATCTGCCAATGTCTTAGGTTTATTCTTTGGCAGAGATTTATCAGGTGGAGAATTCTCGATTATATTTTCCTCAATTTCTCTTCGGTCTTCATTAATTTTCTTCTCTTGTAATTTTGCTTTTCTCTTATTTCTTTTAGTCTTGTAAATCTCAAAAGATTCAGCTTCCTTCAGATTATTATCTTCATTAGTCGGCAGTTGTTTCTGTTCTGAAGATTCAACCTTGGCATGTAGGAGGCAGGAGGTTTCCATGTTTACCTCTGAATGGCTTTGAACGACCCTTGGTTGTGACTTCTCCATGATTTTACTTATTATCGTATTAACAACCATAGGAGACTCCAATGTTTCTTTCACCACTCTTTGAACAAGCGCCGAGACTGAATCTCCTTTGTTCTTCTCCTGAACCTTGACCTTGAAGTTTAAGGTTTCCAATATGCCCATTAATCGATCAATATTTTCATTGATATGTTTCCTTGTTACATTATTCATCTTTTTATCAAACTTTTGAATGAATGTACGTAAGTTTTCTTGAATTACCTTTGCTTCGTGTAGACAGCTATCACTAAAGATTTCTCCGTTTTCTTCTTCAGCGTCAGACCCGTTCCTTGGTCTTTTAGCAGATGGGCCTGGGTCCTTAGCGATTGCTCTTCCAGGAGGATCCTCCTCCATTTTTTGAAAGGTTAATCTCTGCTAACCTCTGATCTTGTGGAACCTAACCTTAACGGTTTGACCTAATTTCACTAAACGTCGCTTTAAACGACTAAAATATGTCTTATTTTTACTGAAACCTTTAAACAATAACAATAAACAATTAATTAACATAAAAGGAAGGAAAAGAAACAAACAAAACACCAAAAACTGGATTCAATAACACAGAAGACAACAGCACGAAAATCCACCAATGTTCCATATGTTGCGGATTTAGCCCAAACCAGACATCTATCCTTTCATAGTAAGCTCCATAACAACTCAAATTCCCTAATTTCTCAACTTGCTTCCCACACTATTCCTGATAATCCTCCGAGGCCTCTGGAAAGAAGATGGCCCAAAGACCTTCTAGTGTAGAATTTTTATTAAAGTGCTACTGATGGGTAGTTTTTTTTTCATGTTTTGTCACGTTATTCTAATAGTTAACAGCACATTTACTTGATGTATACATTTTTTACAGTTGTAAATTTCAATAAATTGTTATTAAAAAAAAAAAAAAAAAAAAAAAAAAAAAAAAAAAATTCTTCCACCTTTGCATTATATAATCTATAGTATAGACAGTTTCTTTTTATATCAAAAGGGAGCATTTTTTTTTTTTTTTACCTTTTATCCCCCACTTTATCTCTCCCACGTCGTTCAGTGACCTAAGACGAGAATTTTCCATTCTCGTTTTGAAAATTTTGTGCATAAATCAAAGCTTGAAAAATCGGAGTCCTTTGATAAAATTTGACAAACATCGTTAAAACCATTAGCATATGTTATAAGAGCTGACGATGTAGGGAAGTTTTGGGAGCTGAGGGTCACCTGTTCAGCATTTCGTAACACAAGTTCCATCTTGTTGGAACTGATAGCATTAGTTTCTTTTTGCAGGTTTTATCCATCATTTTTCTTGATTGTGTGTAAGTAATATGAACGCTTTTCCACTTTTACGAAAATATTCTACAATTAATTTGACATTCTCTGAATCGGAAAGAAGAAGCCGAGCTCTGTCGGTAGAATAGAAAAGATCACCGGCGGTAGGGGCTCTTAGGAGATGGAAGGGATCAAGTGAAAGAGGGAGAGCGTAAGAGGGGAGCGCATCCGAACGTCCCAAAGCAGTCGGAACGACCTTGTGTGGGACGAAACGAGTGATCTACACCCTAATATACCTAGAGAAAGAAATGGGAGATATTTTGGCGTTGGTTTTCGTTCCAGTGGAACCAGTTCTAAGTTCCGTTCCACCCAGAACGACCAATCACTAGCTGCCATCTTGACCCGTGTTTGGAAACGGCAGCAGTGGTTTTTCTTACACAAAAATTTATAATCTTTCAGATACGCTTTGATTTTTTTGGAACGATCTATCATGAAAGGTTAGTGTCGGCACCTAGGCTAGATACAATCTTCAAAAATAAAAAGATATCTACAAAATTTAAGTAAATAATAAATGTTTGTGATTTAAATAATAATTTCGATTAGTTAATTGAGAATGAGAAATCGGTGTTCTACATATAGGAGGTAGATTACGTAATAGATTTGGTTAAGGCGGTTCAACCATTAACTGGACTGCGTGCGATAGAGTAAGCCTTCCGTGACCGAATCGCTTTCGTGCCGCACTGTCCTCATGTCCTTTGCAGAACAACTTTATTAAATTAACTAGATTATTATTATATAAATGAAGCCAATTGTCTACAGTTTTATGAATGTAGATAAGTGTATTCAACGTTGTCCTTTAATTCTGTAAATTAACTTTGTTACTCTTGACTAAGGATATACTCAGTATATAATATATAATTATTATAATAACAAATACAACTAAGTTTATGATAATTATAATAAATGTAACATAATGATACGATTTTCATAATTTATTAGACACTAGCAGGCAAACAATTCCAACCGATTGATTACCTCATTTTCTCGGCTAAATGTTTCATTCATTTTTGGGGTTCATGGCCCCCTATACTTTAAATATGGCTGATAAAAGGTAGGACGCAGTATTTAAATAAAAATACCAAGTAAATTTTAAATTTACGAATCCGAGGCTAGTGAAAAGAAGTTGGCCAAAAGACCTTCTAATGTAAAACTCACTAAAGCTACTAGTGAGTAGTTATTTACATGCCATTGTAATTATTTTTCTCAAATTTACTTGTTGTATATAATTGTAAGTATCAATAAATAGTAGAAAAAAAATTTGAGAATTTTTGTTAAAAGAAGTTTAATCCGCTCCTGGTGTTCATTAAGTCTTTCATTCCAGGTGGTATAGATCTAATGTGATTTTTAATAAATTCTTGAGTGATATTCCCCATCTAATAGTTTGTTTTTTGTTTTGTTTTTCCCCTTTATTGAAATTCACAACTGTACAAATATATACATCTAGTAAATATGCTGTCAATGATAACAATTACATGCCAAAGCTTGAAAAGAACTACTCATCAATATAACTTTAATATGTTTAATACACTATAAGGTCTCTAGGCTATCTTCTTTTCAGACGCCTCGGAGGAACATCGGGAATGGAGTGGAAAGCAAGTTAAGAAACAAGTTGATTTGAGTGGTTACAGAGCTTACTATAAAAGAATGTGTATCTGGTTTGGGCTAAATCAGCAACATATGGAACATTAGGATCATTATGGATAAGTTTATTGGTGACAGTAAGGAGCATTGAGTACTTTTCGAAGGATTTTAGATTGTAAGGATTGGATTCGAGAAGAATTGGATGGTTTAGTGGAGCCACAAAACTCAACTCCGTACGTCCAAATAGGTCTAATCACAGTCATGTAAATGAGTCTTTTGTAATTAATTGGGAGCTTTGAACGTTTGTCTAATAAATTTTGAAGTAGTTCGTAAATTTTCTTAATAAAAAAAAAAAAAAAATATATATATATATATATATATATACATTCAGCAAAATTGTTAATAAACGCTTGAAAATATGTAAATTTCTTGCCATGATTGTAATTATGTATATACTATACATGTCTGGACAGGGTTACCTATTGTCTATTTACGCCATTTTTCTCTTGTATACGATTTTGTATTGGATAAATTGAAACGTTATTTCAATATATTATTTGTCTAATTATTCATTGTAAAAATAATTAAATTCAAGAAGATTAATACGACTCAAGAAAATCACAGAGTAAAATTTTCCATCTGAGAACGAGGGAGTCGCTGATCTAAATGCTACTTCGAGATTGCTGGACTACGATAAAGGTGTTCTTTGGATAGGCTTAATTCCGGCGATAAAATCAAGGGAAATAGCCTTTTTGCTGTTTAATTGAATTCCGTGATTAAATTTATTTAATTACAATCCTGATATCATTATTAGCCCTCAGGACTCAGTTTAATTAATTTATCATTGATTAATTAATTAATGTGAAAGGTCAATCTTTAATCTAGGACAAATTTTCTTCAGCGAATGAATAGCAAAGTAAAATTAATGCCTTTAAAATTATTTAATTTTTTTCCTTATATGAAAGGGGCTAAAATTTTAATTGAATTAATTTTTTATTTTTATTGTATTAACTCAAACGACTACAAATTCAAACTAAAAAAAAAAAAAAAAAAAAAAAAAAAAAATTAAAAAACAAACAAAAACAAATTAGTCCTGGGTTCATTGTCTACAGGAATAGTTAATGTTTCTTACTCGTTAAAGTTATCATTGCAGCTAGAATCTATTCTCCGTAATTTGAAACTCAATCAATAAGGAAAAACGTTTAACCGGATATTATGATCGTATAATGAAGTATTTATTCACTGCGAAACGTAAAAAAAAAATAAATAAATAAATAAATAAATTGGTAAGGTATAACATTTCACCTGGCAGGTCTACAGGGTGAGTATCTCTTAATGTAAAAAAAAAAAAAAATTGGGTGAAACTAGATCAAACATGTATAAAAATGCTGCAAACCTCACCCATCTATTCCAATCCGTTGCGGACGTACGATAAATCAAAGATTTTTGGGAGGAAACCACGTTTTTACCATAAAAGCTGCAATATCTCCATTTTGTTTAAATATTTTTCAAACTTTGACCACATTTTTAGATTTAGCATTAAATTTCCTATAAGAGCAGAGTACATGTAACCTTGAATTTTACAAACTTGGGGTCTAAACAAACTTGATCTTCACCTTATTTAGGGAAGTCACAATGTCTTATATTACTTCAATGCTCACAGTTTTTCGCAAAAACTATCCACAAAACGTCAAATCTCTGAAAAAATTTAATCAGCTTTTGAATGATATATTAAAAGCAATGATTCTGTTTCGATTTTATGGATAAATTAACTTTTAAAGCCAAAAAAATATGGTGTCCTCATTTGGCATACAAATCAGTTACTTGTGTAAGCAAAACATTATGACAAACCTTTAATGGAAATATGCATTTTAAACATGATAAACTCTTCACTGGAATATAAAACAAAGATAAAAATTATTGTTTAATAAAAATTAAAGGAAAACTGTCAATAAGGGACGCCAGATTAAAGGATTTTATGTTATTACATTTATTTATTTATTATTATTATTTAAGGTTTATTTTATTAGATATTCAATGTAAGGTTTAAAACCAAATATGTAGAAATGCCTTCCTCTTTAAAATCATACCCATCTGTCCATAAAATTCACCTCAAAAAGTGTTTCTTCAACACAATCAGCGTTCAGAAGCTAACGGCAAAATTGAGGTCTATGTTCATTATCATTGGGTTTTAAACCTTACATTGAACATCTAATAAAATAAATCCTAATTAATTATAATAAATTAATAAAAAAAAAAAAAAATAATAACATAAAATCCTTTGGTCTGGTGTTGCTTTACTGACAGTTTTCCTTTATTTTCCATTAAACCACAATTTTTTTCTTTGTTTTATATTCCAATAAAGAGTATATTATGTTTAAAATGCATATTTTCATTAAAGGATTGTTATAATGTTTTGTTTACACATTTAACTGATTTGTATGCCAAATGAAAACATGTTTTTTCGGCTTTAAAAGTAAATTTATTCATAAAATCTAAACAGAATCATTACTTTTAACAAATCATTCGAAAGCTGATTACATTTGCAAGTTTTTGTAAGATTTAACGTTTAGTGGATAGTTTTATCGAAAAACGGTGAGCGTTGAAGTAATATAAGACATTGTGACTTCCCTAAATAAAGTGAAGATCAAGCTCTTTAGACCCCAAGTTTGCAAAATTCAAGGTTACAGATACTCTGCTCTTATAGGAAATTTAATGCTAAATCCGAAAATCTGGTCAAAGTTTGAAAAATATTTAAACAAAATGGAGATATTACAGCTTTTATGTGAAAAATGTGGTTTCCTCCAAAAAGTCATTGATTTATTGTATATCTGCAACCGATTGGAATAGAAGGGTGAGGTCTGCGACATTTTTCTACATTTTTGATTTAGTTTCACCCAATTTTTAATTCATTAATATTTCAAAAAAATTTATCTCCTACTCCCGTATTGCACACACACAAAAAAAAAAATGTACAAATTGTCTTTAATGCATCTAAAGCGTACAATATTGAACTAAATTCTTATTATATAAGCGTCGTAGAATTCACTGAAACATTTTGTAAAGGATCACAAAATTAAATAACATTCCATTCTTAGAATCGATTAGATCTATGGCACGAGTTTTTTTTTTCTTTTCTAGTTTTAATTTAATTCTACACTTAATTTATTTTATGTGAACAAAAATATGATTTAATTTTGACACAGTATTATAAAATAATAATGAAAATGTAGTTTGCAAAAATGTTATTGTACCTTTTATCCGGGCGTCATAAACGGGAAATCGGATAGTTACAACCAGTAAACGTTTATCTTCGCTTTCCAAATATCAATGTGAAATTATTTGTAAATGAACATAAGAATATGAAACGAAAACGGTTTCATATGTCTCTCAAAACTTTACAGACCAAATGAGAGTTATATCGAAGTTTAAGTATGTATATATAACACTTACTTGATAAACGTTCTAATCTCCCGATTCACTACCATAAAACACATCTATATGACCAGACCTATTTGGACTTATGGTATAGAGTTATGCTGTCATATTAAACCCTTCTCACATCTAATCACTCCAATCCAAAATCCTTCGAAAAATCCTCAAAGCTCTTTAACTTTGACTTGCACTAAATGACTTTAATATCCGATATGTCGGTGATTCTGCTCGAACTTTTCCTTTCACAATAAACTAAATACTCACCCAAATCATTTATTTATTCAATATATGTTTTATATTTTGTTTAGGAATAACCTGAAAGTAAGATAAATTACTTATATTTCTAGTTCTTGAAAAAAAGATGATTGTTCCTGTTTATAGGCTTAAAATATGTCATCAAAGTCAATGGTTATTGGTTATTTTTTTTTAATGGTTAAATTACTATTTCTGTATTAAACCTTTATTTTATTCAATATATTAAGATAAGAAGTCACGTACGATGAGGCGGGAGGTTGGGTCTTGGTATTGACCAGCCCCGGATACTTGGGCTATAACTTATGGCGCAAAGCATCTAATTTCCTGAAGTTTCGTAATGGCTTCCAAAACCATGTGATGGAGTACTGTTTTTGCAACTGTTGTGATAGAGTACTGCACTTAAACGTATGCTCCCACGGATTATCTCCTAACATTTTGGCTATGAAAGCTAAAAAATTGACTGATATGGCTATCCCCGTAAGAGCATATTAAACTAAAAAGACACATGAAATCCTCTCAAGGATAAAATATATTTTTTTTTAATTTAAATTATTAATTGATAATTACTAATCCTCATAAATAACATTCTACTGAACCCTAGTTACCTACCTAGCTACATTGGATTATTAAAATAACTTTTTATTGTAGAAGTGCCCAAACTTTAACCGAAGAATATAATAGTTGGTTCTAATATAAAAAATAATAAATTTAGCCAAATAATAAATTTATTTACTTTTAATACAACTTTTTATTTTATTTTTTCTTTACAAAACGGCATTATAGACCACACGAATAATATTATTTTCACTTCTTTTCATAGCCCTTCTCTCCTTCCTTCACTGTTCTTAACTTTTCCCAATTCTCGCCGACCACTCCTTCCTTCTTTTCTCAGTCTGCGCTATTCCTTTTCTCGCATTTCTCTTTTCCACATGGACGTTAATTTCTTTTAGTCTTTTCCTATAGCCATCCCTATAGGAACAGTCTTGGTCTGTTATTTTCAGTCTCTCAGTTCCTTCCTTCTTCCGTTTGATATACCCCCAGCACTCTTGTATCCTCTCATTTTATTTCTCGATTTATTCTCTTTTGGTGCATCCTCACCATATGACCCATAGAACCTTAATTTTCTTATTCTTATGTCCGTTTCCCAATCATTTATTTCTTTGTATATTTCCTTATTAGGTCTCAACCTATAGCCCTCTTTGGACAGTACATTCTTCCTAATATCCTTTTTTCTAGCCCTAACATTTTCCTTAGGATAGGGAGAGAAGCGGTTTCCATTCCGTGCAGTATCACCGGTTTGACTATCGTATTGTCTAATTCTTTTCGTATCCAATTCGTACAATCTAAAGTCCTCAATTCTCCATATTATGTCACAAATAAAATTATACATAAAGATCTTAACGTTCCAAAAATTAATTTATTCCAATTACTTAAATTAAATAACTTCTGAATTCCAACGCTCATCTTTTGTTCAACCATTATCTGGAATTCGATTCCTCCTCATATCAGACATGCGGAATCCCTGAAAACCTTTAAATTCTTCTATTTCCTATACCTCATGCTTTTCCAAGGTGACGCTTGCTAACAATATTCCTTCTCACATAAAATGAGAATATCAATCAAGCTTGAAATAAATCAAACTCTTTTCAGAACACTTTTAATGACTATTTGCACAATTTATATACCACTCAATATAATATTTCCTAACCCTGAAAATAACATTTAATCACTTCTATTTTATATAATTGACTAAGAATTGAACCAAAAGAATTTATTCCTCATGTCATTTGCAGAATGTTTTCTTATTTTCCTCTCTATACAAGGTGTTCAGCATAAGCCTGCATCGAGAGGCGATTTTAGGCATCATTTGCTACAAAAAAAGTTCATATAATCTATAGCTTGATTCTCATCCGTTTTATAGATATTTTTAATTTTATGTTTTATCAAGAAATTTCTAATTTTTGAAAAATAATTGTCTTTATATCCCGAACTATTAAACCTAGAGCAATTAAAATATGCTCATTAGAAAGAAGATTAAATTTCCTTTAAAATGAAGCTATTTAAACTAGCTTCCAGTTTTTAACTTATTGATCCAAATATATGAAATAGCAAGTTTCTGATTCCGTTCCAATACATTGACTGCATTTTTCTCAAAAATATTACATATGTTACAAACGTGCACTACTCGAAAAAAAACTTCTACACACAAACAACTTTCGAATGGTATACTATGAATAGTGATAATTTCTAAAATTGATACTAAAATCAATTATTAATTACAAAAACAGGGAGATGCAACATCGGTATTTTGGGAAATACTGAGAGAATGCTTAGAAATTTTAAATAGTTTTATTATGTTTTATTAATAGAAAAGTAATTTAATCACAATTACCTATTTATCTTATTCTAATATTTGAAATTTATAAAACTTTTAAAATAGTTTAATGTTAAAAAATCATGATGAAGTTCGCCTAGCAGTAGATGCAGTCAAAAGAAGATATGTGCTGTGTATGAGAGAAGGGGGAGGACATTTTGAACAATTATTGTAAATTAAGTATGTCAATTTTAATTAAACTATCTTAAAATTATAAGACAATATCGTTTTAAATTATTATTTCTCATTAATTTTTTCATTGTATTAAGTCTCTATTTGTATCTAGATGTAAATAATTTTATTTTTTTCTGTACTTATTTGTTATTTTTAAGGGACTTGGTCCCAGAATAAAATTATGATATCATGTATAAGCATATATGTTCTATAATAACCATATTTTATATACCTCTTCATTCCACAGAGGTACCCGCCAACTCATTAGATCCCCCCTCATCATTCTTGACTTCGACTATATATGTTTATTAAATGGAAGACTGGTGAGTTAAAGTTGAGATCAAAGAGACAAATGAATTGCTTCATAAAATTCATTTTCGGGGTCCCAACATTCTCCTGTTGTTATACCAAACTAAGATGGCATTATCCTGATTACTGACGGCAATACTTGGACTTTTATATTCTTAACCGTAAGAACCTAAAAACCCACCTACGTACATTATGTGCTTACCTCGCGTTTCCATACCCACCTCTTAAATACAAGGACTCAGCCTAGCAATTCTTGTAACAATTCTCCTTCAATAAAGCTACAGTTTCCTTTTAAAAATAAAGTATTATCCGTGGATACTCATGGAATTAATTACCTATTTCCATCAAGAAATCCTTTTCTATAATCTATTTTAAAAATATTTTATGTATTTATCTCCTCATCATAAATCCTCCGGGCATATGACCTCCGAAGTAAGGCTTATCTCCAAGCTATCTATAATTCAATGGACATAATAATAGATGCTTCATTTAAACTTCGTTTTTCATTTTTTAATATTTTACTCAGTATTTAATATTTACAATAATTAAGGTTATTTCCATCCCCTCTGTAGATCCCCAATACATATCAATACGAGGCGTTAAATTACATCTGAAGGCGATTGAGAAGTGGTGTCAGGGAGGGGGAAACGAGAAAACACTTTATTCAATTTCCCCGTAATTTTATTCAATCATTAAACATGGTAGGAGGTTTTCCATTGCTTTTAAATTGTTCAATCTTAAAACAAAAAAAAAAAAAAAATTGTAAAATCGTATTTAAATAAAGAGCCTCTAAATTTCTTCGGCCTGACAAAATAAATTATTTATTTTTTACAAGCGTTTCCTTAATGTTGGAAGATGAATGAGTAATTTCTATTCTAATGCGGTCGTTTGAATTCATTCTATCCACCTTGTTGTCTTCAACTTAAGTTTAGTAATGTTGCCAACGTGTCAGGAATGGCAAATACTCAGGAGATCCAATGGCGATTCTCTCGTTTTGATTTTCTATTAACCTGGAAATGGGTTATAGTTCGTTCCTTGAGGCGCAGACTGATCGGTGAGGAAAAATTAAACTCGTCATGGTTACTTTTAGTTTGCAATTAATACAACACTAACATACTTAAAGTACTGTAAGTATTCTATATTCCTAATATAAAAGGACAAGTTATTTTTCGTTGATTTTTGATCACTAGGGCTGTGAAATATATGCATTTGCATATTTTTCCTAGCCAAAACATCTAATATCGTCGAAATGTATATATTTTGAGGCATTTGGAATCAATTTGAGTTATTTTTACTTTGCATATTTGGCCATAACTACATATTTTTGCATATTTTGAACTTCAATTGCATATTCATCTACATATATAGCATTTTTATTTTCCATATTTGTGCATATTTTGTCATAAATACATATTTTGAACTGGATCCGGAAAATCAGCATTTGACTATTGATTTTTTTTTTGTTTCTGAGCAGACAAAAAAGTAAAATATAAATAAAAACCAAAAAATAGCTACGTGAACTTCTATTCTTTTATTTTATTTTATTTTATTTTTCACTTATTAAATAAGATCGTGTTTAACCTAATGCCGATTCTTCCCTTTGGATCGTATTTGCTTCTCTAGGAGTTGTTTTATCAGATTAATTTCTTGTTCTTGCCCAGCTCAAATACTTGGAATGAATATTACTTCACTTTTATTTTTTTCGGAAAATTACTCTAGCAAAGACAAAAGATCTTGCTGGAAAGAATGTAAGTTCTCAATTGAGAATTAAGTGTGATATAGGAGTTTTATATTGTGTTTCTTCTGATAAATTTGTATCAACAAATGCACAGCAAAGTACATATAAAACAAAGGCAAGGAATCAAAATTTGAAAAAACTCTTTTTATCACAATTAGTTCGACTTGAGTTTGTACTTATGTATAAGTATGTATTGCCTTTATTTTCATTTTTCTAAATAGGTAATGTAAATAGTTGCATATTTTAGGTATTTAATTGCATATTTTACCCAATATATATGCATATATATGTGCATGTTTTAGAGTTTTTATTGGTTATCATTCACAGCCCTAGTTATCACTATCCACGAAAACTACAGAACAAATCTACACCTAATTTTAACCATACAGGAAAAGATATAAATATGAACATACTCTTTTATTTTCGCTTTAGAGTTACTTTTAACTTTAAAAATTTAGATTTTTGTCTTTCGTTAACAAGTATAATAAGTTTTTTAAACGCGACAGTTATTAACATCAATTGTTTCAAATATATAAACGTCGATTTAAAAAAAGCTTTCAAAATAGCGCCAGAACAATTGGGGTATATATATTGGCACATCTTCGAAAAAGACATGCAAAAATAATTTAAAACAGGAAAAAACAATTCGAAACGGTAGAGAATTTATTTATTACAGGAAAAAAAATTGTTTACAGAAATCGCAATCATAACTGGCTGATTCAGACCAGGCACGGTATAAGTTCCCACATTTAGGAACATTTTGCCCACACCTCTCCCGGAGTGTCTCCAGAGAACTTTTCATCATAAAACATGCAAGGCAACAAGAAAGATGTTGAAGTTCCCGGGAAAATGGGGGTACATATTTACACCAAGAAAGGATTTTCTTATTTACATCAACTACACCTAAGAAAGATGTAACATTAATTAAATGACATATGTGCTAAAAGATGTACTTCAAAAAGTAGCTTAAGATCTCCACTTTCCAGATATCATCGTCTCGTATTAACATCATTGCCCGTTTTTACACCTTTTCCTCGACGGTCTTCATAGTTCCAATAAGTTTTAACAAAAACAAAATGTACTGTACTATGTACTATTACAAGACAAACTTATAATGAATTAAAAAAGAATCATTTACATGAGCGTAATTATACTTATTTGGACAAACGGGTTTGAACATTCGGACTCCATTAGATTTTCTAATTCTTCTCGTATCCAATACTTACAATCCAAAATCCTTTGTAAAATCCCCAATGATCCTAATTATGTCTCAAACAGACATATTCATAAAGATCTTAATGGTACATTTGTTCCAAACCAGATGCATGTCATTTCATACTAAACTCCTTACTCAAATCCACTTGTCTCACAAATTGCTAATTCTCAATAAAATTCCGAGGCGTCTGAAGATTAGCAAGAGACCATCTAGGGTAAAAGTTTGATTGAAATGCTACAAATCAGTAGTTTTTATCTGAATAAATATAAGCTGAAAGATTTAATGGAATTCACGTAATCGACATTCATATTCTGCACGGTACTTCTTATATATATATATACAGGGTGTTCTGAAGATCGTTGGCCAAAGAGGTATCATGGGTAAGGAGGTTCATTTTGAACCTATTTAAGGTCACTTAAATATATACACAAGATCGTTAAATCTTGTTAAAGGTAAAAATAAAAAAAATTGAGAACTTCAAGTTTAGGTCTAGTCTAATGTGAACTGGAATTGGCTAGAATGTTGCGATTACTTTTTTTTTTTTTTTTTTTTTTTTTTTTTTTTTTTTTAGCGAACTCCTGTTTTTTTGCATCAAATCTTTTTTATTTTACATGGACAATATATTAGTAATTACAGCAAAAATAAATAAATGGCGTTGATATATCAGTAAACAACGAAGGTATAAGGCATAAATGAAAAAAGTATGGTTGACTGGATGATGAATGGAGAAGAAGATAGTCAGGGATGCAGTCAAACACCACGTCAAAGAAGAATTCTTTAATACGTGCCAACGTTTCGACCTGCGTTGCAGGTCTTCTTCAGGGCTATAATAAACAAAATACCAGAAGTGACAAAAAAACAGATATGACAAAAATAACAGACCAATAAACAGATGACAAATGGAATACAGAATGGCATAGATAAAAAAAACAATATACAAAAACCGTATGGAAAAGATCAGATACATAAATAACAAAGAATACAAAGCAGCAAGGTAAGAATAAGGACGACAGGAATGAAAAAGGAAAAAAAAAAAAAAAAAAAAAAAAAAAAATAAATAAATAAATAAATAAATAAAAAAAAAAAATATATATATATATATATATATATATTAATAAAAATAAATAAATAAATAAAAAAAAAATATGGAAATATAGGAAAGAACGAGGGAAATAATGTAGAAGGTGATAAAAGAAAAGAAACGGATAAAAGAATGAAGGTGAAGGAAAGATAAAAGTAAAAGGAAAAGAATATTAAAGAACACTTACCCACCGAACCACACTTGTGAGGAGAAGGACGATGACTAATGTGAAATGGTAAGAACAGCTGGGTAGGATAAGGGAGAAAAGGCGCGGGACACATGGATACAGAATAGGAAAATGAAACAATGAAAAGAAAACAAAAATATAAAAGAAAAATGAACAACAGAGAGACAATAAGATAACAAGTAAATACAGACAGAATAAAAAGAGAAAATACAATAAGGCCAATGCCATCATGATAGGGTGCATCACAAATATAAAAAAGATACATAAAATAACAAAATAAAGCAAAAAAAAATAAAGTAAAAAATGACAAGAAGAGACGGAAAGAACTGGAGGGAAGGTTATTGTTTTTTAATAAGGTCTAAAACTTGGGAATAAGTACTGGAAATGTACTCTTTGTCACTATTGTGGTTGACGGGATTAGGCTCGAGATGGATATAAATGGATTCGGATAATAATACTAAACGTTTACTATGGTTAGGGACCATGGCAAGAATAGAAGTTTTTTCAAAATCAAAAGTATGGTTTAAGGATATGGTATGTTCCGAGAGTTTGGTGGCAGAGGAATTTTTGGAAGAAATTGAGAGTTTGTGTTGGGAGATGCGGGTTTTAAGGTGGTTTTTGGTTTGGCCAATATATGAGGACCGAAAATAAGGAAAAGCACAGGGAATACGGTAAATGACGTTGGATCTGAGTTGGATAGGGATGGGATCTTTGAGGTTAGTGTAGATGAAGTTGAGTTTGTTATGGGATTTCAGGCCTTGGCGTAGGTTCGGGAAGGTAGAGCGGTAGTTTTTTTTTTTTTTTTTTTTTTTTTTTTTTTTTTTTTTTTTTTTTTTTTTTTTTTTTTTTTTTTTTTTTTTTTTTTTTTTTTTTTTTTTTTTTTGTAATTTCATTATTTTTACGGGTGATTAGCCCAGTGTTTGGTTACCTCCCTACCCGAGGTTCCTCTTTGGCCAACGATCTTCCGAACACCCATACAGTTATAAATATAAATTAATAATTAATAATAAAAAAATATGTAAAAAAATTTAAATTAAGAGAATATAAGAGTATATAAGAGAAGAATCGGTTGAAATGTGTGGTTTATTTAAACTATACTAAAATATAGTAATCATCATTTATTTACTTTATTAGTTTATAATTTTTTTTTTTTTTTTTTTTTTTTTTTTTTTTTTTTGTAGTTCGATAATATCATCACCCGAGCAGGAAAATTATTGTAAACAATATAATTAAGAGACAGGAAGAGAGTAATTGTGTTTGGATCAGAGAGTATGATGAGGGGTGAGAGGGTGTCACGACCAATAATGTTTGTAATCGAATTAAGGAGGGATTAAAACTTTTAAGGGGATGATAAAGCTGTTCCCTGGATTTCGCTTGAAACCTAAATCCCGTTATTTTATTCTGAAAACACAACGTTTTCAGTAAGATTAAATTTTAACATTTACAAGTATGAGGTAGGAGAGAATGTGTTTTTATTTTTATCTTATTAAAAACTATATATTATACCCTTCACCCTTCTTGTATTTACAATACGCTTCAGTTAAGAGCAGACAATTCAACGCTGACAAGATCCCGTCTTTCTGACCTCCATACCCTATCCCATAGAAATGTTACATTCTAACGCTTCTTTCTCTTCCACTTAGAGGTCGATAGAAGTTGAAAACAAATTATAAATTCTATTTTAAGGAATATTAAATGTTCCTAAAATCAACTCCTTAGACCCGTTATCAAACAAACAAGAAACCGGATCAATAAGTCACGTGATGAAACTGAACAATGGCACTTTAGCTAAGCGTAACACAGCGTTTGTTGACTTTGCCAGTGCTTCACGGACTTAGCAAAACATTATTAGCGGTTTCCGGTTGGAGACCAATCACGTGATTAACTATCGACTAAGTCTTGACTAAGTTAAATCTTAAAAATTAAGAACAAGTAATAATGAAATAAACATAATAAAGACTAAGCTAAACCGAAGGTTCGATGCTGACTACAGACTTTCAACCAAAAAACCTCCGTCCAACCCACTCCATCAAAACCCACAAGATCAGCCCTGACGCAATCCTCCCATCTCCGTTCTCGATCTATCCCTCGGACGTCTCGAAACTAAAATAAAATAATAAACTAATAATTCAAAAATTTTATAAAAAATAAATAAAAATAATCGAGATAGGATTGGTCAATTTCCACATTTTTTTTCTTTTTTTTTTATCATGGATATGACTTTTGGCTGAGTTTTCTGGTAAAACTTTTTTTTCCACTCTCAAAAATGTAACACTTTGACACGCACTAACACAGTTGATGTTGCTCGGATCAAAAATTTGGCAGTAGAAATCTATTTTTTCGATCCAAAATTTCTTTTTTTTATCTTATAGCTGGTTAAATTTACTATTAGATTCTGTATATGAAGTTTTAGGCTGCTCAAAAACTCCAAAAAAATGACAAAATTCCAAGGAAATCCGCTGTAAATCAGTGGAAATTTTTTTTCATTAACAAGCGACCCCAAATCTCGATTTAACGCACGATAAAAACTTTAAATGTGAAATTTGACCAAAATAAAAAAATATTGATTTTTTATCTCTTTCAAGGAAGTTCAGATTTCATCAACAATATCTAACGGCCATAACCGATTCAATAGTAACAGCATCACTAGAATAACCGTACATTCTGCTTTTTATCCATGCACATAACATTGGATTTACTCCAGATTTAAGTGGACAAAAACTGATGTGAATGAAAAAATCCGAGGTCAGCTATAACTTAAGATATCTTAATAAAGGGAAATCCTGCGGCCACCGAATTCAGGGTAAACTATGCAGTTTTACGGATTCTAGATGACCTTAAAATTTGGTTTTAATCGGTGGCGAAATGTGTGAGATAGCGCAAATTATTTACATTTTGTCATAAATATACAGCATCTTGCCTTCTAAAATCCTACAAAATTTTAAAGGAAAAAACATTTACTAAGGATATGAATTTGTCAGGGGTGCAGTCAAGGTTGAATAAACACAGCCAGTTTTTAAATGAAAAACTTATATTTTGGCGTGCCAACGTTTCGACCTGCCTTGCAGGTCTTCATCAGAGCTAAAATAACAAAAATTGGATTTGACCAAGATGATACTAACATTAAAAAAATAAATAAATAAATAATAAAAATAATTTAAAAATGAAAAAGAAACAATAAAAAAATCTGTAGTTAATTAGATAATTGAATACAAAATTATACAAATTAATACAGTATCTTTCACTAGACTTTACTACTATTTTGTATTCAATTATCTAATTAACTACAGATTTTTTTATTGTTTCTTTTTCATTTTTAGTTTCTACATGTTTTTTGAGATGAGGAATCTGAAAAACATATCAGTTTTTAGTTTAAAAAATTTCCTCACCTATATTGTATAAATAAGACGTTTTAAAACGATCTATTTCTATTATTATTTTAATTTTTACACAATAAATTTCAAATAAGATCATTTAAAAAATATATATATAGGCAATTTTGCACTATTATAAGTCCCTACTACCCACACACAAATCGGCATTCAAATCTGTGAGTTACAACTCCAAACATCCCCTCGTAGGGTTTTTTTTTTTTGCATATTTATCACTATAACCCTAAAATTATATGTCCGGTGCAAAATTTATTTTATCTCAAAGCTGGTTAATTTTTTTATCATATTCCATAAATGAAACTTTTGTTACCTCTCGTAAAGTAACCCACTGAGCATATCAATACACATTTAGCTTGCTGGAGTCGGTATTTTACGATATTTACTCGAAGTTTTATGTATAAAATCTAGTTATAAATGTAACAAGCTTTTAAATAAAGAAAATAAATTTTGGATCGGATAAATATTTTCGGAGTTATAGTGATAAAGGAGCCAAAAAAAACAAAAAAAAACTTGGATTTTACAACAGTAAGACGTTTTGGGCGCTGGTATGTGTATTTTAAGGGAGTTGATCAACACTTCATAAACAGAGTATAAAAGTAAATTTAACCACCTTTAAGATGAAAACAAAGAAAAAAAAAATTAAAAAACACTTCATTTCTTGTATTCCATTTTTCATATAGGTTATGAAAAAACTTTTAAAAGGATTTCATAATATTTAGCTAATCGCAAAAATAAATTTTATGTTTGTCTGTTCTAATAAAAATTTGCTCTCTAAAATTAGAAAAAGTGACCACTGTTCAACAGAAGTATGTCAAGCAGCGAAGTTGACGATATCTATCTTAAGATGCATTGATAGCATAAAATGAAAATTCATAGTTATCACTTTGGAATGATAAACAGTTTACAATTTTTTTTTTTTTTTACGTAACGGTCTTAGAGACCACGCGAATATCATTCACTTCTTACTACTTCTCTCCTTCCTTTTCTCTTCCCACCTTTTCTTCATTCTTTTCGATTGCTCCTTCCTTCTTTCTTCGGTCCACGCAATAGCGTAAAGGAATACCTTTTCTCGCATCTTTCCTTCCCACAAGAACCTTGGTTATTTTTAGTTTTTTCCTCTATTCATCCCTATCAAAACAGTCCTGGTCTGTTATTCCCAGTTTCTCAGTTTCCTCTTTTATCTGTTTGACATATCCCCCAGAACTCTTGTATCCTCTGATTTTATAGAAGATTTCTCTATTTAATCTTTCTGGGCCTATCCTCACCATATGCCCATAGAACTTTAATCTTCTTATTCTTATGTCTGTTTTCAGGTTATTTATATCCTTGTAAATTTATTTATTAGGTCACAACTTAAAGCCTTCTTTTGTCTTCTTTGGTCCGTGAATTCTTCTACGTATCCTTCTTTCTATGGCTAACATTTTCCTTAGGCTGGGGAGGGAAGATGTTTCCATTCCATATAGTATAACCGGTTTGACGACTGTATTATAGTGCATTATCTAAGCGTTTGTTGAAAGGCTTCTTTTATTATAAAGATTGCTTGTCGCGAAGCTTAGTCTTTCCAGTTTGCTATTTTTTTCTTTTACACTTTCCTTCTCAGACCCATTGCTACTTATAATTTCCCCAAGGTACTTGAATTTATTTGTGACTTTAATGCTCCCGTACTTTGTCTCTACTATTTTCTTTTGAAAATTTCTGTCGGTAGTCATGAATTCTGTTTTCTCAAACGATATTTGTAAGCCTGCCTTTTCAGCAATTTTCTTTAAAGTGCTCAATTGGTCCATTGCTTCGCTTTCAGTCTCCGCCATTAAGGCAAGATCGTCCGCATATGCTAGGCATCTTACTTTGATGTGCTTGTTTTTTGTTCCTATCTTTGCACCAGTGTCGTTTCTCTTCATGACTTTGTCCAAGACTATGTTAAACAGTACCGGAGAGATGCTATCACCCTGTCTGAGTCCTGTCCTTATTTGGAACGGTTTACTGGTGGATCCTTGAAGCTTGACCCTTGATTCCGTGTCAGTCCTATCAGTCTTCTTGTTTTCTTGTTTTACAATTTTTATTGCATTTTTTTTTTAATTTTTTTTTTTTTGTTTTAAGACTAGTTTTTAATGTTAAACATTCATCATTAGAAATCATATATATGATATATATACATAGAAATAATATATATGATATGATATTAGGTTGATACTCACCTAAGTATGTAAAACGAATAGGGCTTCTAAAAGATATGATGCTATAATTAATAACGGCTAAGGTTTAATAAATATCTTTAAATATTTAAATAATGACCATTTTATTTTAATTAGTGAAATAAAAGATATAATGATGTGGGACAAGGTTTAGGAGGGGACGGAATACACACTCCCCTCTTCAGCTGTCTCATTTGTATTTCTCTAACGAATTCAACCCCGTGTTCAAGTTCTTTCGTGCATGTAGTACTTTTTGTTTGAAGGGGAGATGGGGGGAGGGTTACCCAAGCTAACAAAGAAACAAAATCAAAACAAAACCTCTTCTGTATTTTTATTGATTTAGCTTCCTCGACAAACTGAAGTAGATGAAGTATGGGTTGAAATCAGTGAAAGAAAGAAGTTAGAAAAAAAAAATCAAGAAAACAGCTTCATATTGCTGTATTCGAAATAATAGCAGGAAATTGAACTATTATTTTTTTTATTATTATTATTATCTATTTATTTAAATTTACAAGTGTATTATTTAAAAAAAATACATCAATAGCCCAGTCAATGAGTGCTAAAATTAGGGTTGTAGAGTGGATGAAATATGCGATAATTTTGGACTTAATAGATTAATTAGGAGTAATTAGAAGGTAAACATACTAAAAGCCCCTGCCCTGGGCGGGGAGAAGGTCCCATTTTTAGGTTTTCCGATTATATCTCGAAAGCGGTGGGTTCTAGAAAAATATGATACGAATCAAAATTAAAGCTTATTAAATTTCCTATGAATTTATTATTCGACATATTTGTCGAACGTTCAATGATTTTCGAGATATATAGGTTATTAAAATTCGATAATTTTTTAAACAAAAATAAGTTTTACATCATTTTTTTTTTTGTCTAAAACTTGTTTCAAGTGTCAGAAATGCATATATGAAATTGAAGTAAATTTAATGCACTACAACTTTGATTCGGCCAATTTATCTCATAAATAGGGATCGGATTTTCATGTATTTAAAAATGCCAAATTTTTAATTAAAATATTTTATTTTATTTATTTTATTTAAAATATCATTTATTTTCGTTAAATATGTGGTAAATATGTGATTTTCTTGAAATATTTTCAGAAATATTTCAGTAAAATGGAGGTTTTTTTTTATGAAAATGGAATTTTTTTTTTAAATTTATAATGAAATATACAACAAAAGAACACTTTTACAGTATGTAATAGTAAAATATTTGTTAAATTTTCAATTTTGAAAACTCCTCTCTGCGAAATTGTTTGCAACCACAAGGAATTTCAAATGTTGGAACGTAAAGCGACGATGATCCGTCGTACTCTTTAGGCTATATCTCCAAAACTATTAGTCGGATATAAAATTACTTTTTTCTTCTAAAAGCTATTTAAATATACTATTAGGCGTCATAGACCAAGTTTAAATTAGGTCTTATAAAATACACATACCAGAAAGCTACAATTCCCGTTCTTTTGTGAATCACGTTGTTTGAGGATATTTTTCACTATAACTCCAAAACTATTTGCCCGATATAAAATTTATTTTTTTTCATCTCAAAGTTGATTAAATTTACAATTTAGTCATATATATGTAATTTATATCAAATCCCATGAAATACCCAAGCCAGCCCACGTGTCATAATTGTCAAAAAACACACATTTAACTTGCTAGAGTGGGTGTGTCACGAAATTGAATATAAATATATAGGATCTAATAGTAAATTTAACCAGCTTTGAAATAAAAAAAAAGAAATTTGGGATTGGACAAATATTGGCGGAAGTTGGCCAATTTCTACAATTTTTCCCGAAACCATAACTTCGCGAAAAATGGTCCGATTTTGGAGTTGTTTATTCATATCGTAGGTTTAATATTTGCAGATTTTTTTCGAAAAAAAGCTTCTTTTTCGTGTTATAGGTGAGTTCAGATTCGGATTCAGCCCCCCAAAAACATGAAGGTTCGTTAAGAATAAAAGATCGGCAGTTTTTTCTTTAAAACGTCCTTTTGGAGCCTTATTTTACAGAACTATTGTATTCACTGTCTGTGCCCTACAGTCTGTGGTACATAGTCCCTGTCAACCACCTCCAAATTATGCCCAAAATGAAAAAAAATATGTACTTATTTTGATTAAATATGTGGAGATATGTATTTATTTCGATCAAATATGTATAAATATGCAATAACATCCAAATATGTGGAAATATGTGAAATAAAAGTAGCCTCAAACGGCTTGAAAAGTGTCAGTATGAACTCTTCTAGTTAAAAAATGTCTGAAAATTGTCTAGAAAAAAATATGTAAATACATATACATGTTTTACACAAAGTGAGGTGAAAATTTTTTTTTTCAAAAACAATCGATTTTCAAGAACGTATATCTCGAAAACAGTTAGAAGTTTGACAAATATGTATAAAACTAGTTTTATTAGCTTTAATTATGATATGTAGCATATTTTCCAAGAGTCTACTGTTTTCGAAATATATTTGAAAAACCCAAAAATGGGACATTCTCCCCTCCCCCACCTTAAGCTCGCTCCTCAAGGGCGTGGAATTTTAGTATGTTACCTTCTAACTACTAACGAAGCTAGGAAGTCAAAAATTATCGCATATTTCATGCACTCTAAAATATGTTTATAGACTGGACACTATTGTTGCCATATAATTGTTAATAATTATTTTAATTTTTCGATATTTATTGAGATCTTTACGAACTCAATACAAGTAATTATAAACATTCAATACAATTAAACATTTAAAAAAATTAAGAACATTTTTCGATACGCCGTGGAGGAAAGGATCAGGCCGGGATGGTTGGGTTCCATCTATTATAGACTAGGATACTTTTCCCCTTGCCAACTGGGTCAGGCACTAAATGTATTCCCCTATTTATCCATTGTTCTCCGATACTCTTTAAAAAAAAACAATATAGTTATCATTAAGATATATAATATCATATATTTATATATTTAACATGAAACAAATTAAATTTGAAAATATATAGTCAATTTTCATTTTCTACTTCTAATGTTGTACATTATTGTATATCAGGCGATAATTTTACAGTTTGTATAGTTTGAGATTCTTTATATTTATTGTTTACTAAGGAGATGAATTTGTCAGGGGTGCAGTCAAGGTTGAATAAATACAGCCAGTTTTTAAATGAAAAACTTATATTTTGGCGTGCCAACGTTTCGACCTGCCTTGCAGGTCTTCATCAGGGCTAAAATAACAAAAAATTGGATGTGACCAAGATGATACTAACATTAAAAAAATTAAAAAATAAATAATAAACATAATTTAAAAATGAAAAAGAAACAAGAAAAAAAAAAAAATTTTTTGCAGTTAACTAGATAATTGAATACAAAATAGTAGTGAAGTTTAGTCGAAGATACAGTTGTAATAGAGTAATTAAATAATTTAAATTGAATAATATAAATTTAAAATTTTGTAAACTAATACAACAATACAAACTGATGTAACAATTTTATTAACAGATGTTTTTTATTAGGAATTAAACAATTTTTTATTTTTATATTATCCATAAAGTATTTTTTTTTTTTTTTTTTTTTTTTTTGCATATATTAAATCCACTGAGAGGCACCCAAGGGGAATAGCGAAAAAAATAAAAAAATAAATAAATTGAGCATATTTAGGCTTTAGAATAAATGTATTATTCAGATATTAAATATATTTCTGTTTTATTAAATTAGTTTTTTGTGTAAATTTATGTGTGATATGCTAACGTAATAAGATATAAAAACATTATTTATACTCAATACCATAAAATATATAGATACCATAAATTATTAATAAATACCATAAAAATATAATAAAATAAAATAAATACTATAAATTCCAAATATTATAGAGGTAAAATACAATTGTTTTTTCTATATATATATATATATATAATATATATATAATATATATATATATATATATATCAATTTATTGAAATTTACAACTGTATAAATATATACATGAGCAAATGAGCTGATAACGATTATAATAACATAGAAAAACTTGAAAAGAACTACTCATCAGTAGCACTTCAGTAAAAATTATACACTAGAAGATCTCTAGGCCATCTTATTTTCAGACGCCTCGTGGGATTACCAGGAATGGAGTTGGAAGCAAGTTGAGATACTAATGGATTTGAGTGGTTATGGAGCTTACTATGAAAGGATAGGGCTAACTCAGCAACATATGGAACATTAAGGTCTGTATGGATAAGTTTATTGGTGACAAAGTAAGGGGCATTTAGGATTTTTCGAAGGGTTTTGGATTGTAAGGATTGGATTCGAGAAGAATTGCATGGTTTAGTGGAGCCTCAAAGCTTAACTCCGTATGTCCATATAGGTCTAATAACTGTCATGTAAATGAGTCTCTTGTAATTTATTGGAAGCTTTGATCGTGTGTCTAGTAAATGTTCAACTCATTTTTTAAAATAAAAATTTAATGTCCAATTATTATGGTTTCCTTTTTTGAGGAAACCACGTTTTATTCCATAAAAGCTGTAATAACTCGATTTCGTTTAAATATTTTTCAAATTTTGACCACATTTTCGGATTTAGCATCAATTTTTTTAAAAATCACAGTACTTGTGAACCTTGAACTTTACAAACACGGGATCTAAAGAACAGCTTGATCTTCATCTTATTTGGGGGAAGTTACAATGTCTTAATTATTTAGACGCTCACCATTTTCCGAAAAAAATATCCACAATACGTCAAATCTTACAAAAACTTGCAAATTTAATAAGCAGTTACTTGTGTAAATAAAACATTAGGACAATCTCTTAATGTAAATGTGCATTTTAAACATGCTCTTCATTGGATTAAAAAGCAAAGAAAAAAAATATTGTTTAATAGAAAATAAAGGAAAACTGTCAAAGCGACACCAGATGAGAGGATCTTATGTTATTACATTTATTTATTTATTATTATTACTTAGGATTTATTTGTGACTTAAGTACATTGTGAATTCCCCAAATAAGATGAAGATCAAGCTATTCTTTAGATCCCAAGTTTGTAAAATCCAAGGTTACAAGTACTCTGCTGTTTTAGAAAATTTAATGCTGTATCCGAAAATTTGGTCACAATTTGAAAAATATTTAAACAAAATGGAGATACTACAGCTTTTATGGAAAAAAAAACGTGGTTTCCTCAAAAAATCTTTGATTTATTGTATATCTGCAACGGATTGAAATAGAAAAGTGAGGTCTGCGGCATTTTCCTACATTTTTAATCTAGTTTCATCCATTTTTTTTTTTTTTTTACACTAAGAGATACTCACCCTGTATAAATAGCGTTGTTAGAAATTATGTAAGCAAGACCATTGTACTACATAAATGTACTATACATTTTAGTTATTCTTAGGGGACAATACGTCCCAAAATAAAGTTTTCATTTTATTTTATTCATTTCATTATGTTAACCTTTGATAAAATTTTTGTTATTGTAGTTTCCTATTTAATTGTTTGTTTTTTTTGTTTTATTTTACATTGCCACACGCCTTTATACAGACTATTACAAAAGGCATTTCCCCTAACAAACTCAGGCGTCGTTGAAAATTCCCTTTCTGATGAGAATAGAAAGTTGAGAGGTTAATTATAATTACATCAGCCAAGAGCCGGTTTGTTGAAAAAATCTGTCCCAAACCCCTTTGAGCTGATGAGATCCTACAATCCTTCCAATTCTCTCTTTTTCAAATATTTACTAGCTATCATGGCTCAAAATATTCATAATTTGAAATTGGATATAACAAAAAAATAAAAATAAAATAAACCAGGTTATATAAAATTTTTCTTACAGCTCAGCCAAAATAGCCGGTTTGCAAAAACTTGTGTAGGCCCCGGAGTAAATAAAATTGAAAAGGGATAGTGGATTTGCGCGGTTATGGACTTACTATGAAGTTTGAGTATCTAGTCTGGGCTAAATTATCTTTAATAAGTTAATTGGTTACACACTGAGCATTAAGGATTATGGATTGTAATAATTGGATACGAGAAGAATTAGAAAGTTTAGTTGAACCCCAAACCTCAAATCCACATGTCCAAAATTTCATAACTGTCAGTAAATGTTGAAGATGTCGAAAACGACGAGCAGTTTCCCTGTCGTTTTAGCATTTTATGTGAATTCCAATTTAAACGTTTGTCCAGTTGGAGTCCTAGGTAGCGGATCTGTCACCAGGGATCAGTGAGATAATAAAAATAAATACAATTTTTTTTTAAAAAAGCTTATGAGTTTCTAGTTTTATTGTATTGCTTTAAAGTACAAGCTTTTTAACGATTGGGTTAGACAGTATAAATGATATAGAAATGTGTTCAGCAAGAATAAATAAATGAATAAAACTGACAAGAACAAAAAACCACTATTTACTAATACATAGTAATTTAGTCATTAATTATAATTAAAATACTAATTATAATGCAACTTTTGAAGTAATTGTTGCAAGTAGTTACGAAATATAATAGCAAGTATTTGAAGCAAAAGCAAGAAAAAAAGACAAATTAAATTACTCTACACTGTTTAAAAGAAATTGAAAAACATTATTAATCATTCCTTGACCATTGCATTTTAAGATATTTCATAATTATTCGCTATTATTGGCTATATATATATATAAATAGTATACTTCAATAAAATCTACACTAAAAGGTCTCTAGGCCATCTTCTTTTCAGACGCCTCGGAGGATTATCGGGAATGGAGTGGAAAGCAAGTTGGGAGACTAGGGAATTGGAGTGGTTATGGAGCTTACTATGAAAGGAAAGTTAGGAGCATTAAGGATTTCGATTGGGATAAGATAGGAATTAGAAGGTTTATTTGAGCCCCAAAGCTCAAATCCATATGTCCAAATAGGTCTAACCAAAGTCATGTAAATGAGAATTTTCTAATTAATTGAAGCTTTGAACGTTTGTCTAGTAAATGTTGAAGTAGGCTGTACGACGGGCAGTTTCTTGTTGCTTTAAATGCGGATTCCAAGTAAGACGTATGTCTAAGTGGAGTCCTGGGTAGCGGATCTGTTCAACAAGGATTAGTGGAATAATATATCTATTTAGATTATAAAAAACAAAGAAAAAAACATTTTTGATCATCCCTATATTTAATTAATTAAGATATCAGGAAATGTTTTAATCGGATATCACCAGTTATTTATAAAACAATTTAATTGTTTAATTATACCTGTTTTTACAGTTATTTTCTCTATAACAATATCCTAATTAGTGTTAATAAAATTTAATTGAATCAAAACAATAACTGGGAAGGAGCTATATTAAAATGGGCCCTCTCATCTTGATTCCTATTTCCAGGACACTTGTCTCGAAAACTGGTTGAATCGTTTCGGCTGGCTCCGGTAATTTCACTTCTGACTTCATGGCCTGCATTTCTTGGCAAAAGTTTTCCCCTCTCCCCTTCTGATCCTCTTCATAATCCTTTCCTTCCTCTCCACTCCTGCCCCTCAAGTTTCACTTCCAAATGAAGACTTATTGAAGGCTTTCACTCCCTAGCACTGACTGCTCTATAGTTGGGAAGGCATAATTTAAAATGATCTCTGGAAGATTCTGTAGCTTTTGAAGTAAGTTTAACAATGGGGAGTTTTTAAAAAATGGTATAATTCAGAAATCAGAACAGATTTTTTTTTCCATTGAGATAAATTTATTTTCTGATCCATTTCATTTGAGACTCTTTGTATCATGATGGCAATCATACTACTCTATCCTGTCTTTCTATATGTTAGATTATGTCAACAATTATTTGTTGTTGCAACAGTGGGACTGCTCAGTGGGTAAGGTTCTGCTTTTTATACTCAGAGATTTAGAGTACCTTCAACCCGATGTTGGTCGCTAGCTAATCTGGTACACCGTTAGTCGCTTGGCGAGCATTTCCCTCATTTCTTTAATTTTCATAAAAAATACAGTTTTATGTTACCAAGTATGTAGTTATAAATGGTAAATCAATTCATCAAAATGTATCAATAATTGTAGTGTGTGAAAAAAAAGAAAAAAAAAAAAAAAAAAAAAAAAAAAAAAAAAAAAAAAAAAAAAAAAAAACCTAACTAAACAAAAGTTAAATATTTTACTTTTTACATAATAATGTGTTATTCATCAGCTAGATCATTTTCTTCTATTTCTACACAATCATTAAAAGTATATGTAGGACGTTCATTCCAAATTGGAACATTACACTTTTTACAATATTATTTCGTTTTTATTTTTATTTTTTTAAATTTCTTGGGCACACCTAAACCAGATAATATTTTATACTGCCTCGAGTAGCCACGAACAAGAATCTGAAACAATTAAAATTTCATATTCCAAGTAAATGATTGAAAAATAATATAACTGCAATTAACGACGATTTATGAACTAATTACTCACAATTCATCCTCTCAACTGGCTTTTTATCCAACAATTAAAGAATTTTAGATCCACGACTTATTTTGAACCCAAATTCTCATTAATCAATCGAAAGAAATTAGAAAACTCGCTCAGTAAAATGCCACGAGTATACTGCACGAGATATTGATTTCCCGCAATTTTCAATAAAAATCTCCGAATATCCTGGCCACCTGCATCCGTTTTACTTATAAACCAAATATTCTTATTCGCAAATGTCCTAAACTCAGCTAGAACAGCGAAGGACAGCGTTCTGAAATTAAATATTTTTTAGAAGGGTGAGGGAAATGCTCACCTAGCGAACAGCGCCGGGTTAAGCTATATTTTTGATATGATGCTCAAGATTCAAATGAAATGGACAAATCAGAAACGGAATATGGTTTTTTAATTTAATTGGTTGCTTACTTTGCGTAAGACGCCTTAAAATGTTTGAATAAACTGTCTCTGTCAGTCTCTTATTTATTTTCCGCTAGTTAATTCCTCTCCAAGGTTTTCTTCCTTGATCGTCATTTATTTCCTCTTCCTTAAGCCCTTTTCCTATACTTTTCGACAAGGAAAACTGTTACTTAATTGTTTTTTTGTGCTGTCAACAAGACCAAACCATCCCGTTGCCGCCTGAGAGGTTTTTTTTTAAACATTTAGACAGAGTAAATCCTCTACACAACGGACATTAACTGTCTCTAAAAATCTGTCCGTTGCGAAGAGGTGTCCGATTTGGAAGGAGATGAGGGTAAAGGATTGCTTATTAAAAAATGTTACGTATTAGCATTAACAAAATCTTACTAATGAATATCATTCTCTGGGAAACGCGTCACGTTAATATTTCACTTGAGGTACGCACGATTGGTACAGAAGGCTCAACAAAATTAGGGTTGATAAATTATTTGTCAATCGAAATTGCTGATTTTATTAAGGTTAAAGGTGCCCTAACCTTGTTTATCCATCTATACAATTATATAAAAGAATAAGCCATTTTTTGTTTCTGATCACCAACCGCGAAAACTACTGAACCAATCTCTGCAAAATTTAACTACATCATCTTCATAGTTCTTGGGAGGTTTAGCAATAATAAAATTTACAATAATGACGAGGTTTGCCACGCTATAATTTACTTTTATGTTTAGAAATTAAAATCCAACTAGATTAGATCAATTATTTCTGTCGAGTAAAAATATCACCAAATCAAAATAGCGAGCCATTTCTTTTTGATATTGCGTTTAAAAATATATTCCAATGACCTTTAATCGTAAGCACTGATAATGCAGTTTGCTATCAGCAACTGATTCTTAACAGCCTCTGTCCACCTGAATTACCAACTCATATATATATATATATATATATATATATATATATATATATATATATATATATATATATATATATATATATATGTATATATTTTTAAAAACTATTTATTGACATTTAAAACTGGACATCGATATACATTAAGTCAATTTAAGGAAATGATTATAATGACATGTAAATCACTTATGAAGAACTACTCACTAGTAGCACTTCAAAAAATGTTCTAAACTAGAAGGTCTCTTGGCCATCTTCTTTTCAGACGCCTCGGTGGGTTATCAGGCATCGAATGAGAAGCAAGTTAGGAGACTAATGGATTCGTGTGTGAGTGCAGTTTACTATGAATGGATTGGTATCTGGTTTGGGCTAAATCAGCAACATATGGAGCATTGAGGTCTTTATAGATAAGTATTCCTGACAAAGTAAGGAGCCCTAAGCATTTCACGAAGGATTTTGGATTGTAAGGATTGGATTCGAGAAGAATTGGATGGTTTAGTGGAGCCCCAAAACTCAACTCCGTATGTCCATATAGGTCTAATAACTGTCATGTAAATGAGTCTCTTGTAATTTATTGGAAGCTTTGATCGTTTGTCTAGTAAATGTTCAACTTATATTTTAAAATAAAAATTTAATGTCCAATTATGCTTTTGCGTAATCTTCAAACAACTGATAAGTGCAATAGTACCGGGTTAAAGATTATTATTTAACGTGTAAATATCATTGAGGATATAATCCTCTGTTGCAAGCTACTATACAAGATTTATATCGATAAAAAAATAAAATTTTAATTACTAGTTACTAGTTTAATTATTACATTTTAAGCAGGTGAAGCCACGACGCACAGTGTGGCAAAACAACCAAAAAGCGGAAAAAATTCTTTTTCTCAAGAATGGTTAGTCCTACCGAGGTCCAAAAAGTCTCATTCGATCCATAATTAAAAAAGACATTAGAATCGTAACTAATGTGAAATTAAAAAACTTTATTATTTATTCTTTTATAATATTGAAAAAGCATGTGCAGGTTTTTAAAATTATTTTTAAAGAAATTTTATTCTTATTTGATCTTCATTTCTATAAAATGTTCTATAATTCGAGTTTCATAATTTTTATGCCGATTGCTTTAGAATAAGCTGGTTCAGAATGGCTCAGAAGAATTCATTATTTAGCTATATAATGGAAAGAATGATGGAACGGCTCATATTATCAATTAGAGTGCTTCTTCATTACCTCCTTCGTAGCTGTGCGGGAACATTTCCTAGTAAAGTGTATGTAGACCACAGTACTTATGATATTTTTTCATAACTAATTCTTAGCTAACTTGAGTTATTTTGGCAGTTAAAAAAGGATTTTGGAAAAATATTCTGGATGTATTTCCGCTGTTACTGGAACCGTATCCCTGCTTTACAAAATCAACTTTTATCCTTAGTGATAGACCGTTTTTCGTATTCGTTCCTTTGCGGCTTCTTTTATTAGGATAATAGTTTCGATAATTTTTCAACGCTGGAATTTCAGGATATAGTCTAGTTGAATAATATATTCCATAAATTTAATTCTAGCATGAACTGGAAAAATTTCCAACTTAACTGCTTCTTCTTTGCAAAAGTTAGGTTCATGTCTTGATATGTATATTTATCCCTATTAAATTAAAACCAATTTTAATTTTTGCTTGTAAAGAGGAAAAACACTTTTAATTTCACCACTCATTTGAGTTTCCCCGATTTTCGACGGCAATACTTCCTCGGCACTTTCCTATTCCAGTCATTAAAAACCAATAAACCTTCCTATATTCTAGACCAACTTACTTTGCGTTCCTCCATTCTCCACCTGAATACAAGATCCCAACCTTCCAACCTATATACCCTCTCACATAGAACTGCCTCCTTTGAAAAATCCTTCGTCATCCGTGCAATCTTTTTGGAATTCCTTACCTATACATATTCACAAAGCCTCTTCCTTAACTTCTTTTAAACATCTTTTATTTATCCATCTCCCCGATCTTCAATCTTCCACAAAAATGTAAATGTACATAAGCGTGTTAAAATTTTTACTGTTGTTTAGTTAACTTTAATTTTTTTTTTGTTTCTTCTCTCTTCTTTTTTTCTCATTATTTAATTTGTAATACTGATGTGCTGATTTGTAACTAATCTCAGCCAGACAATTGTACCTTTTATTGTGCACTTTAATTATTCTTAGGAGACAGTCTGTCCCAGAATAAAGTTTATTTTTCATTTAATTTCATTTTCATTTAAGTTAGCAAAGCATCTGATACTAAAAAATACTTCTCGAAAATAGAAACTAAAGTTTATAATTATCAGTCACTAGAAACTACCTCACATACGTGGGAATATTTGCTTTTAATAGTCTTTATAATGAGAATATCCATGTTCATATTCTTTGAGAAGAAAGCAGACTAATAACTAATATATTTAAATAAACATAGAGACCACGAACGTACTGATGCCAACTTTTTGTAAGCAATACTTCTTTTTACGTACAGTTGTCATCAGTTGTCAATGAAATTTATAGGGATATTAAGTAGTAGTAAAACCTCTATAAAAAAGGTGAATTTTTGCCAGAGCTTTTTTTGTAGAAACACATATGTTCAAAAACTATGGTTACTTTTTCTCTATCTATCTAGTATATTTTCTGATAGTATATTTCATACGTTGGACCAATATAATTTTTTTTCACTATTCTTTAGTACTCGAACTACAAATATGTCAAGTTTCATTAAAAAAAAAAAAAAAAAAAAAAAAAAAAAAAAAAAAAAAAAAAAAAAAAAAAAAAAAAAAAAAAAAAAAAAAAAAAAAAAAAAAAAAAATGCCATTTTGAGGTGGAGCAATATTGTCTGAAACTAGAAATTTTTGCTTAACTAATAATGAATAAAATAGCCCATCAAACACGACAAAAATAATAAAAATATTTCCAGAGTTTTTTTCCGCGTTTGCCCCACTGTGCGACGGGGGATGCTAGCAAATAATATAAGGTTAAATAAAATCCTTATTTTTATGTCTTCAAGGTAATTGATAACATTTTCGAAAGATGAATATATTCCGGAATTTGGAATAGAAGTTGAATGTATAAGATATATTTTTAAATTGACGGCAGGAATCAACATGTTTGCCCTCTATGACGGACGAGGACAGGCTTATCGGGGCCAAGGATGTTGTGATAGCCGAGAATAAGGGATAGATATGAAAGTTTCCTCGGCATAGCGCTCGGGTTATGAGCCACCATATTCAGCATTCCTGTCCCCCGAAGGCGCCGAAATTACTCCATTTCCAAGGATACCCGCCTACCCCCAACAGAAATTTATTACGTCAACTAAACCGGTTTTCATAATACTTAATAAGAATGAGCCTTCCAGAGTTATTGCAAGCAGCGGTATTTTTTTTTTTTTCCAGCCAGGATCCATGTTTATTTATAGAGGTACCATTGAAATGACGTAAAATGCCGTAATTTGATAGCTTATAACTCGATTCCCGATAGCTCTCCGAGGCGTCTGAAAAAAAAAAGATGGCCTTAGGATCTTACGGTATTGAACATTTATTGGATTGCTACTAATGGTTCTTCACATGTTATTTTAATAATTTTACCTCGCATTGACTTATTTTATCTTTAATGCTTCTTACTTTGTCACAAATAAAACTATGAAGCCCGGAACTAGGGTAGAGCATGCCCCGGGCGGCAAATTTCAGGGGGCGGGAAAATTTGAAAATTTGATGAAAAAATTTTATGTTATTATAAACGTTATTAAAATTATATCACAATTACTATTGTTTAACTTAATTTTTTTTTTTTTTTTTGCATAATGTATAAACTTTATTTTGCAAACTGATCTTAGTCCCTCCATAAAAAGATCACCTAGTTCCGTCCCTAAAAGTTATCCATTAAGATCCTAAATGCCTTGCTGCTTTAGCCCGAAACAAATACATATCCTTCCATAGTTTTTTTTTTTTAATTAAATTTTTATTTAGTTATTATTACAATCTGCCACAAATGTGGGAATAAGTAATATAGATGGCTCAAAGATTACATTCACACATTATGTAAAGTAAAAAAAAAAAAAAAAAAAGAAAAAAGAACTATGCAATCAATATACATCTCGGTGACTATATAAATTTAAAAAATACATATGTAAAAAAATAAAAAAAAAATAAAACATAAGCAAAATTAAATAAATGTTAAAAATACAACCACACTTTTTTATAGTAACGACCAGTCCCCTGCCTCCACTTATGCCTTTTATAGTAAACTCCACAACTATTTAAATTTAAAAGAGAAAACACCCATTCAATAAAAGTTCTAAGGTTAAGGTCTAATATTATCTTTAAAAATTGTTCTTCTGTTTGTATTTATTGTTATTCATTATTATTATATATCTATTTTACTTTTTTTTTTAATTAGTAAAATGTAAATATTATTGGCTAACTCAATTGCCATAAAGTTTATACTTTAAAGCAATTAATAAAAAAAAATATATAAATCTTTAAAAATAATATTTTACCCGTAAAATTTTCGAAAATTCCTTCGAACATTTTCCCATCGTCCAAATCCACAAGCACAATCCCCATACAGTTCCACTCACCCCTATAATCCTTCTCGTTTAAAAAGGCAGTGGCCTAGAGATCAATTATAAAATTCAACATGGAGTCCTGGCAATGGCCAGCTTCTCGACTCATGCTCTGAGTGACTGTACTATAGCACATTCACTCAGCCTCTTATGTTGTTTTTCTTTTACCTGTGGCGCAGCTGAGAGAACGGCTGGGATCACGTTTTAACTGGACAAGTTTGGTAGGGGGATCCCTAGGATGATTGTATATTGAAAATAAACTATGATTGTATTTTAACTTTTATTTTTTTTTAGAATACTATTTATTGATATTTACAACTGTATACATATATATATAATAAGTAAATTTGAGGAAATTATTACAATGACTTTTCAGTTACATGTGGAGAACCACTCACTAGTAGCACTTCAATAAAAAGAAAAAAAAATCAATATAACAAGGCCTCTCGGCCATCTTCTTTTCAAACGCCTCGGTGGAGTATCAGGAATAGAATGGGAAGCAAGCTAAAGGCTAGTGAATTAGAATGGTTGTGGAGTTTACTATGAAAGGATAGGTATCTGGTTTTGGCAAAATCAGCAACATATGGAACATTGAGGTCTTTATGGATAAGTTTATTTGTGACAAAGTAAGGAGCATTGAGGATTTCTCGAAGGATTTTGTATTGCAAGGATTAGATACGAAATGTATTAGATTGTTTGGTGGAGCCCCAAAGCTCAACTCCATTATGTCTAAACAGGTCTGATAACTGTCATATAAATGAGCCTTTGTAATTTATCGGTCGGTTTGAACGTGTCTTTAACTTTAATTTAACCTTTTTTTTTTTAACTATTAGTATTGTTATTTTTTTAAAATTCAATTTATTAAATTTATTTTATTACATTTTTTACTTTATATGTTGTATAGTTTGAGGTTCTTTATTTTTTTGTTTCAATTTATTAATTGTATTTATTCCTTATTGTACATATTGTTTGAATGGATCCATATAGCAATCTATATCGCCCTCTTTGAGGCAGATTGTAATACTTTCTCAGTAATAGATTTGAAAATTGAATACATACATAATATTTAAACATGGACATAGTTATGATCAGAGATGAACCTCCATATCCTATAATAAGATTTTTTATAATGTATCATCAATAAAATTACATCTGAAAATATTAAAAATACTTAGTATAAAAACAATCATATTAATTAATCAATAATTATTTATTAACGATTTGTTTAAACATAAACACAAAAAATTTAAATTAAATTTGATTCCATAAATTAAATTTAAAATGCTGTTGTAATAAATTAAGGACAAGCACTTGTTTAAAAAAATTTATATAAAGCGAGAGACCGTTAGACTTTATAGTTGCCTCGATATTGCTTGGTGTTCCTCAGCCTTTATTTTTTACTTAGCCCCCTCCTGATTACAACAAATGACTGACAGCGGAGTTTAACCGTGATACATTAATGAAAACCTTAGGAAGGAAAATAGCTTTTGGATTAGATTTAGGGGAAGAGGGATGTGTTCAATATTTGAGGAGATATAGTTCACTTAGTCCCTGTAGTGAACAATTACCTGTTGTGATTTTAATTTTCTTTTATATAAATATATTTTCCGTTTATGAAAACGAAAAAAAAAAAAAAAAAAAAAAAAAGTCGTAACAAGAAAACTACAGGACTTGTAGTAATTTGTTAGTACATGCTAAATTATGTTAGGAATATATATATAAATTGAGTATTAAGTTTTACGTTTCATAAACCTTATCAGCCTAAAAATTCACGATTAAAAAAAAAAATGAAAAAAATAAAATAAATTAAGATGCATTGAAGAAGAAGCTCAATTAATTAATTCCTTTGTTACTCCGTATATAAGCTTTATGAGCAAATAAGTGATTTTGCCTGTTTTAAAAAGTCATTAAATTGGGTTATTTTATAATGGAAATTGGGACAGCCTGATATTTTTTTTTTTCAAAACCAGCATGAAATTTACAGAAAATAGATTCATTTTATGGGTCCGCCACGAAATAAATTTTAACCCACCCAGGTGGAATTCGAACCTGCCTTCAGAACCAAGTGCGCTGAGAACCTTGCCCCAAATTACTCGGCCATAGAGCTCCTGAAAATAGGTTGTATTATTACCTTATCAATCAACTATTTTATTGAAGGAGATTTAATGTTTATTTCTTTTAAAGGCATAATTCCTATTAATCTTTAATTATCTTGACATGTTTCGGAGTACATTGCTCCATCGTCAGAATAACTGATTACCTTCACATAGTCATTTGTGCATGTCCTTACTGACCCTCAACTTTGAGTGAAGGGTATTATATATATATATATATATATATATATATATATATATATATATATATATATATAATTGTTTGATTTAATATTAGGTGTTGGAAGCCACAGTTAAACCGCAGCCGATAAAGAAGACGTCAAAATGACGAGAGTAGTTGGACAGCTGGCTCTGACGATGAAATATGGCCTTCGATTGAAACATCAATAAGCAATTTATTGAAATGAATACCTTTCGACTTCAGTTTGATTTCGCTTCAAGAAAAACTTTAATAACTAAAATACCAATACTCTTTTTTTTTATCATCTTGTTTAGATTTTTCGTATTGAACTTTTGGGTATAACAAGGATTTATGTATTTTTTAGCAATGCTTCTTGTCCAGTACCTGCTGAAATTTATGCATTTACTCTCATAAGAAAAAGATTTCTTCATAGGTTTTATCATTTTCTTGGCTAACAGTTTGTGGTACGCATGATGCTGAAGAAGTATTAATAAAATTAGGATTGATGAATAAATTTCCATTTCTATTGGAATTATTTTTATTTGAAAACTAGTTTTAAGTGTTTGAAATTTATGATCAGTCCTAAAATATAATATTAATAATATAAAGTTCTCTATATATTCTGGGACCTTAAGTCCCTTAAGAATAAAAAATAATGTACAAGTAAGGGTATTCAGATCCTTAGAATTAAATAATATATTTATAACAAAATGACAGATAATCATAACAAAATAAAAACAAAACATTGGTATCGACACATCAATGGAAAAACAATTCAGTCATATTGAAAACCATCATAGGGATTTTAACCCATCTTTCTGACCTTTACACATATCTTTGTATCGTCTGCTATAGGTCCTTGTCTATCAGATATCCTTTTTATTTCGCATACGCAAAACTGTAATAAAACATAATAATTTAAAAATTTATAATTTTACTTTTCTTTTTTTTTTTTTTTTTAAATACTTCTCGCTTTTATTTAATATTTTTAATAAGTCTGATGCGTTTCATATGTCTTGGTGGAAGTATAGACGGATGTAAAAGCCTTAAAAATAATAAAACATGATTTTCAAAGCTTACGGATTTACCTTTTCTCTCTATTAATATAGATCTTGTCCCTAGTGTCACAATAGACACTGCCCATTGTTGTCTGGTCTATTTGATCTATTGGACTCTGTCGTGTCAACCATTTCTATTCTGATTAGTGGCAATGAGGTCATACTTAATTAAATATGTTGGTGAATGTATTATATTTATAGGTCATAGGTCTATAATATGTATTATATTTATAATATTTATAGGTCCAACTACATAAAATTGGTTAAGTTTCACTAAAAAAAAATTAAACTTATCGTATCAACATATCGATATGTGGGAAAAAAATTAAACTATCGAAAGGAAAATATCGATATTTCGATATATCGTGTATGGATACCCATACATAGTCCCATGTGCTTCAGAGAGCTAAGAAAAATACAGAAAGAAGATAATGCCCCAATCAGAGGTAATGAGGGGAAGAGGCAAGTTTAAGTATCAATAGAATTAATAACGCCACTTAAATTTATAGATTTGAAGTTTAAATGAAATGAAAATAAACTTTATTTTTGTTGAAGTATTTTAGGTTATTAAAAGTTTGGCTTTATAGAGAAGAGAGAACAGATTATGGCGTTTTTTAGAAACAGCCAAAGAGTAACAAAGAACAATTTGTCCTGCTAAAATTATGGAATAAAAAGGAAAAAAATGAATTGGAAAACGTTTGTACATTGTTGATTGTTCACGGGGAAACTTTATTTCTGTTTTTTTTTACAATTTAACAATGTAATTCTGTCTCTCAATTTACAATTACTTTTTTTATATATGATAACATTATAAATTAAGATTTTTTGATAAATACAATATAGACTGGATAGGCTGCTTAGCAACAGATATTAAACCTCTCATAAAATGCCCAAGCACGTTTGATTTGAAAAAGAATAATTCTATAAATAAAAAAAAATGTAAAATTTCAAAAACTCGAGGGAATATTCAAAAGGTCAAATATTAATCAAATTTATGCCTGGACACGA
This sequence comes from Euschistus heros, assembly GCA_003667255.2. Taxonomy (NCBI): domain Eukaryota; kingdom Metazoa; phylum Arthropoda; class Insecta; order Hemiptera; family Pentatomidae; genus Euschistus; species Euschistus heros. Next base: position 169,089 of record RCWM02000253.1, on the reverse strand, counting down.
TCTTTAAATTTTATTTTAAAATTTATTCTTATATATATTTTTATTTTATTTTATAATAATCCTTATCTGCCTAAGTATTAGTATTAGCATATTATTATTAATTTTTAAGATATCTTAAAACTCTTAGAATATCTACTCTTATTATTACAATCTACCGTGCCTAAAGAAAATCCTTAAAATGGTTGGTTTATAACCAACGAAGCAATTATATAAATGTTGTTATACAACATTTATATAATTGCTCCATAAAAATTAATGAGTTATCTTTAACTACATAAACTATAAATAATATATCTATTTATTACACAGGAAGACGGAAATCCTTTCTACCTATGCCTTGGAAATACCAGTGATTTGGAAATTCACATCCCTAACCTTTTTTTTAAAGAAATTTTCCTATTTTAGTCGTATACTAGAATTGTTATAATTTAGTACTAAATTTCAATAGTATATTCACCAGTAACATTTTAAGTAGTTTCCTACTCCTCCATATTTTGTAATTATGTATATAATTACCCTGTATAGTGTGAGTACCTCTTAGTGTAATAACTAACTAGCTAAGTGAAAATCTAATGAAATAAATCCTAAACAATAATAACAAATAAATAAATGTAATATAATAAGATCCTCTGATCTGGTGTCGCTTTATTAAAAGTTTTCCTTTATTTTCTATTAAACAATAATTTTTTTTTCTTTGCTTTTTATTCCAATGAAAATTTTATTATGTTTAAAATGCACATTACTGTTAAGGGATTGTCATAATGTTTTATTTACACAAATAACTGATCTGTATGAAAAATGAGAACACCATTTTTTTTTCGGTTTTAGAGTAAATTTCTCCATGAAATTGAAACATAATCATTAATTTTAGCATACCATTGGAAAGATGATTAAATTTTCAATATTTTGTGAGATTTGCAGTTTTGTGGATTGATTTTTCGAAAAAGGGTGAGCGTTGAAGAAATAAAAGACATTATAACTTGCCTAAATATGGTGAAGATCAAGCTGTTCTTTAGGTTCCAAGTTTGTAAAATTCAAGGTTGCATGTACTCTGCTCTCATAGAAAATATAATGCTTAATCTGTAAATGTGGTCAAAATGTGATAAATATTTATAAAAAATTGAGAAATTACAGCTTTTATGGTAAAAACCGTGGTTTTCTCAAAAAAGTCTTTGATTTATAGTTTGTCTACTACGGATCGGAATAGAAAGGTGGGGTCTGCGGCATTTATCTACATTATTCATCTAGTTTCACCCATTTTTTTTTTTTTTAAACTTAGAGGTACTCACCCTGTATAGTTAAATATTTCTATTTAATATATATATATATATATATATATATATATATATATATATATATATATATATATATTTATGGAAACCCAATGGTATTAGGTATAATAAACAAATGTACGATATCCCCTCTCCTAGATAACTGAATAAAAGGCCACCTCCACCTGGCCTCGATGACACTCTGCTATAGTCACTTGTAGGACTCACAGATGTTCAACACGATGTTTTGTACTAGGCTATAAATTGTGCTTTTGCTTGATATAATGTATGTACTTCTCAATAAAATCCCTTTTTAAAAACTTAGTCCCGCGAACCTTTTATTTAGCTGGCGCACGAACGGAGAGACTTTTGGAAGCGTTAACGTAACTTCGCGGCAGTTCTATCTTATTTCAGGTACAGAACAGCGAGACCTCTTTTCACTGGCATGAGAAGATTGGGAGCAGAGTATTAGTACATCAGCAGATCTTCAAGTCTTTGGGAGCGCTTTGGTATTCCAATACCTTGACCAAAAGGACCCACAACCTCTTGCTAAAGAATCGACGGGAAGGAGCTAAAGGGAGCGTCATCAAGAAGACATCGAAGACAACGCTGTATCAAGAAAAAGTATAATTAATTTTATTTTTATTTTTATTTTTAAGTAACTTTGTAATTTAAATATAATTAGCATAAGTATAATAATTTAAAATATAAATTTAGCATTTTTATGAATATATTGGAAGAAAAATTAAGCAACTTAAAAAAAAATTGGTTCTACGTTAGTTAAAAAAGAAAATAATATGGCTCTTGAAATTAAAAATCACGATTTAGCATTAATCCCGGAATATGACGGAAATCCGTTACAACTAGTTGATTTTATCAGAAATAGCGAATTCTTATATAATTTATATTGTGAAGATGATAATACCCATAAAAATACAAATCAAGCTAAACTTGTTTTAACAATCTTAAATAAACTAACTGGAAAAGCTAAAGTCGCCGTATATGACAAGGAATTTAATACAGTAAAAGAAATTATAAAATTCATAAAGAAAAAGTACCAGGACACGAGAACTAGGGAACAATTAATTTCAGAGATCTTAAATACGCGGACTTACCATAATGAAAACCCACTCGATTTCTTAGAACGACTGGGCCAAAAAAGATGCGATTTATACGCACGTATTTTATTCAGACAATGAAATATTAGACAAACAGGACGAAATGTATAGGTATGACAAACAAATATCCAACCACGCAGTACATAGTTTACACCCAGATCTAACTGACTTTATTTACCATATCAAACTCGATTCATTAGAAGACCTAGAAGAAATATTAAGAAATAGCGCAGCCCACATTGTTCATCGACTTTACGGAGTAAAAAAACAGTATAAAAATAACCCAGTTCAAAATAATTACAAAAAGAAAAATTTTGAAAATAATTATAAAAATAAAGAGTACCGACCAAATTTTAATAACCACCATGATTATCAAAATTACCGACCCCATCAGTATCACCGCGAGCAATATGCGTCGTATAATAATCCTCAACACTACCGACCACAACAGTATCAGCATGAACAAGGTCCAACCTTTAATTCTTATAACAATAACAATCAGCATAACTTCCGGCCACAACAACGAGCTATTGAATATCAAACACCGATTTATAATCAACCGTGGGACCCCCAGTCGCAACATAGATTTTTCAATAAACCACCCTCCAGAAATTTTAGGCAAAATTACCAACAACCCTAGGTAGATTCAAACACAGTTTCGATGAGAACCGTTTCTCATAGAGTACACACAATAGAGGAAGAAAAAGATGAAAAAATAAAATTATTATTAGAACGCATAGAATCATTGGAAAAAAGACAGGATCATTTTTTAGAATTAGGGCCAAGCACGAGCTGACCTCCGGACCAGATATAAATAATTTAAATCCAAACCAGACCGCTGAACATAAACAAATTGAAATACATGACCTAAATTTAAATAATAACTTACCAAATTTAATTGACAGTATGGGAAATAAATGGCTAATTGATACGGGTGCCACAAAAAATTATATACACCCCGATCACATTCCACGTTTCTCGGAAATTTCTAAAAAAGATTTTGCGATATGAACACCTACGGGAAGGGCGGAAGGATCACAAAGCGTGATAATTGACCTAATGCCCCTGATAGGAATTAATCAAAAAGTCAAATTTTTAATATTTCCGTTTAGCGAAAGATTTAACATCTTACTAGGCTACGAGACTATGAAAAAAACTAAAATTAAAAATAAATTTAGAAAAAAATGAATTAAAATTTAAAAAGAAAAAATTCAAATTAGAGAATGATTTATTTTTTATTAATGATAAAAACGAAATTAAAAACTTTATTCGCCACGAACATATTAGTCCGGAAATAAAGGAAGAATTAATCGAAATTATTAGCCAACATGGCGAAGTATTAAAAAGGGACGACGAGAATTTAAAATCTACGGGATTAATTAAGCACAAAATAATAAAAACTAATGATAACCCCATATACACCCGAAATTATCGCTATCCGGAGCAATTTAAAAAACAGATAAATGAAGAAGTTCAAAAATTTTTAAAAAACAAAATAATAAGACCAAGTAAATCGCCGTATAATTCCCCACTTTGGATCGTACCGAAAAAAAACAGACGCGTCGGGACACAAACAAATTAGAATGGTGATTGACTATAGGAAATTAAATCAAGCAACCGTAAAGGACAAATTTCCACTACCGAACATTGAGGACTTATTAAATAGATTAAAGAGATCGAAAGTATTTTCCACAATTGACCTCGCGTCGGGATTTCACCAAATTGAGATGGACGAACAATCAATAGCTAAAACCGCGTTCTCTACTGAAAATGGCCATTTATGAGTTTTTGCGTATGCCTTTTGGCCTGTGTAATGCACCCCCAACCTTTCAAAGAGCGATGACTATGATGATACAGAATATTCCCAACTCTATGATTTATATTGATGATATAATAGTGTATCCTGAAAATGAAGAAGAACATTTAAAAGATTTAAAAAGAGTATTTAAAGCGCTAAAACAGCATAACTTATCGATACAGTTAGATAAAACCGAATTTTTTAAAACCGAATTAAACTTTTTAGGCTACATCGTAACCCCAGACGGATTAAAAACGGATGAAAAAAAGATTGAAGCAATTTTAAATTTCCCCATTCCGTTATGGAAACCCAATGGTATTAGGTATAATAAACAAAACGGAAATGTACGATATCCCCTCTCCTAGATAACAAAATGTACGATATAAAACTGTATAAAAGGCCACCTCCACCTGGCCTCGGAGACACTGCTATAGTCACTCGTAGGACTCACAGATGTTCAACAAGAAGTTTTTACTAGGCTATAAATTGTGCTTTTGCTTGATATAATGTATGTACTTCTCAATAAAATCCCTTTTTAAAAACTCAGTCCCGCGAACCTTTCATTTAGCTATATATATATATATATTATATTTATTCATATCCTGGCTTATCTTTATGGTTTGAAATAACCTGTGTACCTTATATAATTTTAATGTTACCTGTTTTTTCTCTACAAAATTTTATTTTTATAAACCCGTAGAATTCCTGTACAAAGAACAAACTTTATTTTCTTTTTTGATTCCGTTTGATTTTATTTGATTAATATTTATTTATTTATTTTTTCATTATTATTTAATTTGTTTTATATTATTTTTAATTTATTTTTATTTCGTTTCACTCGACTTTGGGGTACGTTGGACCAATTTCTACTGAATGCTCTGTGCCTTTCTTTTAGCTTCATTCTTTCTGATCTTATTTTTCTCCCCTCTTCAGAGATTTGGATTGTTTGTTTTGGTTTTACTTTGAATTGAAACCTCTCTTTTATTTTCTTAGTCCTTTTTTTTTGGGCACTTTTGTCCATGAGCATACTTTTTGTTATACGGAGTTCGATTAAGTCCTTTTCTGTTTCCTTAAACCAATTTGGTTTGGTCTTTTTGTTGAGGAAGAAGTCAAATTTTTTTTTAGTTAGTCTATTTAGGTTCAATCTGTGGATGTGTCCATAGAAATTCATTCTTCTCTTGCTCATTGTGTCTGAAAGTATATTATTTTTTATAAATTATTATTTCATTTGACTATAAAGACTAATGTTTTACGCCCTAAAAATCTCAAACAAACTAACGAACTGCCATGTAAATGTAATCTTTCCTAATTAATTGACAACCTTAAACGCTTCACTAGTTGTAATGACGGTTTTGTCTAAAACTTGTACATAATTTTTTAAAAAATAAATATTATTAGCTGGTGTTTTATGTAAAATAAACTGAATATTACTCCAATTTCATGGTATCTGCTTCCTGAACGATGGCCGGAGGCTAAACAACCTTTTCCTAAAAAAAAAAAAAAAAAAAAAAAAAACAAGAAGAGAGATGGGAAAAAATATAATAAAATGCCCTCTTTATTAGAATAACTAGACCATTATCCGCTGAGGGGAGGAAACGAAGGGTATAATGGCTGAGATAATGGGCTGAGCCTAAAGTAGGGTCATCTATAAGCAACAACTCCAACCACCCGGTTTGTGTTTGTTCAACAGAATTATTGCGGATTAGTCATATTATTATATCGGTAGAAATCGCTTATAAGTTCAATAAACCAATTTTTATAAATAAATTCCATTTTTATGATTTTTTTTTTTTTTAATTCTATTGATTGATGAATTATTTAAAAATTCTATTACTATTTTTTCTTTATTCTAGGAATTGTTACAAAGGTTAAACATTCATCATCAGTTCTAAAAAAAAATAATAATAAAAAATAAATTAAAAAAAAAAAAAATCCTCACTTTTCAAAATTTGTATGCAATAACCTAATAGTCCAGTAAAATAAGGGTTTGCCGAAGAAATAACAGCGGATCTTTTAATAAAATATTATTTTTGGTTTTTTATCTATAGCACGATAAAAAAGCATTTTTTGAAGAAAGTCTTAAAATATTAATTGTAGCTGGAACTAGTACCTGCATAATAAAAAAAAAAGAAAAGAAATCTGAAATCGGACCATTTTTCGCGAAGTTACGTTATTAGGAAAAAATGGAGAAATTGGCCAACTTGCCGTCAGTCCCACAGCTTCGCGAAAACACGTTTGTCGCACTCTTTTGGCTATAAATCTGAAACTATTTGTCCGATACAACATTCCTTTTTTTCATCTTAAAACTGATTAAATTTACTATAAGAATCTATAAATGAAGTTTTAATCAAACCCGGTAAAATGTACTTGCCAGCCCGCTAATGAAAACGGACTGTTGTAAAATCCAAGTTTTTTTTTGGCACATTTGTCGCTCTAACTCCTCAAATATTTGTTCGATCCCAAATTTCTTTTTTCTTTCTCAAAGCTGATTAAATTCGCTATCAAATTCTATATATTAAATCCTGTAAACCACCTAAGCTAGCACGCTAAATGTGTATGTTTTGGCAAAATATGTAAATTATGACATGTTCAGTAGACTGGAGTGGGTATTTCACGGTGTTAATTATGAGTTACATATATAGGATCTAATAGTAACTTTTAACCAGCTTTTATATAAAAATATTAATTTTTGGATCAGACAAACGTTTTTTGAGTTATAGTGAATAATGTGAAAAAAACAAAACATCTATTTTACAAAAGTAAGTGATTTTCAGTGTGGTAGCTTGTGTATTTCAAGAATTTTGATAAAAAAATTTCATATATAGGATCTAATTGTAAATTGAACCACCTTTCATATTGAAAAAAACATTTTGAACCGGACAAATACTGTCGGAGTTGCCGAAAACCATATATTTAACAACAGTACGGGTTTTTAGGTGTCTGGAATGCATATTTTAAGGGACTTGATTATAACTTCATACATATATTCCAATAGTAAATTTAACAAGCTTTTAGATGAAAAAAAAGTAATTTTAGATCAGACAAATATTTTTGTAGTTATAATGAAAAATGTACTACTAGTTGTCAGGGAACAACTAGTTTACTGTGCATGGCGGTGTCCTTTGAAGAAGCCATCTCTCTGATCCGATAATAAATTTAACCAGCAATTATATTAATAATCGAATTTGGATCGGACCTATATTTTTAGAGTTAAAGAGATTAAGGTGCCAAAAACACATACTAGTACGCTAAAAACCCGTACTTTTGTGAAATCCAAGTTTTTTTGGTAAATTTTTTTATAACTACAAAAATATTAGTCTGATCTAAAATTACTTTTTTTTCATCTAAAAGATTGTTAAATATACTATTGGAATATATATATATATATATATATATATATATATATATATATATATATATATATATATATATATGAAAGTTATAATCAAGTCCCTTAAAATATGCATCCCAGACGCCTAAAAAAAGTTCGGTACTGTTGTTAAATCCATGGTTTTCGGCAGATTATTCATTATAATTCCAAAAGTATTTGTCCGATTTAAAAATGTTTGTACATAAATTTTTGTGTAAGAAAAGCCACTGCACGTTGTCTAACACGGTCAAGAAGGCGGCAGCAAGCAAAATATGGTTCCATAAGGTCGTTTTCCGGAAATAACAGCTGAACTTTTTTTCTCAACGGATCTTAATGTATTTTTGGGTGCTGAATCTGAATATGAAGTTCGCTACCCCACGGTTCATACACAAAACCGCAACAACAACAAAAAAAAAACCCGCCCAAAATAGCGGTTATTGTCGGTTTTTTTATTTTAAACTATAAGTAGACAACGAAGGGTGTTTCGAAGAATGACTTCATATAATAAATTGTAGTAAGATTTAGGCTGGGTGCATATGAGCTGCAAAACAATCGGGACACTGAGATTGTTTTCTATCCTCTCTTTGATGCCTATCTGAGTTTCTGTGCATATGAAGAGAGAACGCGGCGTCTTATCTCTGTAATACCTGGGAAAATTTCCAACTGGATGGGGATTCTTTCTTCTTCAGTGTTGTGTGTTGTTTCTACCGAGATGGATAAAGCGAAAGTTGAAATCTATAAAAAAAAGTTTTATTTTCGTACTTTGTGTACAAAGACGTTTATAAAAGTCATCATAAAAGAAGATAATGGGTTCATCCATTTAACGTTGCGAGATATTTATGAACACTATTTTTATAGATTTAGGGAAGATGAACAAGAATTCTTATTATTTTCGAATGTCTATTAGTTTATTTGATGAATTGGCTGCAAGAATCAGCGATGCATTAAAAGGGCAAGAAAATGCAGTAAGAGTTCCCGTACCACATTTAGAAATGATTGCGGTAACATTGATTAACGCAAGAATATTATAGATTATTAAGATTATCCAATTATATGTAATGTTAAATAAATATTTGAAATGAAATTAATCATTATGTTATCGAAAACTCACTGAAAAAGCACCACATAGAAGGGACGCAACGATGTCTTGTGCACTGTCCCTATGTAACGTGTGTACTACCGAAACGCGGGGGATAGAAAATAACGCAGATAGGGGGAGGGACCAGAGGCAGCCCCAATCCTATCGAGATAGGCCGAGTGTGTCCGATTGCTGTCGGCGTGCCATGTGCATAGGTCTTACATTGCCAATGGATCTCTGACCATCCGATTAAAAACAATCTTTGTGTTCCGATTACTTTGCTACTCATGTGCACCCAGCCTAAGTACGTGCGAAATAAAAAATACCGAAATCGGACCATTTTTCGGGAAGTTATGGCTTTAGGAGCATTATAGAGATTGGCTTACCAGCAGTCAATCCCACCTCTCTGCAAAAACACGTTTATCGGCACTATTTTGGGCAATAACTCCGAATCTATTGGCCGATCCAAAATTTTTTTTTTTTATCTCAAAGCTTATTGAATTTACGTTAAGACCCTGCAAATACACACACTAACACGCTAAAACCCAGTACTGTTGTGAAATCCAAGATTTTTAAAAACATTTTTCGCTATAACTCCGCATATATCCGATCCCAAATTTCATTTTTCCATCTTAAAGCTAGTTAAATTGAATATGTGTAATTTAAATTAAATTCCGTGAAACAACCACTCCACTCGCTGAACATATAAAAATTGTTATATATTTAGCGTGCTGGCGTGGGTATTTTACAAGATTTAATCAAAGTTTATATATGGAATCTAATAATGAATTCATTAATTTTTAAATTTATCTATAAGGTTTATTAACTGTTAATTAAAAAATATAATTTATATAAAATAATAATTATAGACAGTGTGGAGAATACTTCTGACAGTAACGATATCTTTTAGAGGTCTCTTTGATTTCCTATTTAAGACATTTTTTTTTTATTGTTGAAAGTTTGGACACAGATCTCAACGTGTAACTGAATAATCCGTCTTCCACATCGCTGCTGTTATCTAGGAATTTTAAGTATTTTAATCTTAATAAAAAAGTTAATGAACTTTATGTCAAATTTAAAATTATAGAACATTAATAATTAATATGAGTAAGAGTGTATTCAAAGGAAAGCAATAAATTTTAACAACAATCGCTCTGTTTCGTTTTACGTTAAGTGATTTTGCGCATGGGCTTTGTACGTGCTTTTCAATTTACACTTGAGCTAAAGTGAAGTTTAACAACTTAGCCTTTCTAAATAGACTCAACTTCCCAAGATAATGTTTTCCCTCACTTAATGTAAACGAAGGTTCCTGTTTTACAAGTATTTACCATGTTGTTTAAATTACTAACTTCCTACAATTCCTCAATTCCAATTGAAACTTCAGAGTCAATTATGTTGAGGAGCTTCGAAAATTATTGATATTGAATGTGAAAATGGGAATTTAACAGGCATGTGAATTACTGTATAATTTTGTATTTGGAATAATGTTTTCAGAAATATTTTTTTTAATTTTAGAATAGATTAGGAAAACAATATCACTCTGGGACAAAGTCAAGAAAAATACAGAAGATAGATACAGAAATAAATAAAATTACAGCTGGTCAGAAGAGTCTTTTTTTTTTTTTTTTTTTATATATATATACATTTATTGAAATTTACAACTGTACAGAATATATACATCAAGTAAATGTATTGACAACGATTATAATAACATGTTAAAACTTGAAAAGAACTACTCATCAGTAGCACTTTATTAAAACTTCTACACTAGAAGGTCTCTAGGCTATCTTCGTTTCAGACGCCTCGGAGGATTATCAGGAATGGAGTGGGAAGCAAGTTGAGAAACTAACGGATTTGAGTGATTATGGAGCTTACTATAAAAGGATAGGTATCTGGTGTGGGCTAAATCAGCAACATATGGAACATTAAGATCTTTATGGATAAGTTTATTGGTGACAAAGTAAGGAGCATTGAGGATTTTACGAGATTGAATACGAGATGAATTAGATGATTTAGTGGAGCCCCAAAGCTCAACTCCGTACGTCCAAATAGGCCTAATCACAGTCATGTATATGAGTCTTTAGTAATTAATTGGGAGCTTTGAACGTTTGTCTAGTAAATGTTGAAGTAGTCTAAACGACGGGCATTTTTTTGTCGTTTTAGTCTTGAAGAGTCATTTAAAATAATAAATTTCATTTTTATAATTTATACATTCTAATTTAAACCTGTACATAAAAAAAAAAATAAATAAAAAAACATACATCCAGTAAAGTTATATTTGATAAGGTCCCGATGCCATCTTCTTTTCAGGTGATAAAAGTGGGGAGGGGTGTCAGGAATAGACTTGGATGCAAGTTGAGAGACAAGTGGATTTTATTATGGAGTTTATAATGAAAGGATAGGTATCTTTTATGGGCTAAATCAGCAACATATGGAATATTAAGGTCTTTTTGGAAATGTTGATTTGTAACAAAGTAAGGAGCATTGAGGATTTTTCAAGGATTTTGGAATGAAAGGATTGGATACGAGAAGAATTGGAAGGTTTACTCCGAGGCTCAACTCCGTATGTCGAAATGGGTCTAATTATCGTAATATTAATAAGTCTTTTGTAATTTACAACGAGTAGTTTCTGGTCTTCCATGTCTGGTAGGTTTAATCTAATCAAAAAAATAAAAACTATTTAAACCATGGCACAGCCATTTACTACTAAACATTCCTATCTGTATCTCGAATAAAAAATATTTTGGAACTACACTTCCAACTAGTAGACTTGCACCAATATTTTGTGCACTTTGTTTCCTAAGGAAGGGGAGGTGAAATATGAGACTTAAAAAATATACTTTTTTGAGAAAATAGCAAAAAGAAGAACCAAACGACGAATGTCTATAGAAAAAGTTTAAAAATTAAAAATTTGTTTTTATTGAAATCTAAGAATAAAACTTTTTAAACTTTATTTTTTAAGTTATTTTTTTTCCCAAATAATTAAAATTTATGATATTGTTTCAATTAGATGGTTTAATAGGACTGAAAACTGTCATTTAAATGTGTCTTTTGTTGTAAATCGGTAGTTTTGAGCGTTTGTCTAGGAAGTGTTGAAGAAGTCGAAAACGACGAGAAGTTTCCTGTCGTTTTAGTCTTGTATGAATAAATATTATAAAGAAAATAAATTTTGAGTTAAATTAAAATTTTCATGTTTTCATAAATCACCTCTCTAGTCCAAAAAAAAAAAAAAAATGACTGCTTGCGAATGACGGATTATTGTTTATTTACCTCTTTTAATGTGAATTTATAAAACGTAAACTCAAATTTCCTATAAATAATTTTGAAAAATTTAATGAGGGAATCTAAAAAAAGGCAGCACGAATCATAAAGGATTTTTTAAATGAAGCAGTTTGATGAGAAGGATTAACAAATCTGGGGCTGAGATCTGGTATTCAAAAGATGATCGAATGGACGAAGAACAAGGATTTTATGAATATGGAAAGGTTATTTGGATTTTTAGGATTGGTATAGACAGGTACAATGGAAGTATTGTCATCAAAAACTTCAACCGAGCCATCTCAACTCAGAATACCAGTGATATGAGAGCGCCTGGTGATCCTAAAAATTAATCTTATTGAAGAATTCATTAGTAAATTTATTTCGAGCTCACCAGCCGTCAGTATACTAAGAATCTTTAATCGAGGTAAGGAAGAATGTGGAAGGCAGCTCGCGGCGCAGCTCTAGGATTAAGATGGTTTTCCGGTTATTAGGGAAATATGATTATTACAAGAGGAAATATTCTCTAGAAACGTTTCACAGTAGGGAAAACAGCGATTCTAGAAGAGGAAAATCGAAGGTACGATTTTAAGCCCAAAATGGTTAGGAATGTAAAACACAAGTGTCTAATGGAACAAAAACAAGAATTCGCACTTGGAAATTTACTTCTAAGTAAGAGGAAATAAACTATTTCTAATGTTGACAGCTCAGTTGTGTTTGTAGCACCCTTGACCTAACGGCTAAAATTAATAAAAACTCGACTAGAATTGTTTAATAATCATTTTAAATATCCTTTTTTAAATTAGGAATGACATCTTCAAGCGAAAGTAATAGAAATAATTAGCTTAAAAATATATAAATGTACATAATGATTTTTCAATTCTTCCTGCAAGATTCGCTTGGATTCGCTTTGCCGTTTATGCACACTTATTCTAATAAAACCAAAGAAGTAAATTTGCAAAAATTATCTGCTACTATTCGCAACTTTTAAAGTTATGTATTTTTATTTAAGAAAAACGAGGCTTTTCCAAAAGAAAACTTTTTGAATTTTGGCAGAAAAAAATCATACTCCAATAAAAATGAAGGAATAAGAGAATTCATACTCTATTCGTTAAGGCAAGACGAAGACAATAAAGAAGAAATGTCGAATGAGTCGTTAAAGGCTGTACGAAATTTAACCTAATAAGACGGTTTGGTGTAATAATAAATACAATGTCCAGTGGATTCAATATTGACACCGATAAAGTCTAAGTGTATACAAATAAAACTGCAAAATTTTTTGTTAGTTTATATTTTTGGTATTACATGCCTTTCAGTATCCACCGAATTCTGATACATGGGACTGATTTTCGAGTCCACTATTCTTCCTGTTGGGTAGCTCACAGTAAGAGTACTCGAGTCTCTTAATAAGGACCTGCGAAAGTACTTACAGTAGTGATGGGTCGTTCTGGGTGGAACGGAACTTGGAACTAGTTCCAGCTTTGAACCGGTTTGGAACGAAACTAATCCCCCAAGTTTTTCGTTCCACCTGGGACGAAAACCAAGCCAAAAGACCTCTCGTTTCGTTCCAAACCGGTTCTAAGCTGGAAACAGTTCCAAGTTCCTTCCCCTGGTGTATTAGAGTTTCCTGCCGCTCTTGATTCCCTCCCCCCTTTCCATCGCCCCACCACCCCACGCATGGCCATCTTCAAAATAAACCTCTTTCTTTGAAATTTTCTATTCTACCGACAGAGCTCGGCTTCTTTCGGATTCAGAGAAATGAACCACGCAAGGTTTTACTGCATATGTAATCAAATAATGTTTTCGCCATTTGTTCAAAAGCTGTGCACAAGAGTTGATTACTCCTTTTTTCTCGGAACTAATGTAATTGAAAAATTCTCGCTCAATTGTGCACTATACTTGAACTGACATTTTTCGAAAAAAAAAAGAAAATTGTTGATTGAATACAACTGTTTTAAATGTTTGCATTGTTTTAATAAATATACTTAGCTATTTAAATCTTCTTAATATTATAGTACCTATACAATTTTAAAATAGAAGGAAATTAACAGCTCGAAGTCACAACAAGGGATGGAACGAAACGGTAGGTAGTCAATCTGATGGGGAACGAAAAATGGAACTGGTTCAAATAGTGGAACGGGACGTAAAATCTCTTTCCACTTTGAAGTCAGAACGGCCCTTCACTAACTTACAGACAACATAATTGGAGAAAATGTTCCAGAATAAATAAAATTATTTATTCCTCAGACCCTGTTGTATTTTCTGTATCTAATTAAAATAATATAGCCAATAATTTTTAAAAACATCAGTATTTGAAGAATATATGAAGACCGGAATCAGGCGAAAATCAAGATGAATATGAAGATGTTAATGATAATAACGACGACGATGATGAATAATGAAATTGTTTTAAATGTTCATTGCTTTGTTAATTTTTTTTTTATTTGTTATTATAAATTTAATAGATATATATTTTTTAATGATTTAAAATATATATATATATATATATATATATATATATATTTATATATAAAATATATATATAATATATATAATATTTTTGATTTTTTGATAAAATAACTAAAGATGAACATTTTCTTTCGCTTAGAAGTTTTTTTGGTTCTTTTTTAACCCAAAAACTAAACCAAAATAACACAAACTTTTCTTGATAACTTCCTTGGCATTTTATCTACAATTTTTTAAAAAATTTGTAATATAACTGCGAAATTTCATTGAATCTAGCGGCTTCAATATCTTCAAAATTTTACACTCTAATTTATAAGTAAAACAATTATTGTTTATTTCCCTTAAAAAATTTTAAATAATCTGATAACCCATTGAGCTTTTACTTAATTTAACATGTTTAGAAGACACGTGAATTCAAAACTTATGGTTTTGTGGTGAATAGTACTTTTGTACTCCTAGACTGGCTGTTTTCCCCACTGTGCCTAATCGTGATAAAGTGTTAGAAAATAGGAAAGTGAATTAAGTAAGGGTTTCGGTACAATTAGCAATTCCTTGATTATTTCTGGGTTTAGTATATAAGTATATATTATATAAACTGTACTCCTATAATGGAAGGTCTTGGTTTCAACATACTTGGTTTCAAACAAGTATTGTTTCAAGACCAACGATTATGCTAGGAGGGGATTAACATCATCTCTAGGTTTTTTTTTAAAATATTTGAACGCACACCCTTAAAGGCTGAGTGTGCTCAAAGAAGGTCTCCTGAAGCCAAAGTCGATCCACGATTAAACCATAAATTAATCAGTCTTAACCGCTGAGCTACCACGCTTCTAATAAATAACTATATATTTGACTTGAACGTCTGTTTTTAAAGGAAATCTTTGGGTATATAGTAATAGTAGTAGGAGATGAATCTCGAGAATGAACCTTTCTTTAAAAAAAAAAAAAAAAATACACATTTTTATAAGATGTATCGCAATTGAATTTTCAAAAGGCATATTTTTTTTTTTCATAATAAAGAAACTTTCTCATGTCTATAATAAACATTTTTAAACTGGACATAAACAAGTTTTACTATAATAAATTACAATATTTTTTCCAATAAACAAAACATTTTTTTTTTTTTCTCATTTACTGATATTTACAACTGTACAAAATAATATACATTAAGTAAATGTGTTAATAGTGAATGCAATGGCATGTAAATAACTTGTGAAGAACTACTCACTAGTAGCACTTCATTAAAATCTCCACTAAAAGGTCTCTAGGCCATTTTCTTTTCAGACGCCTCGGAGGATTATCGGGAATGGAGAGGGAAGCAAGTTGGGAGACTAGTGGATTAGAGTGGTTATGGAGCTTACTATGAAAGGATAGGTATCTGGTTTGGGCTAAATCAGCAACATATGGAACATTAAGATCTTTATGGATAAGTTTATTTTTGAAGGATTTTGGATTGTAAAGATTGGTACGAGATGAATGGGATGGTTTAGTGGAGCCCCAAAGCTCAACTCTGTACGTCCAAATAGGTCTTATCACAGTCATGTAGATGAGTCTTTTGTAATTTATTGGAAGCTTTGAACGTTTGTCTAGTAAATGTTGGAGTAGTCTGTAACGACGAGCAGTTTCTTGTCGTTTTAGTCTTGTATGTGGACTCCAAGTAAGACGTTTGTCCAAGTGGAGTCCTTGGTAGCGGATCTGTTCAACAGGGATTAGTGGAATATCATTAAACAAAAAGTAAACTTACTTCTTAAAATTATACTTTTTTACAATTTTAACATTTGAATTACAATTTAAATTTTTAATAAGGCGTATTGCCCCTTCTGGCTTGAATATATTGTCCGAATCTCGAAGTAATATTAATATAAATATTAAAAAAGTATGGATTAAGGTTAAAACCAAGAAATATGGGCTTTGCAATTCCTTTTGAAGGAAGGTGCAGATCTGAATTAAATATATTTCAGATTAGAATTAAATATATACTCTAAACAAAGAATGGTTCCGGCTTGTTCCTAAAATATGTTATGCTTTTACTTAAATGCACTACAACAATGTTTCCTAAACCCTTACATACAAAATGGTGAACAGTGAATTTATATTTAGAAATATCTCCTGGGGTCCCAGCTAAGACACCAACGAGTGGCGTATGAGGTTGGTCAAAGATTTCTATTTTGGTTTACATTCTCAATTTGAATATAAAGAAATTCTACAAACTTTAGAACTATTTTTAATTATAAAATACACTTTTGTTTTTATTTTATAAGAACGTATTTTACACAGTATTTTTAAAGTAAAAATAGCGTATTTGCATGGATGGAAAGAAAAAACATTCTCTTTTCCCAAACATACAAAAAATATCAAAATCGGATCACCTGAAGATAAGGCACTGAGCTTCAAAACGAATTTTAAATTCATGCCCAACCAATTTGAAAATGCAATTTTGTTGATAATCAAAACATAGGTTTTTTTTTTTTTTATAAATCAACAACAAAAAATAAAATAAAAAATTTGTAAGGTTAAAATTTCTTCGTCTGAAAAGAAGTCAACATTGCCCCTTAATCCACTTTTAGATTAAAATGTTTTGGTGGATCAGGAATCATAATAATTCCATGTATAATTTATTTTTATCTCTTTATTTTGGGAACCTTTGTGTAAAATAATTTAGTATTATTCAATTTCAAAACTTTTATTATTCCTTTTTTTTTTAGATACAGATAGGTATCTGCTAATAATACGTGATAATAACATTAAATAAATAGATGTCTTAGCGAACTCAAAGGTTCGATGCCGACTCTACCAATATCTGATCACACAACTGCCTCTAATCCACCACATCATAACCCAACTACACTGGATCAACCCTGGCGTAATCCTTCCATATACGTCTCGGTCAACCCCTCAGACGTTTGCCTGATAGCTCAAAACTGATTACATTTTTTTAGAATTTTGTCATTATTAAATACAACGACGTGTATGCCCATTTTAACCGTCGCTTGCTATTATTACTTGAACTATATTTAACGCATAAATCTCTCGCATTGCCGCATTGTCGGGCATTCCAAATCTTCCTGTATACTTTTCCTTTTTTGGGGGGTCAAATTTGCAAAACAGTTCTTTTTTCCTCATTTTCAAAAGAGTCTTTCTTCTCTAATCAGAAGTGCACACGTTTCACATCTATAGAGAACTGTAAGTGGTATAATAGTCTTATATATTCTAATTTTAACATTTACGCGTGAGCATAACCCGGCTTTTAACCCTAGATATTTGAACTGTTCTGCGTATTCAAATTTAATCCAGGAAATACCTGCATTATTAAAATTATCATCTTCTTTACTACTAACTGCATATTTCGTTTTGTTAGCATTAACTACTAGACCCTAATCATTACCGGATTTTATGAACGTTGTTGTGGTTAATTTAATAGTTTCCTCATCTTTATCATTTTTTTTTTCCTCATGCGAACTCCTTCAACTCAAACCTTCAGTTATTATACCGTACACGCCAATCAGATTTCTATACTCCTGTGCATTTCTGTGCTGCTTTCGACAGATCTTTCGTAATCCGATCATCTTCTCTGGTAACCCTCTCAACATTCTTCATTCAATTAACCTTTCGACTTTCAAATACCATTTCTTTAACTACCTACTATCTACCCAGATTCTGTCCACCGAAAACTGCCAATAGCCACTTTTCGGTTGCATTAAATGTGATTAGTTTATATTCATGAAATTTTATTGTTTTTTTTTTTAATTAATTTTAACTTTCCATTACTTTATATTATTATTATTTTTTTTTGTTATTGTCATTTTCTTCACCCAACAGCACCAAATAACCCTATAAACGGAATTTTATCACTTGTTTCTAGGCCTTTAATAACTTAAATGTTTTAAAATAATATTATTAAGTGGAGCTAAATTATATTAACCCAAACTGTTGAAATAAGCGTTTATTATAAATTAATTTCAATCAGTTGGTGAAAAATAAGTAATAGCGCCGTATGACAGACCCGCTAAGCACACTAACTAATTTGCTGTGCGGGTCTAGCATACTAAACGGTGTTACGAATATACTATCAACAAGTTTATTTATATTTTTATATGTTTATATATATTATATAATATATATATATATATATATATATATATATATATATATATATATATATATATTCGTAAAGTATTGCAACACCCATAATTATCGAGATTTTCCTGGCTATTACCTTAATCTATACTTGATTTATATTCATATAATTATTATTTATTAAACGCGAGACATTAAGGATTAGACACATCAATGTTTTCCCCTTTTAATAACAAACGATGGAATTTTAGATTATTTTTTTCAAATTTCATTCAGTCCATGTTTATCATTCGTTTCGTTATTTACAAGTATGCCAAGACTAGTGGAAGCAGTCATTCAAGCCAGATGGGGGCAATATGTCTTATTAAATATAAATTAAAAGTTTTTTTTTTTGTTTTTGTTTTTGTTTTTTTCCATTTATTGATATTTACAACTGTACAAAATAATATACAACAAGTAAATGTGTTGACAGTGAATACAATGGCATGTAAATAACTTGTGAAGAACTACTCACTAGTAGCACTTCAATAAAATCTACACTAAAAAGTCCCTAGGCCATCTTCTTTTCAGACGCCTCGGAGGATTATGAGGAATGGAGGAGGAACCAAGTTGGGAGACTAGTAGATTGGAGTGGTTATGCAGCTTACTATGGAAGGATAGGTATCTGGTTTTGGCTAAATCAGAAACATATGGAACATTAAGATCTTTTTGGATAAGTTTATTGGTCACATAGTACGGAGCAATGAGGATTTTTCGAAGGATTTTGGATTGCAAAGATTGGATACGTTAAAAAGTTAAAATTGTAAAAAATAAAAATTTTAAAAAGTAGGTTTTCTAATTTTTTTGTTTATTTAAAGAAATATTGTATTTTTTTAAAAATAAAAATTGTTTATGTCTCGTTTAGGAATATTTATTACAGTCTTCAGAACCTTTCTATACTTTTTTTATAAAATTCAAATATTTCACATTGCTGCGATACTTTTGACAGGGAGTTTATATATAAATGATGAACAAAGAATAAATAGGTATTACAAACGAGAGCTACTTTGATAAAACGCGCTATTAAAACGAAAATCCTCCGGGCGGACACAATTTACTGGCATAGATTAAACATAGAATGTGCTGCAATCGCGATAAGAGCCCATGTTGGCAACCCTTGGCCGATATAAGCCTTTTTATGGTATCAGTGTTAACTGGTGATTTTATAAACGTGTCCAAACCTCATCTGGCCTGGCGTATATTTCATTGATCACAAATCTATTATTATTTTTTTATTTCTTTTTGTTTTTTGTTTCTAATTGATTTCTTTAATTTATAAAATTTATTAGACAAAAAAAGGTAACTTGAAGAGTTACTTTGAACAAAGTTGTTGACACCTTTTAAAGATAATGTTAAAAGATAGTGTAACTTTAAATATTGTGTTATTGCCTGTTTTGCTATTTAGTGAATACAAACAACTATTTTCATTCATATTTATATTTGCTGTTCTCCGAACAATATATTTTCCTAATCCTTGGTAATTATACATAGTCAAAATGATACCAAAGCCCGAAAAGCCACCTGAACAATGTTCCTCATGTCTTCCTATCCTTTCTCTTGCTAATCATGGGTAAAATTCTAGAAAAACTCATCTTAAAATGCTTGTATCCCATCCCAGATTCCAATCATATAATTCCAGATCATCAGTTTTGATTCCTAAAATCGCACTCCACAATCCTGTGGAATGTAATCCACGGGAGTCTTTCTCGATTTGGAACAAGTGTTTGACCGAGTCAGGCTCCCAGGGCTGCTCTACTCCTTAAATTCCTACTTCCAACATACTTCCTAATTATCCGTTCCTATATCAGTGATAGAACTTTTAAAGTTAATTTATGATTAACATTTTCCTATTGTTCTCTCTTTACCTAATCTGCCGGTGTTCCTCAAGGTGGTATCCTAGGTCCTATCCTCTACAGAGTGTACACCGCTGACATCCCAACTCATCCTACCACTGTCCTCACCACTTACGCTGATGACATATGTGTTATCAGTAAACAATGATCCCTTTATTGCCTCTCAAACACTCCTAACCCATATCAAAAACTTCAAGAATAGTATCAAAAATGGAGAATCAAAATATATCCGAATAAATCTCACCAAATAACCTTTATCCTTCGTCGTAAACCTACAAATTCCTGTCCTACAGTATCCTTTAATGATGTTCCACTAATCCCTGTTAAACAGATCCACTACCTAGGAATCCATCTGTACAAACGTCTTACTTGGAATTTACATACAAGACTAAAACGACAAGAAACTGCGCGTCGTTTTCGACTACTTCAAAAACGAATTTACTCGAAAAACGTTCAAACCTTCCAATTAATCACAAAAGGCTCATTCACGTAACAGTTATCAGACCAATTTGGACACATGGAGTTGAGCTTTGGGGCTCCACTAAACCATCCAATTCTTCTCGGAGCCAATCCTTAGAAAAATCCTAAGTGCTCCTTACTTTGTCACAAACAAACTTATTTACAAAGATCTTAATGGCTTTACGTTTCTGACTGATATCGTTCCTTTATAGCAAACTCCACAATCATTCAAATCCATTTACAAGTTGCTGAAATGCTGTGATAGTTATTTTTCAGCACATTTTGTTTTACTTTGTTTAACTATTGTTTGCACGTGTAAATATTAATAAATTATTATTATTTTTGTTTAAACTGAAATTCATTTCAGGCCCCTCGAGCTCAAAATTATTGTGAATTGATATTTAATTTGTTATTTAAAAAACTTTTTATTTGATCCATTTTATACATTTATATTTCTATGGGACAGGATTCTCTTACCTCCCCGAAAACTCCAGGATGGCTGGAAAGAACACACGTTTTGGGGAGTGAATTGGCGGAGACAAGGATAAAGATTTGTGCAGGAGCTCCTTGGGAAATATTTCGAGAGATATCAGGTGTCTCGGGGTTTTCTCCTTTCCCCTCCCTCATTTAAATAATACAATACCAGGGAGAGATTGCGGTAGAGGCAACAATACCGCCACTGTCAACTGCTCAAAATAATCGTTCCTCTTCCTCGCAACTTCAATTGAGACGTTATTACATCAATTAACTTATTAGGAACGATATGTAAGTTAATTGCGGAACGTTTTGTAAGTTAATCGGCGCTGAAAAAAAAGTCTCTTCATCTACGACGATCAAATATGTATTTTTCTTTTACGTAAAGCCACTACTACATGTAGTCAGGTGAAAGAAAACCAACCAAAAAAATTGTTTCTGTTAATTTGTTAACTATTTATTGATATTTACAACTGTATATATTATATACAAGAAGTAAATTTGAGGAAAATGATTGCAATGACATTTCTATAACATGTATAGAAGTACTAACTTGATACACTTTAATAGAAGTTCTACGTTAGGTCTCTTGGCCATCTTCTTTTCTGATATCTCGGAGAAATATTGGGATGTGAGTGTGAGGCAATTTAGTATCTGGTTTGGACCAAATCAGCAACAGTTTCTAATTCCTGCCGACTTTTGTACATTACTTCAACAGTTTCTAATTCCTGCCGACTTTTGTACATTACTTTATTATTGTTAAAAAAGTGGTACACGTTAAGTAAAAACGTAGCCTAGGGAAGGTTGGTAGAGACTCATAACAAAGTAACAATTTCATATTATTTTCTTGTTTGGTCCCTTCTGTGCTCTTTCGATTTGAAAATTTTCTCTGCCAATTTTTGAACAGTTCTGGGATTTTTATTTATTTTCTTTTTAGGCTATTTCCCTGCCATTAATTCCTAATTGTCATTCAAATCACTATTAATTATCAAATGATTGTTTTTAGTGTTGCCTCGGGCCCAAGAGATGTTCTTCGACTGAATCCTGAACTGCAAGTATATTTCTCATTTTCTTCACTGTCTTCTCAATCACAACCATCTCTTTTGTCAAATCACTATTTATTTTTAATCAATTACACAATCTTTTAAAATATACTTTGATCCTTTACATTATATATTTTTTATTTTACAACAAATTTAAATAATTATTTATCAAAAATCATGAAATATTTATACCATACTGCCCTTTTAAGTGATTTTTGAATAATACAACTATTAACCTCAAATTTAGATGGAAATTTTCTCTTCTTCGACAAAATGGAATATAATTAAACTTTCCACTCATTTTAACAAATTCGATTAATATAATATGTGTGATAATTGGAGACATTCTCAAGTTCACGACGGATCTGAATTTTTAAGAAATCTGACCAACGAAAAGGCTCGCGATTTTGTA
This sequence comes from Euschistus heros, assembly GCA_003667255.2. Lineage (NCBI taxonomy): Eukaryota > Metazoa > Arthropoda > Insecta > Hemiptera > Pentatomidae > Euschistus > Euschistus heros. Next base: position 146,373 of record RCWM02000253.1, on the reverse strand, counting down.
ATTTTTTGTCATAAATATAAGTCCTGATATAATAGGACAAGACAAGGGACATTCGACAAAGGATATAATAAAAATAATGAAGGCACGAATGACATCCATAGTGGCTGCTGAGTTTTTTATATTTCGTTTCTCTGGTTTTCCCTTACTAATGAATTCTCGTAATTACATAATTATATAGTGCTGCACTGACAATATAGGACTTGGGTTAACAAGTCTAAAAGGAAAAAATAATATAAAACAAAAAATAAACTGGAGATGTTGAATTTCTTTTATTATTTTGATTTTCTCCTCATATTATACCTATCTATTCAAACAAATAAAATAAACATGTAACTGGTTTGATCAGCTACATATCTCCTCCAATTATATATATATACTATTATATGAAAGTACCATCCATTTTTCGTTTCTGATCACTTAACACCATAATTATCTGTACTAAATTTACCTACATTATCTTCGCAGTTCAAGAAAGGTTTAGCAATAATAAAATTTCTATATTTTGATTGAATTGTTGTTAAAAAAGCAATAAATATGTGACAATAAAAGTTTGCTTAGTTCAATTAAATTTTTATATAATAAAACTACAAATATGCAGTGTGATATGTGACCCCAGTGAAGTTTAAAACTCGAACAAAATGTGGCCATTCTGCAACCGAGTCTGCATTGATAAAACAATTGAACCCATCTCTAGCCAATATTAACTTCATTATCTTCATATTTCTAGAAATTTTCAGCAATAATAAAATTAAAGTTTTGAAAATTTAAACGTACAATGATAAATTGCAGGAAACTAGCTTTGCCTCAATTTCATATACTTTTATAGTTAGAAATCAATATTCAACCAGATAAAACCTATAAATTTATTTCTGTCGATAATTAATATTAAAATTATTAACAAACACGAATGTCGATCCTATACCTTTACTTTCTCATATTGTGTGTAAAAATATGATCCATGGGCCTTAAGTTGTAAGCACTGATAATGCAGTCTATTATACTCAAACGTTTCATAATAGTTTCTCTCCGTTTGGATTACCAACTCTTGCATTATAATTAAATATTGCAAGTCTAATTGCGTAATATTTAAACATCTAATCAGTGCAATTTTAAACAGAATAAAATTACTCCAGTGTGTAAAAATATTATAAGATAAGATATATTATTTTTGGCTATAAATAAATAAAACTTGAATTATTTGTTAATATTATCTAAGCTCTTTACATATAGGGGCAGGCGAGAGGAGATGCTAGTATGTATATAATTATGGAACCTTTTCTTAGCCCACATCATTACAGTTTTATAAATATAAACATTTTATTACACATAGGGGTAACAATGAAAAGAATGGACCTCCAACATAAGAAATTCGTTCCATAACCACAGTAAAAATAAATGTGTCTATTTCATAACAATTTCCTCCATTGTTCAATTCGTCGGAAAAACTCACAATCAGTGATCTTTAAAATAAACATATGATGTTAAACGATAAAACGGTTGATGGTTAGTTATCGTTTAAAAAATATATTTTACGTCACATTTTGAACTTGCTTGAAGTTATCATTTATAACTTGGCAATACTCTGTTATTGTTGAGTTGTTGAATAAAGCCAGTATCGATCGACACTATTCTCCCCCCCCCCCCCCCGTGGTGGGTTAATGTTAGTCCTTCCCGTGTGAGGTGTCACTCCAGCCGTTATTGAATAACCACCGCTGGATATTCCAGGGGCTAGATGTGTTCTAGTATAGCCAGCCTGTCACTTATCAGTGGTGACATCGGTTTGCTTATTCCCTTTTTATTCATATTAAACATTAATATTTCCAATCACAGTAACGTATAATCGAATCGAATATCGGAATAATAATAATACTACTACGCATTAAAAAAAAACAGTGTGAGCAGTCAGTAGGTCCAACGGTAGAAGCGAAGCTATATAATATATATTACATATAATATAATAATAATAAAGATATTGTGACGCACGATTAAAAAAACACCTAACTCTTCCTAAACATTTTAATTATAAACTCTAGTACAAAACATGTGTCTATATTATAAATAAATTATTTTAGAGTTTATACATATTTGTTATTATTTATTTATATAACTTTTATTGAGTAATTATTAAAATCTGCCACAAATGTGGGCAATAAGTAATATAGATGGCACATGATTATATTCACACATTATGTACAAAGAGAAAAAAAAAATAATAACAATAAAAAATAAATTACATATATAAAATAAAATAATATAAAAATAAAACATTCAGTAGGTAAAAATAAATAAATAGTAATAATAAAAAATAAAACAAAATTAAATTATAAGTTAAAAACACGATCGTACTTTATTTACAATACACACTCATCCTGGTCCATCCCAGCCAGACCCCTCCCTTCAATTATGGAGGAACAAGCCAGGCATAAAGAGGTCCAAGCTCTTCTCTCTCAGCTGCGACACTGGTGTAAAAAACCCAGTAGAGGCTGAGTGAGAGCGCTATAGTACATTCACGCCGGTCATGAGTCGAAAGGCTGGCCATTGCCAGAACTCCATAATAAATAAATTTTACAAAAGATCTTGGGGCCACTGCCGTTTTAGTCTGCAAGATGGGTGGAGCTGGATAGAGGTTGCGCCAGAGGGTTAGGATGAAAGGAAAGGTTGCGATGGAATTTCGAAAATTTAAGAGGTATGAGGTCGAGGACGTGTGGTATATTGAGATCGTTATGTAGGGTTTTGTTGGAAACATAGTAAGGAGCATTTACTATAGTTCGGAGGATTTTGGATTGGAAGGATTGAATGCAATTGATATAAAAACTGGAATACATGGATTATTGAAATATGTTGTAAATATAAAACATTAAAAATAATAACAATAATAAATATTTTGAGAAACTGCTAAACTGTGAGGAGCCAAAGGAGAAATTGAAAACAACTGATAATACTCCTCTGATGGAGAGCTGGACGACATCATCGCATACCTAAAGAACAATAAAGCGGGAGGGGAAGATGGAGTTATCGCTGAGATGTGGAGACTTACTGGGAAAAACTTCAGGAAAATAATCACGGAAATGTTGACATCTGGAACAAAGAAGAAATCCCAAAAGAATGGAATACCGCTCTAATACACCCACTACACAAGAAAGGGGACAGATCTAATGCAAGCAATTACAGAGGAATATCCTTGCTGTCTGTAACATACAAAATCTTCTCTAAAGCTCTCCTAAACAGGTTATACCCACAAGTAGACCCAAAAATCGGAGAATACCAGGGAGGTTTTAGGAAAATCAGATCATGCCAAGAACAGATCCTGAGCCTCAAACTCCTGATCAGGCACTACAGAAACAAAAGCAGGAAAAACCTGTTCATCTCTTTTGTGGATTTCAAGAAAGCTTATGATTCCGTGGATATAGAAACTCTACTCAGAATACTCCAAGAATATGGTGTCGATCAGAAGACCAGAAAACTAATAGGATTAACCCTGTTGGAAACCGAGTCGAAAGTCAAGTACTAGGGACACATCAGCAAACCCTTCCAGATCAAAACGGGTTTCAGGCAGGGAGATGGTTTGTCGCCAGTTCTGTTTAACATGGTACTGGATAGGATCATGAGGGAATTATGGAGAGAAAACGACTCAGGAGCAGTACTGGGAACCAAAAGGAATTTCGTAAAAGTTAGATGCCTCGCCTATGCGGATGATCTCGCCCTTCTTGCAGAAACTGAAGAAGAAGCAATTGCCCAGATAAACGCATTATCAAAAATCGCCAGGAAAACGGGCCTACAAATTTCTGCAGAAAAAACAAAAACAGAACTCATGACCACAGACATAAAGTACAAGAAAAAAGAAGTGGACACCATTTGTGGGAAAATTAAGTTTACACAAAAATTCAGATATTTAGGAGAAATCATCTGCAGTAATGGCTCGGATCGAGAGAGTTTTAAGGAGAAAGCCACCAAACTGGAGAAGCTATTTTTCAATATCAGGAGCTTCTACAATAAGAAGAATTTATCCTTCAAAGCCAAGGTCAGACATTATAATACAGTAATTAAGCCCGTGATACTCTATGGGACCGAGACATCTTACCTCCCTAGCATGGAAAAGCTGCTGTTGAAGGTAGAAAGAAAGATACTCAGAAAAATCTACGGACCAAGAAAGACATAAAAGGTTACAGACTAAGGTCCAACAGAGAAATCTATAATAACAACAAGAGTCTAGAAACCGATATCAAAATAAGAAGACTGAGATTCTACAGGCATGATGAGGATGAGTCCTGAAAGATTGAACGGGAAAATCTTCCGACATTTCCAACAGCAAAAGAACACATCTGGGTTTTTTAGACAAATTAAAGATGATGACATGAATTCAATGGGAATAAAGGATACAGACTACCAAGATAGGGAAACATATAGAAAATCGTTTGACATAAAGGTCTTCGTGGGAAGGGAAAGAATAAGGAGGAGTGGGGCTTGGACGGAGGAAAGAAAAGCCAAAAAAACATGCAGAACGAATGAGGAAGTTTTGGGAAATGAAGAAAATATCATGATATTCGCGTGGTCTATAAGGCCTTTTCGCGCCTAAAAAAAAAAAAAAAAAAAAAAAAAAAAAATAACAATAATACCAAGATATTGTAATACACAATAAAAAAAATAGTTATTTACATAAAATGCATCCAGAATAAAAGTTATTGACAAAACATACAGAAATAATTGAAACAGATATTTGACATGGTACTGCAGTTTCAGTTACATCATTCATGATTTACTCTAGCGAAATATTTGTATATATGTATAATATAATATTACTACAGAAGCTTCGCTTCAAAATTTTTATTTATTTTGAGTATTCATTGAGAAATTCTAAAATTTTTGGTATTTGATTTTTTAGACGAGGGATTTACAAGACGGGGGTGTTTTAATTGTAATAATACGCTACGATGGCAGTCTATAATGGTTAACATATCCCAAATTACATAGCATATATTTCATATCCACATATCCAATTCGTTCCTTGAGAAATTGTTCCTTCCCTGATTTTTATATTTTTATGTGTGCTAAATTTGAATTTGAAGGAAAAAAAATCAATATAGCACTATTTTTTGAGAAATTAGACGTTATTTTTGAAATATCTAAAATAGCGTATTTTTTATTTTTTTTTTCAATCCTATTAACATTTTTTAAGACTTTTATTATTACAAGCGTGCAGAATTCGAATCAATAGTAAAAAAAAACAAAAAAAAAAAACTGTATCAAGTGCCATTTTTTAGAGATTCGAGGTTGCTTAAAAAAAAAAATAAAAACTGAAATGGCTCTTTTTTCATACATTTTATAACACTTTTTTGTTGAAAAACAGTAATATATAAAATAATTATATTTAATACTGAACATAATCAATGTGTATATTTTTACTTTTGTACTCAACATCACGTGTCTCCCGTTTTAGTGTCCAACAGTAGTCGGTAAACATCTTCTCATTGCATTTACCGTTATATCTTTTTTTCTATTTGGGCTATCTCTTGATGAAATCATACTCCCTGTTTATCTAAAGAAATTCGTGTGGGAATGTGAAAAATGAATTTGTGAGGGCATGTTGTAACCCATGGTCTCATAAAAAAAGCAATTCTTCAACTTCTTTTACGCAAAAAAGACTAATACTTATGCTCTCCAATTTTTTTCATACTCTAATACATTATAAAAGCTTCAAAATCAAATATTTTTTTAGTTTTTAGTTAATGCTTTCAATGATAACAAAATAATCGAAATGTAAAAAAACAAACAAATTTTTCGAACTTTCCAATTTGGACTTCGGATTCGTGTACATCAAATATGTTTATGCTTTAAACATAATAAAATAACATTTTTGTTTAAGGGAGCATTTTGATGCAGAACAGTTTAATTCATCAAGTTTAATAGGACTGTGCTATATACCTATGTAAATTATTATATAGTCATTTGCAGACAGGTGAAGGTGAAAGATAACTTTGAAGCAGTCGCTTCTGTAGATATTGGAGGGAATCGAAAAACCTGATGTGTCGTCTGTGTCTGTTAATAAACTCTAGGACAGTGAGGATATTAAAGATTTGGCGGGTTTCCGGTGGTTTCTACTTCCGCAGCGGCGTTGTTTCCACACTTCTTCGCAGTATGGCGTCTTATTAGACACGTTGGTGACGGCGTTTTGCGCCATCTGATTCTTCGGGTTCGTTTAATAAGTTTTTTTTATTTATTTGAAAACATCCCCCCTCGTGGCTTCAACCGCTCTCATACGTAAATAACTTAAATAATTTTAACTAATAATTTCATTTGTTTATCTATAAAAAAAAAATCTTGCACTGAATTATGCAATTGGGCATCAATTATTCAGTGATATTTTCACGCATAGCAGTCATTTATAAAGAGTTAAAAAGATGTTTGAAGATTACGTGAAAAAAAAAAAGCTTTGTTAGACATCCAATTGTTATCATATTTCAACGTACGAGTTGGTAATCCAGATGGACGGAGAATCTTATTAAACTCTTACGGATAATGGACTTCATTATCAGTGCTTACAACTAAAGGCCCATGAATAATGTTTTTACACACAGTATCAAAAAGCAAACGGATAACATTTTGATTTGGTTATAATTTTTATTCGACAGAAATAATTTTATTGGGTTCCTCTAGATGAATTTTAATTTCATAACATAAAAGTATATGACTGTGTGGCAAACCTCGTCCCTGCCACTCAACGTTGTACATTTAAGTTTTTATAATTGTAAATTTAATTATTGATAAACATTCCTAGAACTATGAAGATGATAGTTATAGACTGATGCTACCTATCAGTCAATTTTCGAAATTTTTTTAAAAATTATTTATTGAAATTTACAGCTGTATATACAAAAAATAAAATGCATCAAGTAAATGTGATGAAATAGATAAAAATGACACGCCACTTGTTTTTACAGCAACTACCCTTTGGTAGCACTTATAAAGGTTCTACATGATGAAGCACTATATTAGAAGGTCTCGAGGCCATCTTCTTTTCAGGCGCCTCAGAGGGTTATCTGGAATGAAATGAGAAGCAAGTTGTGATACTAATGGATTTGAATGGTTGTGGAGTTTGCTGTGAAAGGATTGATATCTGGTTTGAGCTAAGTCAGAAACGTAAGGTATATTAAGATCTTTGTGGATAAATTTGTTTGTGACGAAGTAAGGAGCATTTAGGATTTTTCTAAGGATTTTGGATTGTAAGGATTGGATACGAGATGAATTGGATGGTTTAGTGGAGCCCCAAAGCTCAACTCCGTATATCCAAATTGGTCTAATTATTGTCATATACGTATATTAGTCTTTTGTAATTAATTGGAAGGTTGGAGCGTATGTCAAGTAAATGTTGAAGCAGTCGATAACGAGGGCAGTTTCTTGTCGTTTTAGTCTTTTATGTGGATTCCAAGTAAGACGTTCGTCCAGATAGAGTCTTAGGTAGTGGATCTGTTCAACGGGGATTAGTGGAACATCGTTAAAGGATATAGTAGGACAGGAAGTCGTGGGTTTACGACGGAGGGTGAAGGTTATTTGATGGGATTTATTTTGATTCTCCATTTTTTGACACCATTCTTAAAGTTTTATGAAATGGGATTGGAGTGTCTGGGTGAATTTTCAAAGTTAAATTTTTTTAAACATATTTTATCGGCATAAATATTGTACACTCCCACAAATTCAATATAATGTAGAACGGATTTTGTGAAATGCCATCTTATCGGAAATATGGGCCAAAGATAATATACATACTACATTTACAACACCATACCTGTACGAAAATTGAACTTGATGGATAAAATACATGATTTACTTTTTCCCAGAAAAATTCATATTATTACTTCTCACACTGAACTCGGTTCCTTACAGCGTAATCTCGAAGGCGGCGGGGGAAGACTATAATATATATATATATATATATATATATATATATATATATATATATATATATATATATATATATAACAGATACAAAAAAAAATACTAATAAATAACTATACAAATAAATAATACTAGTAAATAACTTATAAAATCATAATATGTAGTCGAATTCTACAAACAAAGGAGTAAACCGAAAACAAACCTAATGAAGTGGATTGGTGAAATCAAAACTGATCTTAAACTGGCCTGAATCACACCAGAGGATATTCCAAACCGTGTAGTTTTCGGGTCAAAAATTTACAAGTGGCAAGTTGACCAGGAGGAGAAACCTAAGAAGAAGACTGGAACAACATGGTCTCAAGAGAGAAAAGAAGCCCACAGCAGAAGAATGAAGGAAGTGATGAGAAAGAAAAGCAGTGTGAAAAAAAAAAAAAAAGGTGAAACTAGATCAAAAATGTAAAAAGAGGATCTTATGTTATTACATTTATTTATTTATTATTAATATAAAATTCACCTCAAAAACAGGTATTCATCAACACATTCTGCATTCAGAAGCTAACGGCAAAATTAAGGTCCATGTTCATTATTATTAGGTTTTAAACCTTACATTGAAAATCTAATAAAATAAATCCTAAATAATAATAATAAATAAATAAATGTAATAACATAAAATCCTTTGATCTGGTGTCGCTTTATTGACATTATTCCTTTATTTTCTATTAAACAATATTTTTTTTCTTTGCTTTTTATTCCAATGAAGAGCTTATTATGTTTAAAATGCACGTTTTCATTAAGGGATTATCATAATGTTTTATTTACACAAGCAAACGATTTGTATGCCAAATGAGAACACCATCTTTTTTCGGGTTCCAAAGTAAATTTCTCCCTAAAATCGAAACGGAATCATTACTTTTAACATATCAATCGAAAGCCGATTTAAATTTTCAAGTTTTTGTGAGATTTGCAGTTTTTTGGATGGTTTTTTTTCAAAAAACGGTGAGCGTTGAAGCAATATAAGACATTTTAACACCCCTGCACCCCTAAATAAGGTGAAGATCAAGCTGTTCTTTAGATCACATGTTTTAATATTCAAGGTTACATGTACTCTGCTCTTATAGGAAATTAAATGCTAAATCCGAAAAATATTTAACCAAAATGGAGATATTACAGCTTTTATGGCTAAAAAAAAAAATTTCCTCAAAACATTTTTTGATTTATCGTATATCTGTAACGGATTGTAATAGAAAGGTGAGGTCTGCGTCATTTTTCTACATTTTTGATCTAGTTTCACCTATTTTTTTTCTTACACTCAGAGGTATTCGCCCTGTATATCCAAATTAGACATTTAGTTAGAAACCCTCAAGTCAAGTCTACCCTCTCCCCACTTATGGGTGGAATAAGTCAGACTCAGAAAGAGGTCCCAGCTCTGTCAGTTGCCTCACAGGAATCAGTATTCAGTGGAGGCTCAGTGTGAGCACTGTTGCTGTAATAAACATAAATCTACATTACAAAAAACGTGACAGGGATTTTGCCAGAGGATTTGGATGATTCGGCAGAATCACGAGAATATAGAAAAAAATATATAAATTACAAAAGGTATTTTTAGTTCATTTAAATTTATTCTGAGGACTTGGAAAGATTAAATGCGTTTGGTATTGGGTTATATTGGTGTCCCCTACAGCCCATGTCCAAAGATTCAAATAGGTTTCAAGATAATTTTGTATATGAAGATTATGCTATAAACAAGAACATGAGATTATTATTTCTAAACATTAGTTTTGAAATTTAGATAATATTATGAACAATACAAATTATTTAAGTAAAATTAAAATGATAAAAATGAATGGATATTCACGTTTTTTAACAGGTGACATTTTCAGGAGGAAGGATTGGGCAAAGTAATCAAGCCGAAACAGACCGGGCTGAGTAGATAGCGCTCTTAAAGAAAGTTTGCTAACGGAGATTGAGCAATACATTCGAGTAGTTTAGTCAGGTGAGGGAAGGGAGAAGTCGTTTGCAGGATAAGGAGTAGAAATTTAATTCAATAGGACGACTAGGGCAGTATTCTAGAAAGAGTAAAATATAGATTCTATTAGGGACTGCTGAAATACCTGATTTTATGAATTTGGAATGTTATCGGCCAAAAATCATTTTTGTGACAATTTTAAATGAATTAAAACACTAGTCATAATGTACACTAAAACAAGACCATTCACAACTCAAAACATAATTACAGATGGAACCACGATTCCTTGGGCAATATCTATGAATTACTTAGGTTTAAAATTAGAAAAAGACTAAAACGAGAAGAAACTGCTCGACGTTACAGACTACTTCAACATTAACTAGACAAACGTTCAAAGCTCCCAAGTAATTACAAAATACTTATTCGCATGACATAGAACTATTTGGACGTACGGAATTGAGCTTTGGGGCTCAACTAAACCATCCAATTTATCTCGTATCCGATCCTAAATTCTTTGAAAAATCCTCAATGCTCCTTACTTTGTCACCAATAAATGTATTCCATAATGTTCCTTATGTTACTGATTTAGCCCACACCAGATACCTATCCTTTCATAGCAAGCTCCATAACCACTCAAATCCGTTAGTTTATCAACTTGATTCCCACTCCATTCCTGATAATCCTCTGAGGCGTCTAAAACGAAGATGGTCTAGAGACCTTGTAGTGTAGAATTTCTATAACTATAACTTCTAAGCATATCTATAACAAATGCAATACAACTAAATGTATCATTAGCAAAGTGAACCTGCATTTCAATAGACATTCTCAACTATCAGTAAAAAAAATTTACTACACGTATATCTAATATTAACATATTCCGCTCATGTCTGAATCTACACCTGTCACTAGAACTACAGGTAATTAGAAGTTATTCTAAAATTAAGTATGAGAATAGTTAACAACCATCAAATGTACACCAGAATTAAACATATGTTATCGAACTAAAACTTACCATCACATATGTAGTACACTAACTTATAAACACAAAAATTCTTTTCCCTTGCATCTATTTCCATGAACCCCATCATACAGAAAATAGGGAATTACGACAAGACATCACTGAAAAGACACACCCACAAAACTAATAAGCATATATTAATTGAAATAACGTGACGCAATAAAACAATTCTTTGATTACATTTTATTGTAACTAAATATTCATATTAGGTATTATAAAGTATTTATTTTTATTTGTAAGAACATTTTTTTATTTTTTATTTACTTTTTCTTCTTTTATTTTGTAGTTTTTTTCCTTTTTTTTTTCTATTTATCCTATTGTAAATAACTTCAATAGTTAAAATAGGAGAGGGTGACTAGTCTACGAAAAGCGCCGACTATTCTGCCATTTTAAATCATTTATATTTCTTCGCTTAAAAATAATTTTATTGAAATGAAAGCATAGCCTTTAGTTATTATATTTTTCATGCTAATAGTTTGTTATTATATCCACAAATAGGTACATTTTTTTTTGTAATAAATTACGAAACTTTAAGAAAGATTATGATACTAAAAACAATAATTTCGATAACTTAAATAATACTGAATAAAGAACTTACGTTCCTTTATACACAGTTTTGGTTTCGTTTTATGATTAAAACATATTACTTCTAAATTTGTAAGCTGGTCCATGGTTTTTGCCCTATACAAAGGGGTTCGGTTATTTATTATGTGTCATAAAATATAGAATAAAAATATTAATACAACTATAAATATTATGTACATTATAATAGTAAACAGACAATAATATACCTATGAACTTTAAATATAACTAAAGATTAAATACAAAAAATAAGAAGTAAATAAAAGCTCTTCAATATAAATAATAAATAATACCTAAAAAAGAATTTACACTTTGTGATTTCATTTTTAAACCATTAAAGTTTATAAAAGTACATATTGGACTATTCCTACTTTCAAAAATATACGTGTCATATATCAGGCAAATAAATACATGATACTGATATTTAAATTTTCGGCTATTGTGCATATATGTATTTTCGTTTTCAAAGTTGATTTTAATTAATTTCAGATTTTTCCTGTTCTCATTTGATTTTAGTTAATACTTTTTTTTTCTCTCTCTATTAGGTATAAACGTTTTAAATTGAATAATGAGAGGGAAATGACCCGGTAAAGTAACGTCCAGTATTACTTCAAAATCTTTACAATTGCTAAGGATTTTGTGTCACACCATACATGATATATCGTGGTTTTACCCTCACTACTTCAAAACTACAAAAACATTTTGTTCCATAAATTTGGTAAGGTTTTTTTCCACGTGAATTTAGAGTAGAGTCAAGATTTTGCCTCGCGATAATTAATTCTAAATTTAATTGTAATATAAGGTATGGACACGAAAAGGAAACTGCCTATTTTTGTGGTATATATATGTATTGTAGATTTGTCAAAGTCTTTAAACAATGTATCTTTTACGGCATTATTTAATTCTGAATTTGACTATTAACTGTCTAAGCTGAGTAAAGTACATTGTTGATTTTTGCTTTATTTGTTTGAAAAAAATCCGTTATACACTGGCCCGTTTGTAAAATAACAGAAGAAAAATATGAGATAAACAAAAACCTGTAGCAACATACTAAAGGCTATAAAGCTAAAAACGAAGTGCCTTGAACATTGCCGAGGACACTCAAATTCCTACGAAAGTGAAAAAAAAAATAAAAAGAAAAAGGAAATTGCTTCTGTAACATGCATAAGGGAACCCTTTCACATGTACCTCTGTATTTCTACAATAGCCTTTTGGAAATATTTGTTATTTTAATTAATGTTAAAAAAAAAAATTAATTCGGATGAATTTTTAAAATTTGCACAGCAGTTTTAATCGTGCAAGTGCGTTTTGATTCAATTTTGCTGCTGATAGTTTCTAAGGTAGTTTCTACTATACTAGGGTATAGTAATACCTAATGTCAACCGTTTATTAGGTTTTCGAGTATGGTATAATAAATTAAATTAATCAAATAGAGATAATTTGGAATTAATTTCCCAACCCTGTTTTACGCAAAATTCTCAGCGTAGTACGCCAACCTCATTAGTGTTAGTACACAATGCGGTATTGAGATGTTCATTATGAGTAGAGGGGAGCCGTGTTTGAGAATTATGGCTTCCACGTCCAACGAATTCCTTCATAATTTTATCACCTAATGAAGCGTCCTTGTGAATGCGTAATTATCTGAGAAGGATAAATTATAGACCAAAAATAGAGCGCTTCCATTTATGCCTGATTGTTACAATAGTCCTTGGTATATTTTGAACATTAGGTATACCAATATTTGTCTTTTAAATGAATAAGTGAGATTCAGGAGAAAAAGCGGAATCGAAGTGAACTAAATTAGTATTGACACTTTTGGGCTAAGCTGTATGTTAGAATTTCACATAGTAGCTTAAATTTTAATTTTTTTTTTTGTCCTTTGTATGATATAGAATAGAAACATCTCAGAATTTCTGAATACATCTTTAAATCAGAAGAAAGTGTTAATTTTACTTCGTTTTAATGAGAGGACCTACCGTCTACCGAGGACTACGTTTTATGGTGAACAGTGAATTATAAAAATGAGGTAAAGTCCAGTCAATAAGTGCATGAAATATGCGATAATTTTGACTCCATAGCTTCGTTAGGAGTAGTTAGAAGACAATACTAAAAGTCCCAACCCCTGGGGTAAGCTTACGATGGGGAAGAGGGAAGAAGGTCCCATTTTTGGGTTTTCCGATTATATCTCGAAAAAGGTGGACTCTAGAAAAATATGTTTCGAATAAAAATTAAAGCTAATTAAATTTACTATAAAATTGTTTATGTACATATTTGTCGAACTTTCAACGGCTTTCGAGATATATATTATTAAAAATCGATATTTTTCGAGAGAAAAAATTTTTACCTCACTTTTTGTCAAACGTTTGTTTCAAGTGCCAAAAACGTATATATAAAATTAAATTAAATTTAGTGCTCTAAAACTTTGATTCTATCATTTTTTTCTTAGAAACGATCGTGGAAGGCACTAGAAGCAAATGTTAGACAAAAAGTGAGGCAAAAATTATTTTTTTCAGGAAAATTATCGATTTTCAATAACGTATATTTCGAAAACAGAAGTTCGGCAAATGTGTACAGAAACAATTTAAAGGAATTTAATAAGCTTTAAGTTTTATTTGTATAATTTTTTTCTAGAGTCTACTGTTTTCGAGATATAATCGGAAAATCTAAAAATGGGACTTTTTCCCCTAACCCCCACCGTTAGCCCACGCAGGGGCGGGGACTTTTAGTATGTTTATCAAAATATCGCATATTTCATGCACTCCAAAATATGTTTATTGACTGGACTAGTAGATTAGCAAAAATAAAAGAGCTCTTAGCAGTGGGTGATTCTAATCTGATCTCTCAAAACCGATAATGGCTAGGATTTCCATTCATGACAGTACTGGTATGGTTCATGATAGTAAAATCCTAGAGTATAAGTATAGTTTTATTTCAGATAACATATTCTAAACATTATTGAACACTACTCTCCAAAAATGAAGTCCATTGTATCCATAGTATTACCCACTATTTCATGCCGGCACCACTCCTTTGATTTTGAGGAAGGAATTATCAAAGATCCGACCATTAAAAAAGTAAGCGATTGATCTAAGCGAACCACAGTCTGATGTTGCTGTAATGGTTCAAATTAATATATAAACTTAAATATGAAATGGTTAAAATTCAGTTACATAATTGGATAATTACCACCACTGCATGTTCACTTCTACTTAATGGAGTTCTATACTTAAGTTTTAAAAAAATAAATAAATAAAAATTGTCAAAAAAAAAAATGTTTCATGATACAGATTTATAGATAATTTCAACTATTGAGACTATATCCTTTGAAACTGTACCGTGTTTGTGTTTCTTTATAGATGTAGATTGAGTTTTTATTTGGGCGATCAACTACAAGGTTATTACGCCCTTTTTATTTAAATGGTGAAAATTTATTTTTCTTCGTCTTTTATTATAATTTTCGTATTATATTTTATCGTAAAGTAAGTGTTCTTTGAATAGATTTATAATTTTGTTAATAGAGTTTCTGGAGTCCTCTAGAGCAAGTTCTGTCGATCGGGGTATTTTCTTAGTCCCAAAGTCTTGGTGATATAATATGCAATCTTCTATTATATGTTTAATGGTCATCGGAGATTGACATTTTTCACAATGTGGTTGGGCCTCTTTTGTGATCAGATATGCGTGAGTTAGGTTAGAATGTCCTATCCTCAGCCTTGTTGTAACAACTTCTTCTCTTCTGTTACCCCTTATTGCGCTTGTCCACTGCTTCGTACTTTTTTTTATATTTCTCAGCTTGTTCGTCATTGGAGTTTCGAACCACATGATTTCCCACTTAGTTTTTACTTTTCTCTTCAAAAGCGCTTTAATATCATTTGGTTCATATATTTTTAGTGGTGCGGTATTCATCACAGAAGCTTCTTTGGCAGCTTTGTCCGCTGCTTCATTTCCAGGAATTCCGGAGTGTCCAGGGGTCCAGAGAAAAGTTACGTTTTTTTTATGGTTTTTTAATATTTCCAAATGACGATGGATCTTGTCAATTGTGTGGTTAGTTTTGCTAAAATTAGCTATACTTTGAAGTGCTGACATTGAATCAGTACAAATTAATAATTTTGAATGTCCACTGTTGACGGATAGGTAAAGTGCTGTAGAAATCGCCTGCAGTTCTGCAGTGTGTATTGTTGTATAATACGGTAATTTATACTTGTGGGTTGTCCTGTTTCTTTATATATTCATAAATTTCAAATTCAAGTCATAAGCTGATTTACTTGTATCAGGTGAACAGTTGTTAATTTTGGTCTAGATGATAAAGAACCATTCGTTTATTTTTAACTTAATAGTTTCCTGCAGAAATTTGATACATTTCAACAACTGAATGCAAGGAACACGATCCGGGTTAACCCACATACATGCAACAAACACTGATTTAGGAGCAACCCTTTTGATTTTCCATTTATCTTCACGAACCCTGGTTAATTTCGTTCCCAACAAACCATTGTTACGATGAAAATTGGATTTTCCTTTAATAAGAGACGTTTTGTCACTCGACTTTTCTCTTTTTTTTTTTCCTTTTTTTTTTTGTGTATATGTGTCTAATGGAGACTGATGAGAATTTTATTCATTCGATTCGAAGGAAAGGCGTAATGTGATTGGTGGGTGAGGTTGAGTTTTCACTTATTGTCGAAAAATAATTTTAGTAAATATTTAACAACTACAATATGAGGCTGTGATGGCCAAACATCTTAATTTGTCAAGCAATCCAGCATTTTTATAATAGAGCCACGGTATAAATCTGGATCTTCATGCTCTCTGCTAGATTGCTAACTTGTAGGGTAACCCATCCTTCACGGCCTATTTGGAGTAAAAGTCAAATACTCCCTCTCCTCCCCCCATATTTTTTTTTTTTCCATTTTTTTTCCTTTCACAGCTACTCTTTGAAAGAGCCGTTTATTTAAATTGGTGCTTACCATACAAATGCATAATACTAGGTACCTTAATATTCATATTTAAGGGATATTCCTGATAACCCTCCGAAGAGTCTGAAAAGAAGATGGCCTCAAGACCTTCTAATATAGAACTTTCATTAAAGTGCCACCAATGGTCGGTTGCTTTACAAGTTATTGTCATATTATTGTATTCGTTTCCCAACACATTTACTTGTATGTATTATATATAATAGTACTATATAACAGGGTGTATAAAAAAAGAAATGACTGTTTCTTAAACAAATATTTGTATTATTATTTCTTAGATATAAAATACAATTAATACTCAAATTATAGTCCATTGTTATCTATCGTCATTACTCATCTGCTTGCCAATTGCTCGATGCCACGCTGATACCATTCCTTGGGATGGCTGTCAAAGAACTGTTGGACAGCATTTTCAACTTCCGCAAAAAAAAAGAAGTCCAGTGTTAGTAAACAAGCTTGGAGAATGCTCTAAAGGGATTATTAAGTATTGGTAAATAATAAATAGCGTTAAAATATTTACAGACTTATGAACTCTGGAATTTGATAAAACGGTCATTTGTTTTTTATACGCCCTATTATTATGTATATGTACTATATATTAATATAAATATCAATAAGAATATGAAAAAAAAAAAACATTTTATTTTGATATTTGAAATATTTTCGATGGTTAATCGATTGATCGATTGTATCAAGTCAATGCAATCATGATAATCAATTGGAAATGTCTATCGACAATTGGCCACCCCTGGGTACTGGGAACCCATCTTTGATGCCTTTCTGGTTGGAAGTTTAAATGCAAAATCTGGGAACCTTTCTAAATCTTTAAAATGTGTTCTTGATATGAAATAATTTTATTCCTAATCCTATATTTACGCGGCTAATACGTACTAATGGCTCGATTCCGGCTGTCGAGGACTGACAAGGTACCAGGGAAGAGGAGATTGGACGAGGATATTCACCGACAACATGATGAGGGAACTAATGAGCGAAATGACAGAGGTTAGCAACAATTAATCTTGGATCTAATTGCAAGCCTCCATTTCCTCTGTACCCCCTCCCCTCACCAGGCTCACATATCCGCCCTCCGCCAATCCGACGAGTCTGTCCCTGGCTGCTTGTGACAAAATTGCCGCCCTACAATGGTCCCAATTACTCAACCTTCTCTCGGAATCAGCTCGTTACAGAACTGCTTGAGCAAGTTGTCATTAGGTAATTAATGATGCCAGTTGTGTGAAATCTGATAGCTTAGAGGCATTTTCTCTCGTACAGAATAAATAACATTATAATAATATTAAATAAGTAGTTCGAAAAATCAATCAAATAAATTTAAAAAATGAATGCAGCCAATCGACAAAAAAAACCCTTTGAAAATTCAGTAAAAGAAAAGGTAGATTATCCATACATATGCAGTTTAATACAAAAGTTTATTAACAGCAATAAAAAAACCTGTACGACTACAACAGATCTGGAGTCTTTGGTTTAGTACTTTGGTAAGGAAGTACTGTTACTATTATTAATGATTAGCAAGATCTCCAAAAATTTAAATCAATCCTTTTAAGTCCTCCAAGTAAGTGCTCCATATTATGTCTACAACAAAACCCTTCTTAATAATCTTAATATAGGGGAAGGTGCTGTACCTGTGGACGATTTTCAAATATAATTTTCAGTGCTTTATTTACCTGAGTGGTTATTGTACCATTAGATAAGACATTTAAGGGGCTAACAATAAATTTGGCGTATGAAAGTAAATAGAAACTTAACTTATTTTTAAACCTTTTAACAAAAATAAATCTTTTATAAACCTATAATTATTATTGACGAGTGTCACAGACTTTTTTTTATGGAAAAAATCGAATCATTAGAGATAGTATCCATGAAAAGTTGTAGGAAAATGTAATTGTTTACATAATCTCCCAGTGCCAGTTATAAAAGATGGCGGTGGTAGTTTTCTTTTGATATCTCTTATTTCAATTTCATAATCAGTAGCGATGTACGAAAGAAAAAATTTTGGGGTTCTATCATTTTATGAAATTTTCTTCAAGTAGCAAATGTTGAATGTGAACGAGTCTACATTTTCTTTGATCAAAGCTATAAAATGCTTTTCAACACAAAACATAGCTACCAACATGTATTTCTTCATCTCCAATTTCTTTACCTTGTTCATAATCATTCATCAATTCATCAAAAAAATTACAATTTCCGTTTGATGAATCAGCCAAGATCACATTTGTGAAATTACCATCTTCACTAGTTGAATACTTTGTTATAAATAGTGTGTGGCGAATTTTCTCTTTAAAAAAAAAGGATATACAAAAAGTTCGTATCCAAATTTAGGCATTTAATATCACGCGGAATGCCTAAAAACTTTTCCGCAATATTTATAATTTAAATAATGAACCAATAAACAAAGAGAAAAATCTGTTGTACCAGTGGACACTTTAACCATCTGTCCACAAGTACAACCGAACGCCATGTGCGGAAAGCTCTGGTTCACAAAACCCATAAGTGATAACTGATATGAAAACATATGAAGTTATGATATATTTATCGGACAACCCAATGAAATATTACTCCCTAGAAAATTTTTAAGTGTAGGTCTTAAAAAATTTAAAATCACTTGCTGGATTGTTCAAGATTTGAAAGAAAAAAACTTAAATATAATAATTTCTATGAAACTGTTAATCTGACATTCTTGAAAACACACATGCGACTGCAGGGAGATGCTTGCAGCACAACCAATCTAACAGTTTAAATTTCCCTCCTCCCACTATCTCTTTATTGAAAAAGTCCACTGGTACAACAGTGCTTTAAGTACAACACCTTCCCCTGTACTATTTTTCTTGACCTTATCTCCTTGGAGTTTCTAGAATTTTGTGAATATTCATATTTCATTGAATATCTAAAGTATCTAACACTTAAAGTCGGGATTCAAAGCTATTTTGAGTGGAGGAATGGCGAATGTTGAAATGGATGAAGTTCCAGAAAATAGATGCTCTGGAAACACAGGAGCTTTTGAAGGATCTGTTGAAGGGAGTTAGGTAGAGGTCTGAGGAACAGGATCCGGTTTTGCGGGAACTCACTGATGATTTTAATGTTAATGCTTTGAGGATACAGGAAGGTGACTGAGAGGAAAGTGATTTGTAAAGGAATGAACCAAGGAATATAATCATTTTAATTTTTTGTAGTGGTGAGATACAAGGTCATGGTATTCCTAGAACGAATCTCAGGCAACAGTTCATAATATTGCAAAAAAACATTCAGTTTCTTCAGTTTATTTTTTTGAGTTGACTTGCGTGTACCAACATTTAGGGAATATGTCCCTTTTCAATATAAACGATTTCACGACAGCCTACATGGGCACAACGAAACATTGATGGAAACAACGACCACGACATATCTGCCCCTGAAAACACAAGGAGATTGAAAAGGATGTGGATGAGAGATCCGCTCTCTAATCTCTAAATAATGAAATAAACTTAAACCCGGAAAAGTTACCTCTGTGTAATGTTTTTCCTCTTTCCTGAAACGTATTTTATAATAATGCATAGATCAAGGTCAATTAAATTGGCAAAGAAATATATCATTATTTTCAGCTTTAAAAAAATACATATTTTTTGGTTTACTAGACAAACGTCCCATTAATTATAAAAGACTCATTTACATGACTGTGATTAGACCTATTTGGACGTTCGGAGATGAGCTTTGGGGCTCCACTAAACCATCCAATTCATCTCGTATCCAATCCTTGCAATCCAAAATCCTTCGAAAAATCCTTAATGGTCCTTACTTTGTCACCAATAAGGTTATCCATAAAGACTAATTATCCATAAAGACTATTAATGTTCCTTATGTTACTGATTTAGCCCAGACCAGATACCTATCCTTGCATAGTAAGCTCCATAACTACTCCAATCCACTAGTTTCCCAACTTGCTTCCCACTCCAATCCCGATAATAATCGGAGGTGTCTGAAAAGAAGATGGCCTAGAGACCTTTTAGTGTAGATTTTAATTGAAGTTCCACTATTGAGTAGTCCTTCACAGGTTATTTACATGCCATTGTAATCACTATCAACACATTTACTTGATGTATATTATTTTGTACAGTTGTAAATATCAATAAATAAATATAAAAAAAAATATATATATATTATAAATGGATCAAATTCAATTAAATTGGTAAAAAATATATATCTATACTTTCAGCTTTAAAAAAAAAAAAAATATTTTTGATTAATTTATTAAGGAAATAGGTTCTAATTCTTCGGTTATTCAACATTCAAACAAAATATAAATTACAGATTTTGGAATTTTTACCACGTTTGCACCTCTGTCGCGAAGGGGGCTTCCAGTTTATTATATTTTAAATATATCCATTATAATATCATAATCTGTTCCTATTTGTTTTGTATCTGTTTTACAATGTTTTGCATTGCCTATAGTTTTATTAATATAAACTCCCCGTCAAAAGTATCGCAACACTTTAAAATATTTGAATTTTATAAAAAACGTATTATTTTTTTCATAATAAAGAAAAGTTCTAAAGTCTACAATAAACATTACTAAACAAGGCATAAACAATTTTTATTATAATAAATTACGATATTTCTTCCAATAAACAAAAAATTTATAAAACTTACTTTTTAAAATTTTAATTTTTTACGATTTTGACTTTTAATTTATATTTAATAAGACATATTGCCAACTTGAATGACTGATTCCACTAGTCTTAGCATACTTGTAAATAACGTAACGAATGATAAACATCGACTGAAGGTAATTTGATAAAAATAATCTAAAATTCCATCGTTTGTTATTAACAGAGAAAAACATTGATGTGTCTAATACTTAATGTCTTACGTTTAATCAATAATATTAATATAAATATAAACCAAGCATGGATTAAGGTAAAAACCAGGAAAATCTCGAGAATTGTGGTTGTTGCGAGACTTTAGACGGGGAGTTTATATGGATTTTATTATTTTTCGGTAACATTACTGGAAAGAAAACAGAACGTGAAATAATTTCAGTTATTTTTTCGGAGTAACAGCTTCCGTATTCTGCCGTAGAGAGCAGCACCGGATGGACCAACACGAGGGGCAAGGCGAGTTGTTAGAGTAAAGAAATATATCGATCATGAAGGCAATGCCCAGCTGAACGACATCATACGATCCAGACAAATATTGGATCCGATAGGAAATTCATGTTTGAATAAATCAGTTTTATGACGATTCTTTATAAATTTTATTTTTTCAAAGAAACCATAAAACCTGTAACGGATAACTAAATCTAAAACAGAAGCCACCATTCAAAGACATTCCGAATAGCGATTCAACGTAATAGTTCTTGGCCGGGATCCCGGGCTATAAACATCAAAGTGAATCCGGCTACAAAGCAACAAACTGATGGATTTTTTTTATATTTATTCAAATGTTAGGTGATAATCGTAAGTCATCTACAGAAACTGTTAACTTCTTATTTTGAATTTTGCTGACGTTTTATGACTAAATTTTTATATATTACAGGTAATAGCAGTATATAGCAAATCTATATTTTGCTCTTATAGTTTAAGGGGAAGGAAGGTAAAGCATTGTTTATCAAAAACAAGATGAATATAAAAATAACTACATTAAGAATCAATAAATTTATTGATTTAAGAGTAATCAATGAACTTCTAGGTAATTGTTTGGATCGGTGACACCAACCCCTACACGCGCCCAGAATACATTTTATCGATTCTAACCTTGTTCCGATTTATTTCGATGTTCTAGTCGCTGATTTTAGAGGGGAAAGGTTATTCTCCTACATTTAATGAGAAACTCTAAATCCCTGTTCAAAATAATACTAACTTCTGTTTACCTTCTAATATTAAAATGAGAAATAAGGTAATAATGAAGTGGAAATAAGAAAATATCGAAATATAAGACACTAAATCAATTTTGAATTAATATTAATTTAATCAACAATTAATATACTACTGAACCACCAGTAAAGTTAATTCCTGATGAACTTTCTGTCAGAGAAGCGAAAATAACAAATTATAAATATAAAAAAGACAGAATCCTTAAGTATTTATTTGGTATAACTCCTATTTATTTAACATTTGTAGCTACATGTTTCGGAGACAATGTTCCATCATCAGACTTCAAATTTTTTTTAAAAACACATTGTTAATCTATAACATTATACCAATAGTTCTACAATGGTATAGTAATGAGTCATTTACCTCTTAATCTGTGATTATTTTCACATTGTCAATTCTCCATGTTATAAGCCATTATATAATATAAGACAGAAAACTAGTTGAAAGCGATGATGTTAATTTCTGCTATATTTTCTCAAGGGGAATGGAAATAAGAAAACATGAAACCTGTGATATACTTTCTCACATTTATTTATAAACTGATATGTTTTATTGAATTAATTATACAATCTGTCTCACTTTAGGACAAAAAGTAATACGGATGACAAAGAATCCATTCACAAAATATGTATACTGAAATTTTATCACTGAAATTGAAACAACAAATAAAAATATATAAAACACCAAATCCATGTACAAATAAATCTTGTTAAGTTTTGTAACACTTTTACAAGTTTTAAATTTTATCACTTAAATTGAAAGAACAAATATAAATATGTAAAACACCAAATCCATGTACAAATTAATCTTCTTAAGTTTTGTAACACTTTTACACATAAGATAAGATGAAATAAGAAAACATGAATTGATAAAACAGTTAATCCTCGTGTTGTTAACTTCTGTTTCACCTATTTACATTTAAGAAGTCTAAATATCAATATAACAAACTAAACAACACAATCCAAGTTGAAACTGTAGAAGTGATAGTTTACATGTGAGGTTATAGGAATGAACTATCGAAAAATGTAAACATGAAGTGAAGCGTAAGGATCGAACTGGTCGGTGTAGCGCGGGTCAACCTAGTTTGGTGGTGTCGCCGATCCGAACAATTACCAACTTCTATACTGTTATATAAAAGGACAAGCCATTTTTCGTTTGTGATCACTAACCAAGAAAACTACTGAAACGATCTGTACCAAAATATAACTACCAACTTTATAATTCCAGGAGGTTTCAGCAATAATAAAATCTACTAATTTTCAATTAATTTTTTATTAAAAAAGTGATGATAATAATAATAAAGTCCTTTATTTATTCTGAGACCTTAAGTCCCATAAGAATAAAAAATAATGTACAATCAAGGGCCTTCAGAGCCTTAAAATGAAATAATATTTTTATAACAAATAATAATAATAAAATAAGAACAGAAAAAAAAAGATATTAATAAAAAGTAACAGAAAAATTTATAATCACTTTTTTACAAAAAAAAAAAAAAAGATTTATTGAATATAAACTGTTCATATTTAAAACAACAATAAGTGGCTATTGAAAGTTTTTGGGGGACAGGATCTGGGTGTATAGTAGGTGGTTAAAGAAGTGGTATTTGGAAGTGGAAAGGGTAATTGGATGACGAATGTTGAGAGGGATGGAGTTCCAGAGAGAAGAGGATCGGATTACGAAAGATCTGTAATAAACAGGATAAAGCAGTTAAATAGTCTTTTGATTCTGGCCTCAAGCTCCTCAGAAACACCCCCAAACACAGCAAAACAGTATTCGAAGTAGGGGAAGATGAGAGTGGTAACTAGTAATCTGCGGGTTTCGAAAGGAAGAAGGTGGTGAAAGTAATTGAGACGTTTTAGGATAGGGATGCTGCAGCGGGAAATTTCGGATCCGTGGTTTTTCCAGGACAGGGTTTCATCAAAAACGAATCCAAGATTTTTTACTGAGGAGTAGAATTTGACCTCCACTGTCCAGGTGGGAATGGAAAGCGTGATTTTTAAGAGGTAACTCGAACCTATTGCAATCGCTTTGGTTATACTATAATATAATGAAAATTGATAATTTACGGAAAAAAAAAATCAATTTGTCAGACATTTGCTTCTAGTGCCTTTCATGATCGTTCCTGAGAAAAAAATATCAGAATCAAAGTTGTAGAGCATTGAATTTACTTTAATTTTATATAGTTTCTGGCAATTGACGCTGATTTTTGACAAAAAATAAGGTAACAATTTTTTTTTTCTCGAAAATCGTTGATTTTTAATAACGTTTAAAAAATCGGTGAAAGTTCGACAAATATTTATAGAAACAATTTTGTAGGAAATTTAATTAGCTTTAATTTTTATTAATAGTCTATCGTTTTGAGATATAAACGAAAAACCCAAAAATGGAAGCTTCTCCCCTCTCCACCACCATATGCTCACCCCCCCCCCCCCCCCCATGTTTACCTTCTAATTATTCCAAATATCTAATTTAAACATCTAATTTTTAAGTGACCCATTATCTAGGATATTCTTAGGACGATAAAAAACGTCCAAGCATTTCCAATAATTTTAACGAGACCGATGTGTTTGGCATTGTCGTGTTGCATAATGATCTGGTAAGGATTTTCTTAAAGTGCTATGCGCTCAAAACTTCAAAAATTCTGTCAAGCAGTTTACAGTAAAATTTTCAGTTCATTGCGTGAACATCGAGAACAAGCTCGAAATGCAAAATGCTTCTGCAGTTCCACCAAATAAAATGCGTCACTTTTTTCCCGAGCTGATCGAAAGAAAAGTCCTGCAGTGTTTGTATTAATAACTGATTCTTCTTCTACTGTACAAATTTATTCAGTGGGTGCCTTAGCGCATAGACATTAGTTCTTCAGACATTGCACGTGCGTTGTAAAAATGTAAATGACCCCATGATCCCAAATCAAGTAACAAGGAATTAAAAGTTTATTCAAGTTAAACATTGATCTATAAATAGTACGAACAAAAATATTTTTAAAAGATAAATTATGGGAGCTTAAATTAAGAGTTATGTTCATGCACGTAGAATTATGTAACTACACATTATAATCATTTTTTTTTTTTTAAATTACTACATACTTAATCGAAAATCAACAATAACATTTACTTGTCATAAATGAATTTTGATAATGTCTCTTCTACTTAGCTATTACCTTTAACAACAAATTCTTGCTGGGGCAGATTGAAAAATCATGGTAGCTGGCGTTGAAAATTGTGATGTTTTCCATAACGCTCGGGGGAGGGGGCTGGGACGAGATAAACGCTTTTTCCCTTTGGAATGAAGCGATTACATGAAAAAAGTGGGTTCATTGATCCTCCCCCCTTCCCCCTTCCATCCTACAGCCAACCAGTGGACCAACAATTTACATGTCTGCAAAATCCATTTGCTATGATCCCGCTTGCCGCCGTTTGTTTTATTGATGGATTGTTCTGTTTTCTTCTGTCCGATCCTATTTTTGTTTCTTAATACTACTTAATATGTGTTAGTAAGCTGGGTATTTTGTCTACTATTGTTCTGTTGTACCCTTAGATATATTTAATCAAATATATTAAGGTCGTTTCAAAAAGCCTGTCTTTTCTTTTTTTTTTTTTTTTTTTTGGTACTTAAAAAATTCAATGAACCAATAACTTGATTCATTAGAATAATCTCCACTACGACTTATAACTTTATCCCACCGTAATGCAAGATGTAAGATCCCAAATACCGTTTTCAAAAAACGATTGATCTTTGCTGGTAAAAAAACTGATTTAGTCCCAATTCAAAATCCTTCCTGGGAAAGCAATCCTATTCCTAACATGCATATTTAATGCTATCATCCGAACAATATATTTCCCTGATCCTTGGAAATTATCTACAGTCAAGATGACACACAAGCCCAAAAAGCCACCAGAAAACCCTTCCTATTTCCCTTTTGCCATCCTGAAACGATTGTATCCCATCCTAGATCCCAATCACATAATCCAGGATCACCAGTTTGGATTCCGAACATCACACTCCACAATCCAGCAATGTCATCGTGTGGTGGACGTTGTCTCCTCCGCTTTGAAACGCGGAATGTACTGCACAGTGGAACAAGCTTTTGACCGAGTCCAGCACCACTGCTTTACAATGTCCTACCTTGAAATGAAATGAAATGAAAAATAATCTTTATTCTGGGACACCTTGTCCCCTAAGAATAACATATAAGAACAATAAAAAGGTATTATTGTCTGACTGCGTACATATCAGGCAGTAACTTATATAGAGTGTAAATTATATACTACAAGTCTTTGGCTTTACATAAAAAAATAAATAAATAAGTAAATAACAAAATTAAAATAAAAGAAATATTCTAGCAATAAAATATTATTACATAATTTCGGAAGATTGATAATTGAGGAGGTAGATGAATAAATTATGTTTAAAGGAAGTGAGAGAAGGAACATTGCGGATCGAAATGGGTATGGAATTCCAGAATAAAGCTGCACGATTAATAAAGGATTTTTCAAAGGAAGCAGTTCGATGAGAAGGGATATACAGATCTATAGGCTGAGATCTGGTGTTCAAAAGATGAATGGAAGAACGAAGGGCAAGGATGTCGTAAATGTACGAAGGTTTTTTGGACTTTAAGGATTGGAATAGAAAGGAACCAAGGAAGTATTGTCGCCGAAAACTTGGATAAAGCCACCTCAACTCGGAATACCAGCAAGTGATGTGATAACGCCTGGGGATCCCATAAATGAATCTTATAAAGGAGTTCATTAATCTTTTCACCTTCATTTCAAGCTCGCCAGACAGTCCTCCGTATACTAAGCATACCTTCTACATACTTCCTTATCATTCGCTCTCATTTCAGTTATAGAACCTTCAAATATAATCATAACTTATCCTATTCTTCCCTCTTTACCCAATCGGCCGGTATTCCTCAAGGAAGTATCCTAGATCCCATTCTTTACACAGTGTATACAGCTGACAATCCAATTCATCCGAAGACCTTAATCACCATGTATGATGTTACTTGTGTGGTATCAGTAAACCATTATCCCTTCATTGCCTCCAAAAAATTTCATGTATTCTCAATCCATAAACCTTCAGGAATAGTGTCGAAATTGGTGAATTAAAATAAATCCAAACAAATCTCACCAAATAACCTTTACCCTTCGTTGCAAACCTACGACTTCCTGTCCTACAGTATCCTTTAATAACATTCCACTGATCCCTGTTGAACAAATCCACTATCTAGGACTTCAACTAAACAAATGTTTAACTTGGAATCCACATACAAGACTAAAACCACAGGAAACTGCTAGTCGTTTTTGACTTTTTTGTCATTTACTAGACAAATGTTCAAAGCTGTCGATTGGCTACAAAAGAATTATTTATATGACAGTTATTAGACCCATTTGGACATACGGAGTTGAGCTTTGGATCCCCACTAAACCTTCCAATTCTTCTCGTATCCAATCCTAAATCCATCGTAATTATGTCGCAAACAAACTTATCCGTATATAACTAAATGTTCCATATGTTGCTGATTTGGCACAAACCAGATACCTATCCTTTCGTAGTAAACTCAATACCGACTCGAATTCACTAGTCTCCTAACATACCTCACACTCAATTCCTTATAATTCTCCAAGGCTTCTGAAAAGAAGATGGTCATGAGACCTTCTAATGTAAAACGTTTACTTAAGTGCTCCTAGTGAAGTGAGTAGTTCTTTACATGTTATTAACATGTCATTGTATTTATTAGTTCAAATTTACTTGTTGCATATAGTGTATATAGTTGTGAATATCAAAAAACAGTTAAAAAAAAAAAAAAAAAAATGGGTGACGTTCCATGGCTGTTGTATTTTCCATCCTCTTCTATAAGCTCTTTTAAATACCATTTATGCCATCTCCTCAACCATCAATCTTCCGAGCATATGAGAAATATAAAAATGTAAATATGAAGATTTTATTTTGATATATGAATTATTGTATAAGTAATATTATATATGTTTGTATTTCCATAAACAATTAAATATTATTTTTTTAAATTGTTAAAGCCAAAGGATAGTACCATAATTTGCAACTTATTATTCTTAGGGTGCGAATGCCACAGGATAAAAATCGTTTTTCATTCACCCATACATCGGGCGTAGATGAACAGGAGGTTTTACTATTTAAAACCCGAACAAATAGTGATTCGTAAAAATTTAATTTTAGACTATTTTTTTTTTTACGTTATTAATTTTCCTCTAAAGGCTTTGTTAAATTTATCACTATTTTCATTTAAATGAATTTTGAAGTAGGATTATGTTCACTTCTGAGTCATTGATAGCCTGCATTAAACTTGAACTTGACTGTGAAGAATAATTATAAAATCAATTATTAATCATAAATAAAAAAATCAATAATTATTAATTCCACTTCAGATGATTCCTTATATAATATTGTAACTCTTTTTTTTTATATTTCTTACACCAAATGCCCGAATATTGTGTATGTTAAAACTGGTTACTTTTTATGTCCGTTTTCGTTTTTGAAATTACTGTATACTTAACTTTTTATATCAAACTCATTTATTTTTTAAACAACTATTCTTTGCAATAAAACATTATCAAAGATATCATATTTCTCCAGTATATATACTCGCTGTCAGCCGGTCTGAGGTATTTCCCTGAAATCAATCATTCCCGTCTTCGTTGGGTTCAGAAAAGAAACATATCCCATGACCTTATCAAATTTAACAGTTAATAATGTCACACGTGGGTTTATTCCAATTCCTACATCCTTATGTCTTGGATCTCTAGTGGGAAAAATACACTCTTATCTTACAAAATATTGTTGTTTTTTTTTATTTATATCAATTTATTTACAACAGTACAATTATATACATTAAGTAAATGAGCTGATAACGATTACAATAACATGTCAAAGCTTGAAAAGAACTACTCATCAGTAGCACTTTATTAAAAATTCTACACTAGAAGGTCTCTAGGCCATCTTCGTTTCAGACGCCTCGGAGGATTATCAGAAATAGAGTGGGAAGCAAGTTGAGAAACTAACGGATTTGAGTGATTATGGAGTTTACTATGAAAGGATAGGTATCTGGTGTGGGCTAAATCAGCAACATATGGAACATTAAGATCTTTATGGATAAGTTTATTGATGACAAAGTAAGGAGCATTGAGGAATTTTCGAGGAATTGGGTGGTTTAGTGGAGCCCCAAAGCTCAACTCCGTACGTCCAAATAGGTCTAATCACAGTCATGTAAATAATTCTTTTGTAATTAATTGGGAGTTTTGAACGTTTGTCTAGTAAATGTTGAAGTAGTCTGTAATCATTATAATTTTGTTTGTGTTTTTCTTATTACCAAGTTGGATAATCTGTTTTTTTTAATTTATTTATTATATTAGCGTATATGGATACTATTTATACCGTGTCTTTTTGTAATTAACTGGGTTATTAATTGTTTTATTAATATATATAGCCTATTATTTTTTTATTTTGTGTTTTTTCTCGTAGTTCAATACTTTTACATTTTAAAAATCGAAATGATGGCCTAAATTTCGTGCTTGGTCTATAAGTGCTGTATTAATTATATCTGTTTTACCAATATTTTTGCAGTCATATTTATGTTAATATAGAATTTACATAATTTTTGTTTAGTCTGACCTATTATAGTTTTTGTCTAATTTTTGTTTGCCCAAGACTTCCATTGAAGTCCCATACTCCCCGAGGAAATATAAAATTATTTTAGTGATAAGTTTTGTTGGCTTTGCAGCATTTGACATTGATATGAGGTTTTAACATTGCATGTAAACCTTGGTAACAGTTTTTGTCCTATTATCGTTACAAATGAAGTTCTTAGAACTCAAAACACTCATTCAAGTTTTACAATCAAAACTTATATTATTCATGAATTCAATAATTCTTTAAAGCTAATAAAAATCAGTTAATTACGGTGTGGAAGACAGGACTCACCAACCCCTGGGAGAAGTGCGTGGGGCAGCCAGCCCTGAACTAAATTGAACGCCCCACACAGAGCCGCCCCTCTGCAACCAACTCTATAATTAGTTGTTTCCATTCCTAATTTAACATAACATTGATTACAATAATTATAAAGGCAATTGTAATTATTATGTTAATTGCATATTTTCATAAAAAAAGTTATAAGAATCCTTGTAAATGTACCATGAGATAAGGATTGGTGAATCATTTGCCAGTTTTGTTGTTTGTTTTTTTTTTATTCTTAGACTAGTGTAGAATATTTAACATTCATAATAAGTTCTAAAAACATTTTTTTTAAATAAGCCCTTTGCTACATAGATCATATACAGGGTGAGTACCTCTTAAGAAATAAATAAAATCCTTCCAAACAGGGTTACTGCTGGAAGGAAAACACTAAAAAAAAAAGTGTGCTGAATTCTTATTAATGGTGAAAATAATTCTACCAAGCACCATTTTTTAGAGAATAGAGGTTGTTTGAAAAAAAATAAAACTGAAATAACATTTTTTTCATATATTTTTATAACGTTCTTTTGGTGAAAAATAGTAATACAGGGTGAGTGCCTCTTATTGAAATTAAAAATTTGGGTGAGACAAGATCAAAAATGGAGAAAACTCCCACAGATTTTACCTTTCTATTCCAATCCGTTGCATTTGACTTGATAATTCAAAGACTTTTTTGAGAAAAGCACGTTTTTTACCATAAAAACTGTAATATCTCTATTTCGTATAAATATTTTCCAAATTTTAACAAATTTTCAGATTTAGCATTAAATTTCCTATAAGAGCAGAGTACATGTAGCCTTGAATTTTACAAACTTAGGACCTAACTGCTTGATATTCATCTTATTTAGGGAAGTTTCAATGTCTTATAATACTTCAACGCTCATAGTTTTTCGAAAAAAAAACTCTTCACAAATCTGCAAATCTCACAAAACATGAAAATTTAACCAGCTTTCATATGGTGTGATCAAATAAATGATTCCGTATCGATTTCATGGAGAAATTTACATTTAAAATCGGAAAAAAACATGGTGTTTTCATTTGGCACACAAAACAGTTACTTCTGTAAATAAGACATGATAATTTCTTAATGGAAATATGTATTTTAAACATAATAAACTCTACATTGGAATAAAAAACAAAGAAAAAATTTTTTGTTTAATGGAAAATAAAGGAAAAATATTAATAAAGCTACACCAGATCAAAGGATTGTTATTACATTTATTTATTCATTATTATTATTTAGGATTTATTTTAGTAGATTTTCAATGTAAGGTTTAAAACCTAATGATAATGAACATAGACCTCAATTTTGCCGTTAGCTTCTCAATACAGATGATGTTGAAGAATACCACTTTTGAGGTACATTTTATGGACATACGAGTCTGTTTTCACAGGAGAAGGCATTTCTACCTATCCATGGGGTATCGTTAGTTTATTTTTGTACTAAATGGTAGGTCCTAGTGACAAATTTTAAACAACAAAAAATATCCTTCATTACATTTCTGACCAAGAAAATGCAAAGTTTCGATCCGAGGAACGCCAACGGAGCTAGAGCGTGGCAAAATGTTACACATTTGAGTGTAAAAAAAACGTTACTCCAAAAAACATAAAAGTATACCTCCAGCCAAAAGATATATACTATTCAGAAAAAGATTAAAAATAAAAATGTAAATTAAATATTTACATACTATTTCTAAGCATTTGCCTCTACTGAGGGCTTCTTAATTAAGTAATATTAAGACGCGATATTATTCTGTCGCCGAGACCTCCCCCCCCTCCCGCACTATCAGAAATATAACGTAGATAACATCTTGTAGAGTGCATTAAATAGTGAATTTCAAATTTAGGACAGTTCACACAACACTATTCAATCCGATTATTTTTTATCTCAGTGCTACGTTAGGAGTAGTTATAAGATAAACATACTAAAAGTCATGATTATATTTATATATATATCATATATAAACGGTGACGGATTGTCAAGAGATCCAAATTAAATGTAATGTTCAATATGATATATATCGCGATATATATGGATCACTGATATATATATATAATCCCAACCGGGTCATAATATATTTAATAATATTGAGTAATATCAAGAAAAATTACACACACACTATATGATTGGCCATGATTAATAGATATGATAGGAAGGATAAAGGGTATTGATAATTTGGTGAAGGAACGTTCTAAGGAAATATCGTCTACGGAAAGAGGGATAAGGCCAATTCGGAATAGTTAGGAAAAACGGGAACGACTCGGGATATCAAAGACAAAAGCAGAATTATTCGTAGGATTGATGTAATATTTTCCACTTCTATAGAAATTTATTGATTGAACACTTGTTTCGAATGTTAAACATTCATTGTTAGTTCTAAGATCATACGAAAAATTTCAAGGTATCAGCACACTTTGTTACATAGATTATAAATGTCTTGCTAAATGCATGTAATAAATGTTAATAAATTTAGTTAATACACACCTCAGGAGCCTGAATGAAAAGGGCTTCTGGAATATATTAGTGCCTTTAGCAGACTGAGTGTAAAGAGATGAAAGGGTGAGGTAGATGGCCATGATTTTTCTGTTCCTACTGTACTGGAGACAACTTTAAAAATGGGGCTATTGGAAATGTTAATCTGGTCATTTAAACAAAAATCTGGATTGGTTATGAACGATTTTATTATAACATCTTGTGAAGTTAAATTATAAGAAAACAAATTTTAAAAATACCTTTATACAATACACCTTTCTCAATATCAAACAAGAATTCCTAACACTACTCTGTAAAAATGATGTATCAAGGATGACACGAAGTCTTGTAAAGCCGATGTCAGAATATTTTCGTTTCTATTTTTTTCCTTTCTCAAAAAGTTATTCAGACAAAAAAAAAAAATAGATAGAGAAAGTTATGGTGAATATGGTGGGTGGAGCAGGACCACTATATTCTGCTTCTTCAGTACGATTAATTTTAACAGGTTTGGTAGAGAAATTTTTTTTTCTAATTTTTTTTTATAAAAAGTTTGAAATTCTAGGCATTAACTGTTTTTAATTAGTAATTTGTAATTGTTCCACCTGCTGACAAAAAAATAATGATGGATTAAACCAGCCGTACTCCACCAAACTGTAACCATTACTCCCAGCTGTAAGAGCTGGTTTCGGGGTTTCCGTGGGATGCTTGTAAATATTTTAAGAATAGTATGATTGTATTTAATTTTCCCCTCTTTTTCTTTCTCTTTTATGGTTTCTAAGATTAATATTCTTACTTATTTTATATTATAGTTTAGTTTGTTTTTTTTAATTTCTTGTATAGTCGTATGCCGGAAGACTAAATACCAACAAAGATGATGTACAGGAGGCCAGGAGAAAGTATATTGAGAAGGAGACTAAGGCAGAGGTGGCTGAACTAAGTCGATGATGACCTGATACGAATGGGAGTGAGAGGTTGGAAAAGGAAGGTGAAAGATAGACGGAGATAACTGTCGATTCTTTTTGAGGCCAAGGCCCGACTAGGGCTGCAGTAATAATATTTGGAAACTGTTTATTTTATTTTATTTATTTTATTTTTTTTTGTTACTTATATGTTACATACTGTATGAGTGTTTAAGATCTGGTATAACATGTTTTGTTTGTCCATTTTTATCCAACCACATTCCAAATCTCTCCTAAAAGAATAACTTCCACTTTTCATTGGTGGTGACCAAAACATTTAAAAAAGGCTCATTTCTGTTACGCAACTTGAGGAGGACGTCTCCAATCGAGTGAGCTACTGGGCTTCGGTTAACTCATGTTACACCAATATATCCAATTTTATTTTTGTTTTTCCAACCACCTTAAGATGCCAAGAAACTGTCTTAGCGCTTGTTGGAAGTTGTGAACCCTATTTGCTAGTGGTTTGTGAAGGGCCTATACCACCTCTTCTAAGTTTTCGTTGTCCAACTTTGTCTTTTCGAACCAACGGTAAATTGTTCTTTCGTCCGCTGTATCTTCACCGAATGCAATATTTATATTTCGGTAAACATCCACTATGACTAAGTATAAATTCATACCAAAAAATCATAGGAAGTCATCATATTATTAAAAATTAATTTCCCGATTTATTTTACCTTTAGGTAGAATACCAATACTGACAATAATCAAAATATAAAGTACTCATCCAAACGGTATACATAACATTCATAGTGTACAGAAAAGTTAATTGCAAATTACAAAAAAAAAAAAAAAAAAAATTTGCAAATACGAAACTAATATATCATATGCTAAGACCCGTACATTAACATTTAATCGGTTACGAATCAATTGTTTAATTTCTCTTCCAAATGGAATTAAAAAATTAAAATATTTATAATAATAAAATACTAGGGTCTATATTGTATTTAATTTTAATTTTTTTTACTTTCAGATGTGTACGACTTTTACTGTGTGCGAGTGTGTGTGTGTGTGTGTTTATGTATCTTTATTATAAATAAATATATATATTATTATGTATTATTATTGTGATTGTTCCCCTTCAGGAGAGTGATTGAACATAAACTCATGATTCCATTTTCCTCATGATCTTTCTCTTCATCTCCCAAAAACTCCTAATCCTTTCGGAATGCTGTTTCTGCCATTCATCTGGATTCATCCATCCTGTAGATGTGTGTATAAAATTTTGCTCGGCGTTATCTGAGTTGTTCTGTTATTTTGTTTGTCTTTTCATAGAGTTCATTTTGAGGTATTTTCTTCCAAATCCATTTCTATTAATTGCTTCGTAAATGTTCCTAAGAATTTTTCTTTTCTGCTTTTCTAAATATATATATATAATTATCTAAGTAATTATAATTGGATCTATATCGAATAATATCCAAAAAAACCCTTTAACATAAAAGCTGCCGAGACTAAATATGATTCTTAGCTTTACCACTACCAGAAACTTTAACGGTTATTATATTTCATCAATAGTCGTCATAAAATCCTAGAAGAATATATTGATAATTCTGAATCGATAAATCTAAAATAGCCAAAAAGGAAATCTCCGCTTTCCCGCTCTGGCTACTTCAGGATAAACTATAGGATAACCCATTCTCAATAAACAATCAACAACAAAAATCAAATTTAACTATTTTTAATGAAAATATTTATTAGCATATTAGAATACAGAATCGATAAAGATTGTTATAGAAATTGGTCATTTTAGAAGTAATTGTTACTGCAGATTGCACTGCTGATACTGGGACAGCGGTATATCAGGCGGAAATGCCCTTGTTTTCTTTGACTCAATGTCCAGCTTGCAAATGAAATCCCATTTCCATTTTGGGGGTTCATCCGGTCAGATTAGCCTGGATTCATTATCCTGGCATAACTGTTATGGTGATTTAAAAAAAATGCAATGGTGCCCTAAAGATCCCCTCTTCCCCCTGATATCGAAAAATCAAAGAAATCAACAAAAATAATAATATAATTTTAATCATTTAAGTATATTATACATACTAGATTAAATAGTTCATTCATTTATTTATTTTTATTTTATTTTATTTTATTTATTTATTTATTTTTTTTTTTTTTATTTTTTTTTTTTTTTTTTTGCCCTGTTACATTTATTTTTATCAAGAAATTATTGATCATGGTTTCAGAAAATGTTAGTTGGAATGTGTTCTAATAATTTCTAAGAGAATAGTGGGATATGCATGAAATATAGTAAAGTTAACACCGAGAAATCAGGACTTATAAAAAATATGGTAGTTTACATAAATTGAAAATGTAATAATATAAAAACTATTGAAACTTTTATCACATATAGTTTTAAAACATAGTTAATTTTATTCTGAATCAAATTAAGAAAACCCGTTTGTAATAGAAAATACCAAAGTGTTGATTGTGTAGTTCCACTTTATGAGAAAAATGACGAGACATGCTTTGAAATTTATAGAATAACATGCCTATATTTTTTAAAATATAAAATACAATCAAAAATGTTATTGTGAGCCCTAAAGAAATTGGTGAAACATGGCTTGGAAGTAAAACTTGCCAAATGGACTTAATGCCAAATTTAAGACCACATTTTAAACAAAATAATTAAGAAAGTATGAGACATGGGACAAATATTAAATTTAACATCCCTTGACAAGATACGGATTTTGGAGATGAATTCAGGCCATGTCAAATCCACTTTGAGGCAACAGCGTAAAACTGTAATGATTTTTCTTTCAATAAAACTCTTCTTTAAAATATGTATATGACTATACAATATTGTATGATGTTGTATTTTATAATTTTTGTTTTGATTTTTTAAACAAAAAAGAGTGTATTTTTTCAATACACTCTTCACGTTACTACAAGATGAATACACGTTCAATCGTTCCTCAACGATTGAATTTGATATTCAAATTGTAACTTACTAATATTATTTTTTTTAGAAAATACTTGAATAAACCGTTACTTATTATATCTTTTATCTAGATGGTTCATACGTTATTTTCAGATTGTTTGATATTTTCTTAATTCTTATAAATTTTATATATATATATATATATATATATATATATATATATATATATATATATATATATATATATATATATATATAGTGCATATATGAAATGCAAAGGAATGTAGTCAGGATGTGCAACCACACTTCGGGAGAATTCACAACAGGTCAGGGGATCAGACTGGGCTGCAGCCTAAGCCCTCCCTTGTTCATCCTAGTGTTGGACTCTGCCCTAAAGCAAGCGAAAAATAGGATGAGGCCATACCATCTTGGATACAGGAATCTTCAGAGTGTCCAGTATACGGTACTAGCGTTTGCCGACGATATGGTTGTACTGGGAAATAACTGCCGTAATTTGCCAATTTAACCTAAGGATCCTCCAAGCTGAACTGGAGATTGTAAATATGGAAATAAATATCTCCAAAACAAAATTTATGAGGATGAGAGAAGAAAAGGCCGTGGGGACCGAATCGTTAGACTGGCAGGAAACCGTCTGGAGCAGGTGACGGATTTTAAATACCTGGGAGCCCATCTCAACGAGTTTGGAAGGGTAGATGGAGACATTAAGGAAAGAATAAGGACAGCTGGAAGATGCTTTTATTCCCTCAAGACAGGCTTCCTAGACAAGAAAGAAGTCTCTAAGGCAACGAAGAAGGTGGTCTTCAAGAATATTTCCCTCCCTATTATAACTTATGCAAGCGAGTCTTGGACCCTCACTTCCAAACACAAAAGCCAAATCCAAGCCATGAAAATGCGCTAT
Organism: Euschistus heros; assembly: GCA_003667255.2. NCBI lineage: Eukaryota > Metazoa > Arthropoda > Insecta > Hemiptera > Pentatomidae > Euschistus > Euschistus heros. The sequence continues at coordinate 108,868 of RCWM02000253.1, read as the reverse complement.
TTAAGAAAAATAGAGTGGAAAACAAGATGAGATCGTGTGAGGAACTCTACAATAAGAACAAACTTAGACCTGAGGTCTGCAGAAGAAATTATCCTAGAAAACCAACTCAAGTGGTTTGGGCACGTCTCGCGAATAGCTGAAGACAAAATTGCCAGAGTTACTCACGAGACCAGAGTAGAGGGAAGACGGCCTACAAGGAAGACCTGGGAGGAAGGAATCAAAGAGGCCTTTAACAGAAGAAGAATGGAGTGGAGGAGGAGGAGGCAGCTGGTGCAAGACAGAGATTCTTGGGTCAGGCTCAGGCACTGCTCTATAAAAGAGGATTGGATAAAGTAAGTTCTAATATCTTAATTATAACACACTGCTCAGCGGTAAAAGAGAGAGAGAGAGATTGGAGAGAGAGAGAGAGAGTAGAGTAAGTTCTAATATAGTTGAAGAGAGAGAGAGAGAGAGAGAGATTATAACATAACAGAGAATTTCTCAAAACATGTTAGTTTGGAGAGATTAGAGAGAGAGAGAGAGAGAGAGAGAGAGATAGAGAGAGAGAGAGAGAGAGAGAGAGAGAGAGAGAGAGAGAGAGAGAGAGAGAGAGAGAGAGAGAGAGAGAGAGAGAGAGAGAGAGAGAGAGAGAGAGAGAGAGAGAGAGAGAGAGAGAGAGAGAGAGAGAGAGAGAGAGAGAGAGAGAGAGAGAGAGAGAGAGAGAGAGAGAGAGAGAGAGAGAGAGAGAGAGAGAGAGAGAGAGAGAGAGAGAGAGAGAGATAGAGAGAGAGAGAGAGAGAGAGAGAGAGACTGAACCACAAGGTTCACTGTACTTATAGCTGTTTTGTTTTACTTAGGTTTTCAATATTTATTTTATATATTTGCTATAGTAAATATTAAAAAAATGTAAATTAAAGAAGTTTCATATAGTTCTAGCCGTGAGTTATATTTCATTTTTTTAATTTAAGCTGGTTTTATATCATTTCTATGATTATTTATATTTTTCATAAATATTTTCATTAAATAATAAATTTTATATTCCTTAAAATTATATTATCTTTGTATTTTTTCCCCCGTTGAATATGGCTTTACATGAAAAATTTTTATTGCTTTTTTTTTCTTTTGTTGTTGGTAATGTTATTCATTTAAATAGTACAATAAAATTATTTGAATGTCAAAAGAAATTTTCTTTTCTTATATTTATGTATGGTATAATTTAATATGTTTTCTGCTAACTTATCTTATGGTCTTTTCAAGTCCTATTTGTTACATTGAGCTTATGGAATTAAAAATTATAAGTAAAGAAAGATTTCTCTCCATGTATAAATCTTTACTTGACCAATAGTTCAATTAAAAAGATCCAATTTTATTGTCAAATATTCTCTGATATGAACTCACCTCTAACTACCTCTCCCATCCTCATCTAATTCATTCCTATCTCATCTTTTTTTCACAAACAGCCTCTTCATAATCTTAATAGACATTCCAATACAATATTGCATCTGTTATGCATAGAAAAAAAACACAGTGAAGAACACAATAAACTCGAAAGTTATATAAAACAAACTTATATACCAAATCACCTCAAAAACAAGTATCAAATATTCTATTGTTGCATTCTCTTTCTGAAAACAGTTTTATTATTCTGATTTTCTAAATTCTCAGTTAACCAAAACGCTAATCTGAATAGATTGAAATGAAAAATAATTTTTATTTTGAGACACATTGACCAAGTATAGTGTGATGGTACTATAGTCTGGCTGAATTAATTTTTGCGGAAATATATGGAAATAACTATGAAGTAAAACTAAATCTAAATGAAACAAATTGAATGAAAGTAACTATAACCCATTAATAAATGATACAATTAAAAAAAAATGGAGAAAAACAAAAAGAGTGACAGTAAAGAAAGTAAAAGTCAATTAAATTAAATTTTCTCAATATGATGAACAATAAATATGCATACTCGCTTAAATATATACATCTGTATACACTCATAAGAATACATGTATATTTATAAATTATTATTTAGCTAATTCATTGGTATCAATTTAACTGGATTTGACAAAGTTATTACCAAATAGATCTACTGTTAACAGATATTTTATTGGGTAGAACTGAACTGAACAGATGGAAAAAGAGAGTTTCTATAATTAATTGTTGAGACTGCAAGAAACACAAACCTATGTTTCATGATATATATATATATATATATATATATATATATATATATATATATATATATATATATATATATATATATATATATATTTTAGGAAAAAATAATTTTATTTATTACTCCTTTTTTAATCATAAAAATTAGTTTTTTTTTAGGATGGAAAATGTTGGAGTTATTAATGTTTTAAAACAGCCATGGCTGATATGATCAATAATAATAAATTGAAGTGATACTTCTAATTGATTTATTTTATTGGTCTGTAGAGTATATTATTTAATAATTATTAAAAATCAGTAATTAAGCAATAATAACACAAATATTTTTTTTTAATTTTAAAGGCTTTAAATTATATTTGATGAAAAATAAAAAAAACAACAATCTCAAGATTTTAAAAATAATAAATTTCATTATGATGATTTGTCATTTGTACTTTATAATTGAAAGAATAATTAATAATTGCCATACTAATTATTTTTCATATTTGCATTTATGCGTATATTCATAATTATCCCATTATAGAGAACCTTTGCCTTTTCTTATACTATCATATAGGCTATTCGCTAATCACCCAGATGGATTATATTTGATACAAATAATATAAAATAAATATTCATTCCTAATAATTAATATTCAATAAATTTAAAAAATAAATAAATGGTTTAGAAAGAAATTATGTTTTGATTGGATTTATATTTTTTCCTATAATTGACATTAGCTGAAAGCATTTTTTTATTTAATTGAAGATTAAAAACACCCTCACTGTAATATCAGTAAAAATACAGTAAATTTTTACTGTAAATTTACTAAACTCTTACTGTAAATTCAGTAAAAATGGAAAGCATAGGAAGTGCTTTCTTTAATGTTCTTATAACATTAAAATTCCAACAGTAGACAAAATAATAATGATATTTAATATTATATATATATATGCCTATTCATACTGATTTATTTGTTCCATTTGTTGCAGAATTGGCTCATTCCAAATAACTTGTCCTTACATGATCAGCATTATACCCACTTGAAACCATTCACCTCCCAACTTGCATCGCATTCTGATAACCCTTTGGGGAATGTGAAAAGAACATAGCTTAGGGATCTCCTAATATAAATTTTATTGAAGTGCTACTAATGGGTAGTTTATTGAGTTTAGTAGTTATTGTAATCATATTTCCTCACATTGACATGATTTATATATTGTATACAGTTGCAAATATCAATAAATAATTTTTTTTTTTTTTTAAATGATATAATTTCATCGAATCACTAAATATAATTTGAAATTATTTTAAATTTATGTATAAAATAAAAGCAATAACCTCAAAAATAAAATAAATGTATCCTAAAATAAACATAAAAATTTATTGTTTTCCTTATTTTAGTTTAATGTGTCCTATAATTATTAGAGTTCATTACTAATTGGTCTTAACTGTTCTTCATAATATTATTAAATACGTATTTAACATATGTTTAAAGGAGTAGAGGTAAAGGTAGGATATAGTTTTTTTGGACATGATACATAATTACTAATAGAAACATATGTTTTTTAATGATAATAACATGAAAAATAAGTTATAGTACATTATAGTAAGGTTAATCAAGCTAAAAATATTTCGAGAATAATGTACAAAGAGTTATACATGAAAATTAGGAAAGTAAAAGTCAAGTTACTAAACATTTATTTGTTAGTTAATAGCCTACGAAAATATTTAGTCAATGAATTTTATATATTGCTGATAAATTAAATTTTTTAACTACTGTGATTGATTTACTTTCTGTATTTCATTTTAACATATATGTAATATTATACAAGTAACATTTAAAAGCTACGTGTTAATTAATGTCAATTCAATGTTAATAATCACAGTTTAAGATAAAGATATGTATTTAAGTCATACATTGCATTTGAAATATCAGCTTTATTGCAAAAAAATATGGATTATATGTTATTATTATTGTATATAAAATTATCATTTATGAATTTTTTTTTTTATGGATATTTCTAAAAAAAAAAAAAAAAAAAAAAAAAAAAAAAATTATTGACAATGAATAGTTAATGTAAAATTTAAAGAATATTCTAGCTATTTACCACGAGTTGTTGCCATTATTCCTTTTAGTGCCATACAATTTTATTTTTTGTTCCTGTTCTATTTATTTCTGGATTTTATTTTTTAAGATAATAAACAATATAGGACTGGGACAGTCACCCTGTTAAACATATATCTTATATGTTGTTTAGTTTTTGAAAAGATGTTAGTATTATTTAGCATTTATTTTTTTATGTATTATATTTAATCATTGAAATCCTAAAATGAGATTTCATTGAATATTTATGTAAGTCCTCATATTTTCTACGCAGATGTGAAATAAAAAAAATCCCAATATTTTTTTTTTACTTTGCTATGTAATTTATTGAATAAATTCTAGAAAAGAAAAAACATTATGGAATAAATTCACAATTCTGGATAGGAACAAAATTATTAATGATTAAGTGGAAGAGATCTCATAATCATCAAGTATTACAGTGAATTATTTTTTTGTTGGGATTAAGGTGCAATACTTTGTTCTTAGCTTTTGTCTTAGTGTGATACTTTATGTAAATGGGTGATTGTTCTATATTACAAGTATTTATAAATTTAATTTTTAATCAACACCATTACAATGTTGTTTTTTTTTAATGTTATACAATGTTACATGTACACACAACAATACAATACATACAACATGTTACAATGTTTTCTTTTTTGCTTTAAAGAGTTTTATTCATTCATATTATAATACCCTGGACCTTGTGTGCTTGCATTTCTGCTCTTTAAATTCAATTTAAACTCGACATTTTTTTATTTGATAGCCTCTCAGCATTGCTCAGGGAAAGTTTCTTTCAATATATCTTACAGTAGTTCTCCAAGAGTGAAGAGGTCTTAATTGGGATTTACCATTGTCAGACATATTTAGTGCTTCTTATTTAATGTGTGTCTATTCTTACTATTCTTGATTGTTATTGCTGTTTATTTTAAGAAATGTTAATATTTTAATTTAGTTTCTACAATATTTACTTAACATAGATCTTTAAATTCTTACCAAGGCTCTCTTCAAGAGAAGAAAAACAAGAAAAATATATTTTATAGTATTTATAACACAAATAATATTTATATACTGTAAGTAAATGATGAATCAAATCCTGATTACGACTCAATAAAAATTAGACCATTGGAAGCCTTTACTACAAAACTAAATTTAGAGAAATTTGAGTATAGTAAATTGCATCTTTGGCCTAGTCTAAGATTATTTAGTTGTAATGTGCTGACAGGAATGTGTTTTTCACTCTATTTCAAATATCATATTAATAATTTAAAAAAAAAAATTCTTGCATTTTGTCTGAACAAGAACTTATAAATAGTTAGCTAATAACTTTTTTTTTTCTATGAGAACTGAATAAACAGTTACTTAACTCTCGCAGCCCATTCATAATTATTGATTTATCTTATAATTTGAAGGAATGTTTTTGTCTTGTATTATTTTTTTAAATGTTTCATAACCATTTACTGTTTATTTTAGATGTTTTTATGAATTCCATACTTTTAAAAGAATTGTTTTATTCAAAGATTATGCCTGATATCGCAGAAATACTGCTTTGTGTTTTATGAATTTTTCTATTTAAATCTTAATTTATTATTTTTATTTTAATATTCATCAAAATTTTAAAAAAATTATAATAATTTATTAAAATAATATATATCAATAAACAATTGTGACTGTTACTTTAATACATTAAAAAAAAAAAAAAAAAAACCAGTACCACTTACAACCCATGAAGGATCTTGGGTTCAGTACATAACCCATAAGGTAAGGATGTACTGTTACTGGACCAATGGTTGTGAAAGGAGGAGATTTGTGAAACCACCATTTTTTACATATTTATATATTAACTTATTTATATATTTACATAATTTACATATTTAAAACATTTTAAATATGTAAAATTATAAAACAATTTTTTAAAATATTTTGGTTAAATTTTAATTGATATTATTTAATGTTGATAGTTTTTTTAATCTAATTGAGTCACAAAAACTAAATTTATCATAAGATTTTATAATATTATCATTACAAAACATAATAAATAAATGTTTAAAAATAAATAAATAAAATTAAAAAAAAAAAAAATTATAGCCTACAATACATCAGAACAATAATCGATAAGATACAATTATGCAAGGTGATGTTAATAATTGTATTGGAATATCATTTCTTCTTCCAGCTCATTAAGTTTAAGGCACCTACTTATTCTTTAGTTAAATATAATTTATTCTATTTAAGAAAATAATAATTACATTAGAACATGATAATTATATCCTATAATTTTTACTTATTTTTAGCATAATAATGAACTATTATCCAAACTTTTATTTTATTCAATTAAACTGAAGGCTATAGATGACAAAAAAAAAGTTATTGAGGTAATTAATACTAAAATAAAATTTAATCATTTATATGAAATTAAAAACCCTTCAAAACTTTATGACCTATTTAAATGTTCCACGTAACCTTATCACTGGCAATCTTATGTTATTAGAAAGAAACTGTGATTAAAATAGTTTATATCTTTGACGTAATAAATAGTTTTATATTCTTTTGAAAAAATTATCTCTTGAAATATAATGTATGAGTTAATTTTTTTTTAACAATGCAAGCAACGCAGAATTTTAGGAGCAAAATATGTTTAAATATTCAGTTTTGAACTCATATAATAAAAAAGAATAATGGAGAAGAAGATAATCAGGGATGCAGTCAAAGTAACACCACGTTTAAGAAGGAAATCTTTAATACGTGCCAACTTTAAACGTTTAAACATTGCAAACGTTGGCACGTATTAAAGATTTCCTTCTTAAATGTGGTGTTACTTTGATTGCATCCCTGATTATCTTCTTCTCCATTCATCATACCAGTCAACCATACTTTTATCATTAAAAAAGAATAACTTTTATATATTTATAAGAAATTCAAAAAAGTTTTATAAGTATGTATATAGGAATGTTTATTGAATCAATTTTTAACCAATTTTTCCTATTAAAAAAAATAAATAATATATCACCTTACCTTCTACATGATAAAAACTCACTGCAGGTTGCCTAATACTTCAGAGATTACTGTTAGCTGTGTTATAAATAATTTTAACAGTCTCGTGAATTCTTAGATATTCATGTAAGTTAAAATGTTTATCAAAACCTGTTAAAATGTTTTCTCATAAATATGGAATGTACAAGTTCCATTCCCCAATCCCTTCCTCAGTTTTCAGACCGTCTCTATTCAAACTAATTTTATCTTCTAATTATATATTTTATTCCAGTTTATGTACTTTTCTTTTTTTTATTTTTAGTTTTGTACCAGTAAGAACAGGAAACTAAAATACAGTTTAACATGATGTAATGTCCCCTCTATTGCAGGCTACGTTAGCTACATTATAAATAAACCTTATATAGTAACACCCGGGCCATTCCTATAAGAAATAAGTAGTAAAAGTAGCAGGTAATGGTTAAAGAACTATCATTTTTCCTAAGTTAAGAGAAGCTAACACCTAAAATAGGTCTAAATTATAAATTATAAATATGCTTAGACCCAGAAAGCCAGAGAAAAATAATTAATACCAAAATATCTCATTTCTTTGTTTGTTTTTTTGTTAATCCTTAGTTTTTAGGAAAAATCATTAAAGACAGAATTTTTTTTATACCCGTAATATTCAGAAGTACATATTTAATTCCTTTTTCAAATTTATAAAAATTAAAATATCCTTAGTTTATTATTATTGATTTTTTAATTTAAAATAATTGTTATACACTAGAAATATTAATAAATTCACAAGTTTATTTAATACTAAAACAAGCCTTCAAGATCCTTATCTATCTTCATGTTTTCTAGATATTTTCCTCTTTTCTATCCTTGTCTAGTTTATCCTTTTTTTCCATAACGTCCTTGGTCAACCCATAGGCCTTTTCTCGCCTAGTCTTGGTTCTAGGAATTTTCTGGGTTTGCGATCCTCATGCATTCATGAATCACATTAAATATTTCTTTTCTGATTATTCTCATAGTTTTCATATTTTGAGTTCTGCTCAGATTGTTTTGTGGATCGTTTCTGATGTGGTCAGCTGAATGTCCAACTACTCTGAGATACTTCGTTTCAGCAGTCGTAATCCTGTTGTTACTATGTTCTAGAAGAATACAGCTTTCACTGCTGTAAAGGGAAGTTGGTATATTGCATTGAATTTATTTATTTTCACTTAATTATCAATCACTTACTTTCTAGCTAATTTATTGCATATTCAATATAATGGTGGTATATGCTATTGGCCTTATGGTATTAATTCTATTTGATATTACCAATCTTGAAAACTAAGGAAACTGTACTAAGACATGTTTAGTCCTCCACTAATTTAAGAGTATCTTCTTTGTAAGTGATTTCCACCTCTTCAAGAATCCTTCCAATCTGCATTACCTTTATTTTCCCCTTATTTATATTCATTGAGATACCTCTTAGATTAGAAAGAATTTAATTTTTGGAAAGTGACATCATATTCTGCAAAATCGATTAGGAACTTATTATTATATTAATTTTTAAGTTGGATAATGTAAAAACTGATGCTAAGGGTCATTCTTTGTTATTTTCTACTGTTTTATGGACCGAAAATAATGTTTTGAACAAGATTCACATTTTTATTAAATAATTTCTTCATTTTTTGTTTTTTGTTTTCTCATGTAATGAAGGTATAATCCTCTATCTCAAAAACAGCATTTAATAAATCCGACTTTAGAATCCAAGTTCTTATAAATCACGAAAAAAAACTTTCACCAAAAAATTAAAAAAAAATCTTGAAGATTAAGAATCTGCCATGAGTGATTATTGGATTTATTTATTTTTTAAAAAAAATAAATCAAAATGAAGTTGTTGTTGTTTTTTTTCAATTGTGAGTGAAAAATGGTGATTGTATTTGAAAAAAACACCATTCATTTCAGCTGAAGCCATTTTTTTATAAAAAGATCTTTTGTCAGTATCTTAAAGTATAGAAAAATATCTTTTTATTTTATTCCACTTTTTAAGCTATATATTGAAATTTACAACTATATATAATAAAATAAAAATACATCAAGTATAGGTGAAGATAATTCTTATGATAAAATGTCAATTGCTTCTAAGCAATTTAAAAATTAAAGAACTTAAGGTTTACAATTTGAATATTTTTTTATCAACCATTTTCACTGTTTTGATGGAAATAAATGGGATTTATATAGCTGTTCAGACTTCCTTTAGATAAAGTTAAGTACCTACATTATATTTATACTTTCTAGTTAGCTTAATTATTTTAAGTTATGAATTATAAAAATAGAAGTCATGGAACTAGTCATAGAACCTTTAAGTTTAAATACAAACTGATATGAATAATTTTGATATAGAACCATGACTGCTAATTTATACCCATCCTGTAAGGAAAAGAAAAGAACCTTAGTCTGTAATAATAGAATATTGATAATGAACCTTATTTTTGGTATATTTATACATGCAAAAACAACAGAAATATTAAAATGGTTTTGAGATTTGTTAAGTTAGATAATAATATTATGATATTTAGATACAATAATAATACTGATCAGCGTTAAACAGTTAAAAAATTAGACATACTGTTTCCCTGTAACATGTAAAATGTATCTTCAAGATCAACAACAGTTAAAACTATAACACTATAAAACTAAATAATACACTCATGCTGATTACTACTCAATATTTCTTAAATGCCAAGACTAATTAGGATTACACTTCGTAAGCTGAGGTCCAATAAGTAACCTCCTTACCAGTATCTCATACTAAGCATTTAAAGTTATTATATTTGTTAACCTCACCTTTAAAATTAATTAGGTCTGTTTACTAATTGCTAAGGATAAAAAAGCGAATTGACAATGGGTTCAACTAAAAATCACCGCCAAAACAAATAATGATAACTTTTACAAAAGATATCATATTTTTACAATATGAAGACATTTTTTTTTTTAATATTATTACAATTAAATACTTATTATCATTGGTTTTAATACATTCTATTATTATTTTTATATTTGAATTATATGTTTATTGGAATAATAAAATAATTACCCTTTCTGCTAAATAAAAATTCTATTCCTATGATATTTTAAAAATAATTGTCCAGTTTCTGTTTACATATGTCTCTGAAACACTGATGAAGGCTTGCAATGCATGTTAAAACATTGGCATTACAAAATAAAATACTTATTTTTTAATTGCTGTGTATCTACTATGACTGCATACCCCAACAATCAACTTCTCTAAAATAATTACCATAAAAATATAAAAACTTTAAGGTATCCATAATTTATTAATTATATAAGGCATTTTATTCTTTGAATAAATATGAATAAATATCTATTTTTTTAAAAATTATTTTAAAATGATTAATAAATAGTACAAGTTTATAAAATAATAAATATATTCCCAGGAACAGATATTAGAATCTTTATTTAGTTTAATCCTGATGAGGTTAGTTTATGAGAGATTAAAACTATTAAAATTAAATTAAGTTATTTGGAATACCATGATGGATAAATTATAAAGTTTTTTATTTTATTTTTTTATTTTATTCAAGTTACTGTAACACTGTAATTAAGTCTCAACTGTAAGGTTTAGATTTTCCAGCTTAAAAATAACTGACCATTGCAGATAGTTTCGAGAATGTTCCTATTTTTCTAATTAGAGGTACAGAACGCGGGACATAAGTCGCCGTCCAAAAGGAAAAAACGGCTCAACGCATCAAGGAAGGGAAAGAAAGTGGACAGATAAAAAGGTAAAAGGAAAACAAGAATATAAAGCACCCTTCCCCCACTGACCACACTTGTCAGGAGCAGGCGAATGATGATGGAAAATGGTCGCCCAGACTGGGGAATAGGATACGGGCGCCCAGGCGCGGGGCCCATTGTCCAGACTAGGAATGAGACAATGCCAACGCCACCCCAATATAAAAGAATTGAACCAAGAGCGCCATATAAGGAAACAACTAAACAAGAATAAATTAGACATAAAACAAGAGAACACAATAGGCACAATCGCCATCATGATAGTTTTATTGTTTTTTAATAGGTTTAAAAAAAATTGGGCCTATATTATATTATGTATGTATTTTTTTTTTTTAACTGACCATTGCAGATGACTCCTCAAATTCATTTGACCGTTACTAACATAATGAATTTCAGTTTCGAGAATGTTCCTAATTTTCTATATTAATGTATGTATTTTTTTTTTTTTTTTTCCTTTCGGCATTTTAAGATGTACTACTACTCTGCCATCTCTGGAGGGTCCATGGTCCACTGAAGGTACTCCCTCTACATGTCGAGTGTGGAGGAAACACAGGAGTGTAGCCACATACAGGTTAAGGTGGTCAGGCTTTTCATGTATGTAGTTAAAAAAAATATGTGCTTAATATGAGACATTTTTTTAATGTTTCTCTTGATAGTATTTAATGGGTTAGTAGTAAGAAGACCTCGTAATACAAAGCTAATCAATATATAAACCAGATTATTTTAAGTTTCTTTGGACATATTAATTGAATTATAGTTTCAAATATTTTGTTAGTTGGTGGGATTATAGCAGTTAATGCTGAATCTACTTTTTCAGCAGCATATTTACTGCAGGTTTCAGGCAGTGATTTCTTTTCATTTTTTCTTACTGAGTTTCCAGTAGAAGAAGGAGCAGTATTTGAATCACAATTCAGTGGCACTCTCCTCTTTAGAAATTCCAAGTGAATCATACATATTTCTGAAAATGCTGTCTCTTCATCCAATATCATTGAAAACACTTTTATAAAAATGAGTTAAAATAACAAAAAAAAAATAATAAATAATAATAAAGAGTATATTTGAAAAAAATATAATATTTTCAATATAAATACTACGAGTATACTACACACAGGACAATGTTCATAAATAGAAAATGCAGGTTAAACATTTATTGAGAAAACATTATAAAAAAAAAAGTCTTTGATTAGTGTTTATTAAATAGCGATATCTCGGTCCCTTGTTCCTCACATTTTTTTTTTTTTTTTTTTTTTTTTTTTTTTTGTGTGAGAGTGGTTGCACTAAAAAATTATCCCTGCATACATCCCTGCCAGAGCAAACTCTTTAGTTGAATCTGGCAATTATGAAAAAGAGTAAATGAGCTATTGTGTTCATTCAAACATCGAGGTTGATAATTGAAGGGTCAAGTGGATGAAGGTGTAAATAGTTTTTGGGAAAAAATGTGTTATCTCTATGGATTAACATGTTAACTAACTAACTCTTTGGCGCTATGGCCCATGAAGGACCCTGGCCTCCTCAACAATCCTCCTCCATTCAGAACGGTCTTCTGCAGCTCTTCTCCATCTTCTTACACCTAATTGCCTTAGGTCAGCTTCTACCTCTTCCAACCACCGCAGCCTAGGCCTACCTCTTCCTCTTTTACCTTCCGGTCGCCCTTCCAACACTTTCTTTGGGAGCCTTTCCTGATTCATCCGGTGTACATGACCCAACCATCTAATTCTTCCATTCTTGATACAGGAAACCAAATCCGGGTCCCCATACAGGTCTCTCAGTTCACTGTTGGTTTTTATCCTGTATCCATTCTCAATTTTGGTTGGGCCATATATTTTTCTCAGGATTTTCCGCTCCCAAGCATTTAAATGATTTTCTTGTTGAAGTGTGAGGGTCCACGCTTCGCTACCATACATTACCACTGGTCGAAGGACCAACCGCCTTGTATATTCTGACTTTGATATCTCGAGACACTTCTCGATTTAGAAAAATCTTTTTAAGTGACCAATAACATTTGTTGCCATTTTGGATCCTGGCTTTTATCTCCTCTCCAATATTGTTATTTTCAGTCACAATCGTGCAGAGATATTTGAATTTCTTCACTCTTGCAAATGTGCATCCACCATTTATTTGGAATCTGCCAGGCGTTTCTTTCTTGCTTGATAACATATATTTTGTTTTATTTTCGTTAATTTTGAGCCCTATTCTATCTGCTGCCCCTTCAGATTTTTTGTACGCCTCGGAAACTGCATCGATTGTTGTACCTGTTATGACCACATAACATGTTAAGTGATTTAATAATAGTTATAATATTTCCTTCTTCCATTCTCGTTAATTCAAAAGAAGGCTCAAAATTTAGACATAAGAATATCTTATATAAAAATGGTTTCACAAAAAAAACCTGCCAATGGCAAACTTTGGCTTTTTTTTTTTTTTTTTTTTAAAGTATTTTTGTGAAGTAGATATTACAATCTGCTGCAGTGAAGGGCAACAGGTAATATTGATAATGGTGTATTTATTTATAAAATACATACAAAAACACACACATACACAGTCACCCGCAAAGAATGTTAGTGAAAGATAAAAAAAAAAAAAAAAAACTAATCATATCACCATCATCAGAAATAGAATCTTATAACAAAAATTAAGGTACATTCATACTATATATACAATACAAACACACTCAGCCTGGGGAACGCCGAATCGAGCCAATCCCCCACTTATTTGGAGTCAAGGCCAGAAATAAGAGATCCCAGCGCTGCTCCCTCATCTGCGTCATTAGTTTTAATATCCAGTGGAGGCTGAGTGAGAGCCAGCCACACATGGTGGAGTGGAGAAGCTGGTCATTATCAGGACTCTAGCATAATTCAATATTACAGGTCTCGGAGCAATTGGCGTTTCAACGTTCTGTGATAGTTGCAGGGATAATTAAAACTGGATACTTTGACTTTGTTTTTCTTGAAACGCGAAATATCTTACTTATTACCTTCATTCACTCGGCTCTTCAATGACATAGGACTGCATTGGACCCGAAAACTAAAGAAATCGATATAAAAAATAGTGGTATTCGATTATAGGGAACATTGTATAAAAGAAAATATTATCTATATTGATTTATTATTTAACAATTTAGTTTTAATACTTATTCTTTAGCATCGTGCAGATATTGTTAAAACAAAAAATTAACAATAAGCTGAAGTGAAATGTAGGAATTGTCTTGGAAGTGTGTTAAATCATAGACTAAATAACTTTTCGAATTCCGGAAATTCCTTTGGCATGGACAAATATTCCTTGCTCGCGGCCAGATGTTAGTTAATGTTCCATCACTAGCAGCGACCATATCGTAGACACTCTCTGAACTCAGAGCAAGCCATTAACATATAAATCAGATTGAATTGTGGCTTCACAGCTTTTCTGACCCCTCCCGTATAAATACCATCATCCAATTAAGTATGAAAATTGAAATCCAATGTTTGTTTCAGCAAAATAACGTAACGTTTTCGCTCTAAGTCTATCCGGAAAATCCACTTTTCAATCCTATTATAAATTATCTTTGAAAACTCACCATTCAACTACAAAGATTTTGTTTTTCTTAATACATTTTCATTCTTGTGATATTATCTTGTCAAATGAGTCACCTCGTGGATTGACAAATCCACTGAAATTATTATTATTTTTGATTAATCTTTATATTTATTAAAATTCATAACTGAAATTAAAAAACATCTAGCAGGTAAGCAGAATTATAAACTATAAAAAAAAAAACTGTCAAAACACGCTTAAAAAAAAAAAATAAATAAATGCAATGAAAAATGAACTTTATTCTGGAACTTATCCACATATAAAACTAAAACGACAGAAAATTTCTCGTCGTTTTCAACTTCAACATTTCCTAGACAAACGTTCAAAGTCTCCGATTTACTACAAAGAATTAAAGAAATGTTTAATATAAAAACAAACTAAAATTACCCATTTCTTTTTTTTAATCCCATCAAATAACCTTTACCCTTCTTCGTAAAACTACGACTTCCTGTCCTACAGTATCCTTTAATGATATTCCACTAATCCCTGTTGAACAGATCTACCTAGGACTCTACTTGGACAAACGTCTTCCTTGGAATCCACGTACAAGACTAAAACAACAAGAAACTGCTCGTCGTTACAGACTACTTCAACATTTACCTAACAAACGTTTAAAGCTCCCAATTAATTACAAAAGACTCATTTACGTGACAGTTATCAGACCTATTTGGACATATGGAGTTGAGCTTTGGGGCTCTACTAAACCATCTAATTTATCCTATAAACCATTCCTTGCAATCCAAAATCCTACGAAAAATCCTTAATGCTCCTTACTTGGCACCAATAAACTTATTCATAAAGATCTTAATGTTCCATATGTTGCTGATTTAGGCCAAACCAGATACCTATTCTTCCATAATAAGCTCCATAACCATTCAAATTTACTTGTCTTTAAACTTGCTTCTTATATTTACTATATATTTACTTTACCTTACGATATTTACCTTACACAAACAGTACACAGATAAAACACTGATCGACTCATTGTCAAATGCTGGAGCAAAACTTAGGAAACTACCAGAAAGACTAAGCCATCAGCGCATTGTAGTCCCTTCATACACTCTAAAGGCAATATCCAAATATATTGTTTTAATAAAAAAACATTTAGATATTATATATTTCATATCTTGATTAGATCAATGAAACCATTATTCAGGTAAATTTTTTCAAAAAGTGCGTCACCCATTAGAAAATAAAACGTCTCGAGGGGAAGACGTCAGTACGAAAGTAAACATAAGACATGACGCTGATACCTTCTTTTTACAGATTTCTTCTCATTAGGTATCAGGAAAATTAGCTGCATCAAAGCGGTGTATTTGACTTTCAAAACTTAATATACTCAGAGTAAATAGTTCCACTTGGAACAGGTTTCAAATGCAAAACCCTTTGAAGGTTCAAGCAGATGCAAACCTTTTTTTTTAAATAACCATAAACATCGAAACGTTTGATGTTTCATCCGCATTACATTACAATATACCTTTTCCTTCCTTTTATTTGGCTACACGCCAATGCAATTTCATTTCTTACTAGTCAATTAATTTTCGTCTGATCTCTGATGATACAAAAAGCTATGAGATTAAAAAGCGTATGAATGAATAAATATTAAGCATTTTAAACTAGTAAAACATATAAGAAAAGAGCCAAACAAGTTAGGTGTGTGTTTTTAAAATTATTAATGTTTTCCTGCTGTAGTACTTATTTGAAAATCCATAAGAAAAAAGAAAAGTATTCAGCAAAAGGAACATCAATAAAATAAAGAAATCTTCTATAAAATGAGAGAATACAAGATTGCCGGGGGGGTATATCAAACAGATGAAGAAAGAAACTGAGAGACTGAAATAACAGGACCAAGACTGTTTCGATAGGGATGGCTAAAGGAAAAGACTAAAAGAAATTAAGGTCCATGTGGGAGAGAGAGATGCGAGAAAAGAATGAAGGACCGAGGAAAGAAGAAAGGAGCAATCGGAAAGAATGAGAAAAAGGTGGGAAGAGAGAAAGGGGCATGAAAAGAAGTAAAAATTATGATATTCGCGTGGTCTCTAAGACCGTTCCGTGTAATAAAAAAAAAAAAAATAAATAAATAAAAAGGATCATACAATTGTACGAAAAATTCGGAGATTTAAATTCTTACTTTGGGACTTTGTTAAATCGTCGAATTCCTTGTGTAACCCATTCTAACATTCAACATTCGGTCACGAAATCTTCAATGCTGCTTATAAAAAATATAAATTTTATCCTTACAGTTGATTTTTTTTCTCTGAAATAGACATAACATAACATCACAACCTAGAACCATACTTTATTTGAATTTTTATTTCTGCAAATCATTTTTTTTATTTTTTACACAGAAACTGGTTCGATTTATAATATACTGACAGGCGAAAAATCCACCCAATGTTTTTTTCTTGTTTTTTTCTCGCCTTTAAGTTTCATTTTTCTTTATTTATTTTTCATATTTTTTAACCAGTGCATATAAAACGTATAAGGATTAAAAAAATATTTATTACCAAAACATTCAAATTACTAAAGTTTTAGATTGAGGATTTATTACGGTTTTCCAGATATACGTTATTGAAAATCGAATATTTTTGCAAAAAAAACATTTTTACCTCATTTTCCGTCAAAAAATTGCTTCTAGTTCCTTCCACAATCGTTTCTCAGAAAAAAATGTTTTAAACAAAGTTGTAGAACATTAAATGTACTTTAATTTTACATACACGTTTTTGCACTTGAAGCAAATGTTTGATAAAAATTAGGCAAACTTATCGAAAAATAAAACGAACATTATCGAGTTATAATAACGTATATTTCTAAAACCATTGAAATTTCGACAAATATGCATATAAACAATTTTATAGAAAATTTAATAAGCTTTCATTTTGGCTTGTAAAATATTTTTCTAGATCCAACTATTTTCGAGATATAATCGAAAAATCCTAAAATGGGACATTCTTCATTCTTCCCTCTGTTAGCTCACCCCCCAGGGGCGAGTACTTATAGCATGTTTACCTTCTAGCTACTCTCAACGAAGGTATGAAGTCAAAACTAATCGCATATTTCATGCACTTTACAATATGTTTATTGACAGGACTATTCATTGGTATATCTAGGAAGAGTCCCAGCTTTCTTTTGATGTATATAAATGCAAAACATATTGAAGAAAAAAAGAACTATTTGAGTTGGAGAAGTTGAAGAATACATTTTGATTTTTAACTTGAGTTTAAAACCAGGTAGGAAGATGAAACTAAAGACATTTTCAAGTATTACCACCCTATATTTGGGTAAAAATATGAAATTGATACGTTTAACCGTCTAACCGTAATTCATTTTTTAAAAATCCTTATCATTAGGTTAGGCAAATGTTAAAGGTTACGATTTTTTATTTTTCTATTTGGCTGCAATTTCGAATTTAAGGGTTCTTTTGAATGCTGAATTACAATCTGACGTAACGTTTTGTGTAAAAAAAAATCTATAAATGTAGTTTGTTTGAATATATGATAATTTCTTAGATTTTAATTGACCTAAACAGAAATCTACGAAGCGGCATTAAATAAGTAATTATTACAAATAGAATATTTATTAGATCAGTCCACATAAACGCCATACAAGGCATATAAGAGCTTCCACGAGGTGGGGCAGAAAACCTGATTATCATTCTATTTTTTTTATTAGTAATATAACTGCTATTAATATTATTACAATTGGGAATTGTTTGTTGAATAACTCTCTCAATCCCGTTATGTTTTATAGTCGTATGAATGTTTCTCCTTTCATTTAAAAAAAAAAAATTGATTCCCAGCCTTGAACGCCTATATTGACATTCATAATTTATCACAACATTAAAAGTAAATTATATTTAAATAGCAAGGAGTTTTATAAATAGTTTATAACGGCTATCAAAGTTAAACATGAGCATTTAATAGTTTCAGGAAAATATACAACAGAATTTAGATATTTTCAAAAAGATATTAATAATGGGGTGTATAAAAAAAAATGACCTTTTTTGAAACAAATATTTGTATTATTATTTCTTTCATATAAAATAGTATTAATATTTAAAGTATAGTCCATTGTTATCTATCGTCATTACCCATCTGCTTGCCAATTGCTCGATGCCACGCTGATACCATTC
Source organism: Euschistus heros (assembly GCA_003667255.2). Classification (NCBI taxonomy): domain Eukaryota; kingdom Metazoa; phylum Arthropoda; class Insecta; order Hemiptera; family Pentatomidae; genus Euschistus; species Euschistus heros. The sequence continues at coordinate 90,152 of RCWM02000253.1, read as the reverse complement.
ATTGGGGTGGCTGTCAAAGAACTCTTGGATTTTCAACTTCCGCGAAATTATAAATTTTTTTCCCTTGAAGATAATGGGCCATGGATTGAAACAAGTAATAATCTAAAGGTGCTAGGTCTGGACTATATGGTGGATGAGGCAGGAGTTCAAATCCATGAAGTTTTGTAAACTTTTCTTTGGTTTGACTGCTGATTGTTGAGGAATAAGTTCGTGAGGGACCAGTCTACAGATCTTTTTCACCTTCCCCATGGAGAGAAGATGGCGACTAACAGTATCTTTCGACACACCACACTCCCTGGCAAGTTCGCGAGTACTTGTGGACGGATTTGAGTCAACAGCTTCCTTCAGAACCTCATCAATATCCATTAATGGCCGCCGGAAGCCTTTTTTCCTTTCCAACGTCGTATCTCCACTTCTAAATTTTTCAAACCAACGCTGCACAGTGCGCTTTTCAAGGACACCTTCCCCTTTATATTTAATAATTTCACGAGTTGCTTCAGCGGCTGTGAAATTTTTTTTCTAGTAATGTCTTAAAATAACGAGAATTTCGTAGGACACTGTCATGTTTTTTCTTTGAAATAAATAACTGAACTGAGGCTTTTTTTAAAAGAAGTCAAGTGTTAGAAACAAGCTTAAAGAATGCTCTAAAGGGATTATTAAGTATTGGTAAATAATAAATAGCATTATGATATTTACAGACTTTTGAACTCTAAAATTTGATAAAACGGTCATTTTTTTTTTATACACCCTATTATAAAATAGGTTATTTTCATTTTTTTTTTTTTTTTATATATTTATAATTTATTGATATTCACAACTGTTTACAAAATATACAATAGCTAAATGTGCGGTGAAATGATGACAATAAAATGTCAATAACTTGTGAAGAACTACTTATTAATACGTACTTCAATAAATATTATAAATTAAAAACATTACTTCACACAAATATTGAAAGAAGATAATTTACTAATAATACATTCCGATTTCTCATTCTTTGATACTTTTTAGGGGGAATGATATTTCCAAATTTCATGCCGTTATTTCTTATGTAGAAAAACCCACGAAAAGTACGGTTATTAATCATACTCTCATAAATAGTTGTTTAAATTAATTTTCAACTATCCTTTCATGACTATTTTCTATAGAGGAAGGGTGTAAATTGTTTAAATATGAGGACCTCTCCCTACTGGCTAAGGGAGATATTGAAGACTGACGGCGAAGACTGTCTATGGAGCCATTTGCTAATACAAGACAGCAATGAGCAGTTGGAACCATTCTTTCAACTAGTGTGGGTGCAGTTTTTGAGTTATTGTGCAAATTGGTGTTCATTCTACTCTGTAAAATTTTGATAGACATGCGAAATCGTTTTCGTTTCATGTTCTTATGTTTACTTAAAAAAAATTTCACAATGGTATCTGGAAAGCGGAGATATGAAGCTAGTTTGTGAAGCACACCTTTAGTAACGCACGCTTCTAGTTTACATGTGATAGTGATCATCTTTCTTAGGTGGAGTTGGTGTAAATATGGGCCCCCATTTCCCCGGGAACTTCGAAATATTTCTGGTTAAAAATCACAGCTTGCATCTTTTGTGATGAAAAAATCTCTGAAGAAACTCGGGAAGAGATGTGGGTAAAATGTTACCAAATGTGGGAACTCAGATCGTGCCGGGGCTGAAAGGGCCAGTTATGATTGCGATTTCTGTAATTAATGAACTCACTACCGTTTCGAATTGTTTTATCCTGTTTTAAACTAGTTTTGGTGACTTTTTTGATGAGGGATCATACTTTACACCCCAATTTTTCTGGTGCTATTTCGAAAGCTTTTTTTAAATCGTCGTTTTTTTAAAAAATGAAATAATTGATTGATCATTGTTCTGCCTATTCGCATTTAAGAAACTTGATATAGTTGTTAAGGAAAGAAAAAAAATCTAGAAATTTTCTAATTAAAAGTAACTTTATATCGAAAACAAAAGAGGGTGACCATTTTTACACCTTTTCCTCTACTAATAAGTAACTATGAATTTTATGAATGAGTGCATCGAGTGATAGTGCAGAGAGTTTCCGAATGGGGGGAGGGTAAAATCCCATTTTTTGGTTTTTGGACTCTCAACAGTGGACTCTCAAAAAATATGTTTCAAATTATAACCGAAGCTAATTAAGTTTCCTATAAAGTTGATTCTATACATATTTGTCGAACTTCGTACGGATATACGTTACCTATTGAAAATCGATAATTTTCGAAAAAATATAATTTTAACATCACTTTTTGCCATACATTTGCTTCTAGTGCCTTTCACGATCGTTTCTCAGAAAACATGTGAAAAAACAAAGTTGTAAAGCATTAAATTTATTTTAATTTCATATATACGTTTCTGGTTCTACAAGCAAATGTGTGACAAAAAGTGAGGTTAAATTTTTTTTTTTTTCTCGATAATTTACAATTTTTAATAATTCATATCTCGAAAACTGTTGAAAGTTCTACAAATATGTACATAAACAATTTTATAGGAAATTAGATTAGCTTTAATTCTGATTGATTCTGAAGGGCGAAAAATATACCAAAAATAGTTTCAAACAGGATTAAACAATTCCAAACGGTAGAGAGGTTATTTATTACAGGAAAATAATTATTTACAGAAATAGCAACCATAACCGGCTCTTTCAGCCCCTACACGATCTAAGTTCCCACATTTGGGAACATTTTACCCACACCTCTCCCCGAGTGTCTTCAGAGAATCTTTAATCACAAAAGATGCAAGTTGTGATCTCTAACAAGAGATGTGTCGAAGTTCCCATGGAAATAGGAGTCCATATTTACACCAACTCCACTTAAGAAAGATGAACACTACTATCACATGTAACCTAAATTTGTGCATGACTAAAGGTGTACCCTATAATATGTTTATTGACAGGACTACATAACTAATACAAAATACACATAACAGGTATTGTTTAGCTCTTTGTATAAAAAATTATTTGAAAGGAAGCTTCAGCGTTTATGTCAATTTTACATTCACTAGAATAATCTTTTGAGAATCTAAATATGCAACAAAAGATGTGATCTTGCAAACTGTATCAACGGAATCCCCTTTTAAATCGACCAATTACCTTAACTATGACCATTAGTGATTTACTCCACTTCCGTGAATGGCTACGAGTACCTCAAAAATGTTTTTAAACAAAACCGATTTGTTCCATATCAGTTGTCAACGTTTACTAATCGCTCTCCAACGACGGATGAGCCGGATGAAGAAGAGATGTTGATTGGAGGACCCAGAAGAAGAGCGGTGGGGGTAAGTAGGAGCCGCAGGGCGGCCAGTGTTGACTAGGAGTCGGGGCTGGCAGTAGGCCTTAGTTGGTCGCCCAGCTGCCGCGATGACTTGACCAGTGGGTACCTGATCCTTCAGTAGCATGAACCTCCTCCTCGTCATCAGGTAAGGGAAAGGCACTAAGGTAGTCATCGCTTGCGAGCCGGTACCGCGCAATCGCACCGCTTAACTAACCTATATCTATAAGCGACAAGAAAGTTAACTTCCTTTAAGAAAAAAAAAATTATAAAATCGCTATCCCTGATATTTGATTAATAATTATATTGGAACGAACTATCTGTAAACATTTAACTTCAAGAACGACATGACGCACAATGAAATCTCTTCAATGGAACACCGATAGTGATACATCTCTACATTTATTCTACGGTACCGAATTGGGAAAATAAACTATTTCTTACATCTATGTTAAAAAAAAAAAAAAAAAAAAAAAAAAAAAAAAAAAAAAAAAAAAAAAATGTGTTTGCCTAAGTTATGTCATTGCATTACTGAAACAACTGAATTTATCTAAAGTTAGTACGGTATATCCATTATTTCAACAACATTTTATAAAACAAAAATATCATATCTTATATTTATTTATGCTTCAACAGACCTTTAAAATAGTTATAAGAATCCCTTACTAAGTTTAACAATACAATAAAAAATTTCTGATAAAGTAGATTATAAATACAAATTAAACAGATAAAATCAAAATCATTTTTTGGAGGGAAACTTCAAGATTTCCAACCAGCCCGACCAATAGACTTAAACCAACCGACGTATTTTAAAATTTGGCGCGCTTCTCGCGAGTGTACTCAAACTTATAATTATATAGACAAACACTAATTATTTAACAAATTACTTATAACTTTTCTTTATTTAATTTTAAAATACACTTTTCTTTTATCCTACAATACTGCTTTTGAAAATAAAAACAATAAAAATTCTTATATTGTCAGAAATTAATGAACATGAATAACATCCAAAGCATTTTAAAAGTTTTTACCGTGTTCAAATCCATCATTATTTTTTTATATAAAAAAAAAAAAAAATAAATAAATAAAATTACGACTTATTGCTACTTTTTAGCTCTAATTATTTAAATCAAAACTAAAGAACCATTAAGTATACCTTGTATGGCACGGAGAATGAATTCTAAAAAATATCATAACTTCTATATTCACTGATGCTTCAATTGCTTCAAAATAGTTATAAGAATCCCTTACTAACTTTTATAATCCAATAAAAATTTTTTGATAAAGTTGATTATAAATACGAACTGTTCAGGTAACATCAAAATTATAAATAAAATATAAGTTTGTTCCTCGTTATAAAGTAATTTTAGAGAGAAACTTTAAGATTTCCTACCAACCGATCTAAGAGACTTAAACCAACCGACGTATTTTAAAATTTGGCGCGCCTCTCTGGAGTGTACTCAAACTGGTTTGATACTAAATAGACAAACACTAATTAATTATAACTTTTCTTAAATTAATTGTAAAAGTAATACACTTTTTTTAATCTTAGAATACCGATTTTTGGAAATAATAGTTTTTTACATTTATATTTTTTAAAAATGTGTAATTACAAAAATATATATATATTTTTTCGAAATATGTCATGGAGTTTCAGAAACTTTTTAATCATTTATCCCATGTTTATATGGAATCTTAATGATTTTAACACAATTTTATAAAGCAGAAATATCACAACTTATGTATTTATTATTGCTTCAACGGACCTTAACAAACAGCTACATACAATCCCTTACTAATTTTATCATTTCAATCCAAATTTAATGAGAAAGCTAATTATAAATACTATTTGTACAGATAACTTTAAAATTAAAATTAAGTATGTTGAATCAGTGGGAAACTTTTGCATTTCCAAATTACGAACCAAGAGACTTAAACCAGCCAATGTATTTTAAAATTTGGCGTGCTTCTCTCGGATGTAACCAGACTGTTTTAACATTAAATTGACAAGCACTAATTGATTTTAATTTTATAGAAATTTTATTTTTAAAGGTAAAATATAATTATAAATGATAAGTTTGGGTGGTAAAAGTTTCTTATATTTATATTAAAAAATATGTATTTATGTAATATATATATATATATATATATATATATATATATATATATATATATATATATATATATATATCGTAACGTGTGTATTTATTGTTGCTTCAATGGACCTTAAACAGTTACAACAATCTCAATAATTCACAATACAATTTTATCAATTCAATGAAATATTTACTGACGTTAAGATCTCTAACTTAAACTAACCTATGTATTTTAAAATTTGGCACGCTTCTGACTAGCGTAAACTGGTTCAACATTGAATAGACAAACTAATTTAATTTCCAAAGTTTGAAAAATAATTATTTTCTTATATTTATATTGAAAAATTTGAATTTAGATAAAAAAATAAATAAAATTTAACTATGTCATTTCACTGCAGAAATATTTAAATAATTTCATGTTATGACGGTATCTTTATGATTTCGACACGATGTTATAAAGCAAACCATTGTTACTTTGATGGGCCTACAACAGTTACAAAAATCCCTTCAGCATTCCAAAGAACCCTTAAATATGAAATTTCATCCAAATAGAAAAATAAAAAGTCGTAACCTTTAACATTTAAAATGCTTTAAAATTTGCCTAACCAAATGGTAGGCAACTTTTGTTTAAATTGACAAAAACATGAATTACGTTTAGACGGTTAAATTTACCAACTTTATTTTTTTTATACGAAATATAGGGTGGTAATACGCTTGAAATGTCTTTGGTTTCATCATCCTATCTGGTTTTAAACTGAAGCTAAAAATCAAAATGTTTTTTTCCTATTTTTTTAAAGTATAATTTTACAAAGAACAAAAGAAAGCTGAAGATCTCTTCTTTCCAGCGATACCAACCAGTGAATTGTGTGACAAAGTAATGGCGATTTAAAGGTATGTAACCAATAATCGGTTTAAAAATTTCATTTTCCTCGAAGAGCGTGAAAAAAATGATATTTTTTTATTTCGTTGAATAAGCGTTTTTCAATGTTTTCTAGGATGCTGAATTAGAATCTGACGTCAATTTTTGTGTGAACAAATCTATAGATGTAGTTTGCTTGAAAATCTAATCATTTTTTTAGAATTTAATTAACCTAAACAAAAATCTATGGAGTGGCTGTATTTTTCATTAAATTCGCAATCAAAACTTAACATTTTGGTGCAAGAATCATGTCGATATTATTTTTTAAACTCGAGATATAAAATAAATTAGTTTAATGCTTTTTTTTTTTTTCTCGGCTTCTAGGGCCCATTGGTCGGAACGGCAAAATACGTGTCTAATATTTTTTGACAAGGAACCTCCAAAAAAATTGCCAACAAGATCCGTGAGAGACTGAGTGTGTCCTCCCCTTGTAAGTTGTCTATACTTGGTTTATTAATAAATTTCAATTTATTTATTAAAATTCTGATTTAAAATCATTTCAAAATATAAGTTTGTTTCTGGTTACAAACAACTTTTTTTTTTTCTTTTTTTTTTTTTGGAGGGGGGAGGAACTTATAGATTTCCAACCAACCGCACCAAGAGACTTAAACTAACCATTAAATTTTGACGCGCTCCTGTCGAGTGATCAAAAACTTGTTTAACATTGAACAGACAAACACTAATTATGTAAATTAACTAATAAATTATAATTTTACTCCTTTCATGAATAAATATTTTATTTATTATATTTTATAATAAATTATAAATAAAAAACATTAATATAATTGTTATTACGTTGCAAAACATACTGGGTCGTTATTTAGAGTATTTTAAATATTATTCTTTGTCTTATTTATACCTAAGGAAACATTTTTTGATCTGGTGAAAATATAGCGAATTTATAAAATCTGTAACACCGTTGAATTTTCGGTTTGACTATTGACAGATACAAAATTTGTTTTTTGCGAGAAATAAAAAACAGATATTTCAGGTAAATTTTTAAAATTCTATGACAACTTTGCTTACTATGAATAACTTCAATAGCTCAAACAGCACTGATATAATATGTTTATATTTATTTCATAGGAATTAAAAAAAGAGTAGATTAAAATAAAGAAAACATAACTTTTTTAAATTGTAATAAATGTATCTATATGTTGTGTTGCACTATAAGTACCCAAGGACGCGTATTTAAGTTAATAGTTTGAAAATCTATATGAAAACTTGAAGTATTGTTGTTTGATCTCCAGCCCTGGATTTCAATAACTTCATTATAATTTCAAACTGAAACTTTCTTAGATTTCAAGAACTTATATTTCGAACTTTCTTTCACTAACTATAAACTATAACTTACATTGCACCATGTAGTTCTAAGAACCATCATAGAGGAAATTTTTCATACACGTGTTATTCCCAAATTTTATCCGATCTCCTGCACAGGTTGGCTATCCTGTCATTCCACCTATAGCTAAATATAATATTTTTTTGAATTATTATTTTTTTTTTCGGTACATATTCTTGAATTTAGTCAACATGCATCATCCCGAAAAGCTGTGAGAAAAACATATTCTAATAATATTTAAAATGCATTATTGATATTTAATGATACCAATAATATATTTTAAAATTTTAAGCAAGGAAAAAATACATAGAGATCTTATTGAAAACATAAGTTTGCCTTTGAATAAGAGTTAAGCTAAACGTATACACTGTGAATTCCCGATTACCGTATAATAGGGTTGCACGACAGCTGTGGATAATTCAATTCCACGGATAATCCGACTAATTTCACATTGATGACATAGTTTGACTTTGCTGTACTTATTACTATTGACTTAATTGGTAAACTAATTGTCATCAATATATATATATATATATATATGCATATATATATATATATATATGCACCTTGCAAATAGCCTATTTCAGTTAGTAAACAAATTTTTTTTTTTTTTTTATAGTTGCTTCCAAAATGTGTTTTGTCGACAAAATAGATCCTTTTGAAAAATAATATTAATAATTCTGAAAGTAGTTTGAAGGGAAAAAAAATATTATTACTTAACATTTGTATTAGTTCATATAAAATGTTAGTCAGAAAAATAAAACGAGAGATTTGCGAAGAAAAGTATGATATGATCTTTTTTTTTTTGAACATATAATGAATGCAATAAATTAATAAATCAAATAAGTCTAATTTTTTTTTTTTTAAATATCAATTTTTTGAAATTTACAACTGTACAAATATATACATCAAGTAAATGAGCTGATAACGATTATAATAACATGTCAAAACTTGAAAAGAACTACTCATCAGTAGCACTTCAATAAATATTCTATACTAGAAGATCTCTAGGCCACCTTCTTTTCAGACGCCTCGGATGATTATCAGGAATGAAATGGGAAGCAAGTTGAGAGACTAGTGGATTTTTGTGGCTATGGAGCTTACTATGAAGGGATAGGTATCTGGTTTGGGATCAGCAACATATGGAACATGAAGATATTTATGGATAAGTTTATTTGTAACAAAGTAAGGGGCATTTATGATTTTTCGAAGGATTTTTGATTGTAAGGATTGGATTCGAGATGAATTGGATGGTTTCGTGGAGCCCCAAAGCTCAACTCCGTACTTCCAAATTGGTCTACTCACAGTCATGTAACTAAGTCTTTTGTAATTAATTGGTAGCTTTGAAAGTTTGTCTCGTAAATGTTGAAGTAGTCTGTAACGACGAGCAGATTCTTGTCACTTTAGTCTTTTAATAAGTCTAATTAAAAAAAATAAAATTAAAATTTTACGAAGTTGTTAAAACTTAAAGATACGGGAAATGGTTAAATGTCATTAAAGCTCATATATTGTGAAATAAATTTACTTATTACTTTTTTACTCAGACTTATTTATTTAATTATTAGTAAGTTCAGTAAAAATAGATCACGTAATACATTTTTTCTCAATATTTCTAGTTAAAATTTTATATCTACTAATGCAAATGTCAAGTAACTTACAATTTTTTTTTCCTTTGAACTACTTTTAAAATTATTATTTAATCGGAAATTATATGTAAATAACATATATGAACTCCCCGTCAAAAGTATTGCTACACCTATAATTCTCGAGATTTTCCTGGTTTTTACCTTAATCCATTCTTGGTTTATATTCATATTAATATTAGTTATTAAACGTGAGACATTAAGGATTAAGCACATGAATGTTTTTCCCTGTTAATAACAAACGATGGAATTTTAGATTTATTTTAAATTTCCTTCAGTCCATGTTTATTATTCCTTTCGTTATTTACAAGTATGCCAAGACTAGTGGAAGCAGTCATTCAAACCAGAGGGGTGAGACAGATATGTCTCATTAAATACAACTTTTTTGTTTATTAGAAGAAATATTGTAATTTATTTTAATAAAAATTGTTCATGTCTAGTTTAGGAATGTTTATTATAAACTTCAGAACCTTCCTTTATTAAGAAAAAAACATACCTTTTTATAAAATTCATAATAAGTTTTGTGATACTTTTGACGGGGAGTTTATTTTGAACGAATAAATTAAAATTTAAATAAATTTTTACAATTGAGATTAACATTACTAGTTGCTTCAAAGCCTAAATTTTCCAGTGGAATGAACAATAATTTATTAACCCCCTCCTGAACCCTAAGCGAATCTATTCACTGAAGATCTCTGGAGAACGCTTTGCCAGAGAGGCAATCCTTTCAGGGGGAAATCTGGCTGGAAAATTCCGGATAATGCATAATACGGGAAGCACTGAAAGGGAGAGGGTTTTTGAAGGAAATAGTATGTTCGAAAGGGTTTTTCCATTTCCATTGTTAAGGTCTTTACTCATGAGGCTTTCATATATTTTTTTTTTTTTTTTTTTTTTTTTTAGAGTTATTCATAACCGGAGTTCTGTGACTTGCAAATGAGTGATTTTCTCTAATTACTATTCCATGATAATTAAAATTTAATTTTTTTTTCAATATTTAATGAAATTCACAACTGCCTATACAATATAAAATATAATACATCGAGTGCATGTGATGACAAAGAAAAAAATGACATGTCACTTGTTTTTAAAGCAACTACCCATTGGTAGCACTTATAAAGGTTCTTTATTACGAAGTTATATATTAGAAGGTCTTTGTGGATAAGTTTGTTTGTGACGAAGTAAGGAGCATTAAGGATTTTTCTTAGGATTTTGGATTGTAAGGATTGGATACGAGATGAATTGGATGGTTTAGTGGAGGCCCAAAGCTCAACTCCGTATGTCCAAATTGGTCTAATTATTGTTATGTAAATGAGTCTTTTTGTAATTAATTGGAAGGTTGGAACGATTGTCAAGTAAAAGTTGAAGTAGTTGAAAACGACTGACAGTTTCTTGTCTTTCCAAGTAATTCGTTTACTTCGTCAGAGATGGAGTCCTAGGTAGCGGATCTGTTCAACAGGAATTAGTGGGACATCATCAAAGGATACTGTAGGACAGGAAGTCGTAGGTTTACTTTGATGGGATTTATTTGGATTTATTTTGATTCTTTATTTTTGACACCATTCTTAAAATTTTATGGCATGGGATTGGAGTGTCTGGTTTTTTTTATTTATTTAATTTTTTTAAAAGTGTAAAAAAGCAAAATCTCATTTATGATACAATAATTTATAAAAAAAACTTGTATATGACTGTTATGGATAATGTGAGAAGATGATCATGGATGCAGTCAGAAAGAAATAAACACGTTCAAGTAACAAAACTGCTAGGCAAGTCAAAACCGTAGACAGAATTTCCTAAAATCAATTATCTAATTTAATTTTAATTAATAATTTAGTTAATTAATGGCTTAGTTGACTGAAAAATCAATTAAAAGATTTAATCATGATTAAATTAGATGATTGATTCAAGAAATTAGTTGTTAAATATTTAATCATGATTAAATTTTACCCAATTCTGTTCTATCAATAGTTTTTTTTACTATATTAGTATTTATTTTTAAATCCAGCTGCTTTTCTTTAACTAATATTTTAATAATCCTGATACTTTCATTTCCTCTGGTTAAAGTATTTGGGGACGTAAAAGTGAATGCTAAAATTTTTAGTTAAGAAATTTTAAAAATCAAATGGTTGGAATTTTTGCCTTTCAGTACTTGTGTATATATATATATATATATATGAGCTGACTATTAGCGATGAGCTGATTAGTCAGCTGGTAAAAAAAAGCTAATTATTCGGTTGACTAGTTGGCCAAGCCAGAATCCGGGTGTCATCGCCATTGTTCGTGGCTCTTCGTTTATAGTTTTATAGCCGACTGCACATGTAGCTACAGGTTTTTGATTATCTTATATTTTCCTCGGTTTTTTTTTGTTTTTTTTACAAACGGGCCAGTGTGTAACGGAATATTTTTTTTTTTCCAATAAAACATAAGTCAGCAATTTACTTTACTTAGCATAGATAGATAATTGTGAAATTTTAAATTCAATCATGCCCGAAAAGATATCGTGTTTACTAACTTTCTTTGCCGAATCTGTAATACACAAAAATAGTTTACGTTTAATTGTAAACAAACGCGTATTTAAATTGCTGAAATATCGGTTTTCTTTTCGTGTTCCTGCCTTTATATTACATCTCAATTAAGAATAATTAAATTTAAGTGATGACACAAAACTAAAATTGTGTACAAAACTAAAAAATGCTAGGTTACGTAAGTTTTTTGTTCGGTATTCTGGAAATTAACGAATTTTTGTTATATGTCATAACCTTTCTTAACCCTCACAGTAACATGATAGGTCCGAATGGCCAATCTACAAAAGTATTTTTCTGTTAACTACTAGGCTTAAGAGACCTATGATGTACCTACTACGTAATTTTGTATAGGCCTATAATGTTACTTAACAGTTACAGTAATTTTTTTTTAATACAACCAAATAATTTTAATATATAATACATTTTTTTTCTTTTTTTAACCCTAATAAACATTCATTTCACGGGAAAACAATTTCTGTTCACACATTTCATAATAAAATAATGTTATATGGAAAACGGGTGCGAAATGCCAAAATCAACAATTTGAGTCCTCATTGTTTATTTTTTTAAATAATTTAATGGCAGTTTCGATGTGCCGAGGAAAAACAAACTTGTGCATTTGGTATCAACCCTGCACTTCTAATCTGATGATCTTTCCGCTTATTCTGTAGCTATAAAATTCAAAGAAAATCCAAAATGATGTGTGACGGTTGCAGATATTTTATTTGTGGAGAGCATCACATACAAATGTGTCCACATTGTAAATAAAATTAGAATAAATTTTATCTTTCGACTAAATTGAGATAAATTTTAAATATCTTCTAATTATTTTGTTTATTTTCCTTGTCTAGCAGTAATAATAATAGTTATAACAGAGTAATAATAAGCTTGATCAATAGGAAAAGCGCTTGAAGTATAGAAAGTAAAAATAGGGAAACAAAATAAATCCGAAAAATCTCACCAAATAACCTTTACCACATACAAGACTAAAGCGACAAAAAACTGCTCGTCGCTACAGACTACTTCAATATTTACTAGACAAACGATCAAAGCTCCCAATTAATTACAAAAGACTCATATACATGACAGTGATTAGACCAATATGGACGTACGGAGTTGAGCTTAGGGCTCTACTAAACTTTCCAATTCATCCCGTATCCAATCCTTACAATCCAAAATCCTTAATACTCCTTACTTTGTCACCAATAAACTTATCCATAAAGACCTTAATGTTCCATATGTTGCTGATTTAGCCCGCACCAGATACCTATCCTTTCACAGTAAGCTCCATAATCACTCAAATCCGTTAGTTCCTCAACTTGCTTCCCGCTCAATGCCCGATAATCCTCCGAAGCGTCTGAAAAGAAGATGGCCGTGAGATCTTCTTGTGTAGATTTTTATTGAAGTGTTACTGATGAGTAGTTCTTATCAAGTTTTGGCATGTTATTGTAAGCGTTTTTAACACATTTACTTTATGTATATTTGTACAGTTGTAAATTTCAATAAATTGTTAAAAATAAAAAATGACAGCGGGGCTGAAAAGCCTAGCATGTCCCGTAGCGTTTAAAATTAAGGGCCAAAGTTCTATAATTTATTTAAAATATGAGTTTCTATACCTGGATTAAATAACAAACTTTGAAGATGAGTCTAAGATAAAATTATAATCAATAAAGAACATGTTTAAATTTCAAAATATTAAGCTTAGAAATATATATTGCTGACTAGTCGGCCCATTTCTAATATATATGTTCCCTCTCATATAATTGTAACTATTTTTTTATTTTTCTTATTTTATACTTCGTTTAGATAGAAATTATGTTTTTATTCATGTAGCATTTAGAATGAATTTATTCATTGCCATCCATATACATGAACTTAATGCCTTGAGTGTGTCAGATTTCAATATGTATTAAACGGGGTTCTAGTAAACTGAAGTTGATCCATATAATCTCGGAAAAAAAATAAATTGAAGAGATTTATATATTGATACGGCTTTAGAAAAGGACGGAAGGGAGGGGGGAGGTAGTGAGGGGGGAAGAAATATTTCAGTTTTATTTCTGTTGGTTTTACAAACTTCGCCCATCTAATGCCTTCTTAGCGAGCTTTACCTCTCTCTTTGGCCAGCGTTTGTCAATTTGCTTCTTGTTCAAAGTTATCGCTGTTTATTATGTCTATCGATTCCATTATATTCCTCTCAATTCGCCTTCGATCTATAATTCCATCTCATTATTAACCTTCCTAGCAATTTAGTATAGTTCGTAATTTTTGTTTGTTTTAATAACGGTTTTTTAAAATGGAGATGTCTAATGTGCTGAGGATCCATAGTCTTTTTTTTTTGTGATTTTGTTTTATTCTCAAACACGCTTCTAGTCCTGTTTATGTTGCTCGAAAAATTTCTTCTGATTCTTGTTCAAAAATTTTTGGAGAATATTTTTTGTTGCGTAACATTTGCCTACCGTTCAGGAGCTATATTGGTTTCAATGAAAAAAGTCACGTTTTGCCGACATTTTTATGGTTTGGTGTTTTTTTTGAGACGCTCTAGCTCTGAGGGTTACTCTCGGATCAAAAATTAATCAATAGTTTTCTTATCAGGAATTTGATGGAAAATATTTTTTGTTATATAACTTTAGTAACTAGAACCTACTGTTTAGGAGCTATATTAGTTTAAATAAAAAAAGTCACATTTGAATCCTATTTTCTCTCAAATTTATTTCGAATAGTCATTAATCGTTGATTTAATTTTATTAATAATTGAAGTGATTCGATCCTTTTAGTTCTAAAATGTAAACTAGCAAAAACAGTATAACATGCATAGACATATCTATCATTAATTGCTTTTTTTCACAGTCATAGAGAAATTGAGGTTTTTTTGGCTACTTATTGATCAATAATAGTATAATAAACAGCATTTAAACTCCTCTTTATTAAAAGTATAAACTAGTGACATGTTTCGGGAAACAAGGTCCCATCATCAGACTGAAAACAGTATTTAACAATTTATTATAATCACACTATATTTTCAACATCTAAACAATACTATTCATATTTCTATCTATCGCAATGTATATATTATAAATTACCTTTAAAATGATTTCTTGGTGTTAACACACCGTGTCTGTTTCTCTTTTACATAGCCAATAGAATAATTCTTCTACTTTATGGGTACAAGGGTCAATCCTAATTTCTACTGTTGTTTTTAGTACTAAGTTGGCCAATCTTATATTATTAATTCATTAATTATACCAGCATATATAGATCCTATTTTATCTGTGTCTGTTTTGTAGTTTATTGCATTATTTATTGTTTTATTAATGTATATCGCTTCTTTTATTATGTGTTTTGGTTTCGTGTTGTAAGATTTTGACATTATAAAAATTGAATTTGTGGTTCAGTTTTTGTACGTGTTCTAAAAGGGCTGTTTTATTGCTTAACTCTTTTATATAAATTCTGCTTAGTTTCTCCAATATAATGTTTTTTGCAATCCAAGCAGTCAATCTTATATATGACATCTTTTTTTATTCATATGTTCTATTTCGTTCTTTGTTATTATATTTTTTATTTTATTCGTGTTATATAGTGCAACATCTATTTTAAAATTTTCAATTTTCAATTTCTTTACTACTTTTTAGAGTTAATCTTGGTATATATTGTAATCTATTATATTTCTTAATGTATATTGCATTGTTTGCATTATTTGTTTTCTTTTATTTTTTTCATTATTTTTAACCCTTTGACCTATTTCTTTTATTTTATTTTCATTATTCATTGAATTATCATAATATTCGGTTATTTCTTTTGTTCCATTACTCTATTGTTTTTATTATTATTTGTGTTTGGTTTCAGTATATTATCATTCTTTATTTCATTTCTTAATATTTGTTTATCATTATTTCCATTAGTTTCATTATTTTTTTCATTATTAATATTTATATTCCTATGCCACATTTTATTAATTATTTTAGTGGGCACCATATTGTCTCCCAAATCCTTAATAATCTCTACTACTTATTTATTTTTATAAAATTGTTAATTTTCGTGATTTTAATATCAGTCATAATGTCAAGCTCCAACCAGCTTTTAAGAGTGCTAAGTACCCGGCCGAAGAATTTGTTAGGTGTAACCACTTTTTTTTAATATTTATAATCTTATTATTATTTTTTAAGTTATTTATATTTACAACTGTACACAATATATGCATCAAACAAATGTTGGGACGTGATTAATATTGCACGTTATTATTTTTTAAAGAACTACTTATTAGTAGCAATTAAATTATAGTTTTACAATAGAATGTCTTGAAGTATTATGAGGATTATTATAAATATTGTTATATTTTGAATCTAATCAGATATATATTAGATGAAATGAAAATAAAAATTCAAACTATCTATGGTTCTTAGCGGTGATAAAACGATACAAAGATTTCGGGAAAAATAATCAACGTATAGAAAATTATGGTATCAATTGATAATGTATAAATAAAGATGATATATAAAATAAAACATTAAAAATAAAAGTTAATGGTAATGACATTCAAGCTTACAAGAGGACGTTTGGAGTTGTAACTCACAGATTTGAATGCCGATTTGTGTGTGGGTAGTAGGGACCTATAATAGTGCAAAACTAGAGTTATAGCCGCCAATGAGCATTAGGAGCCGAGAAAAAAAATATGAAAATTTTCTAAGCTCTCAGTCAAGGTAGAGAAATGATTCTTTCACGTTTAATTGCAGTTATGTACGTTATTTTAAATAAAAATACTTTTATTATTGCCAAGACATTACCCGGCTTTAGGGTGCTCATAAACTCCAAATAAATGAGAAAATTCCAAGGAAATCAGTAAATCAGTGGAAACTTTTTTTAACCTCAAATCTCGATTTAACGCACCATAAAATCCTTATATGTGAAATTTTATAAAAATAAAAAAATATTGATTTTTTACGCCTTTTTTTCTAAAACATACAAAATTTAAAGGTAGAAACAAAGTTATTTTTGATTTTGACAAAATTTAGTTTTTACATGTTTTTTGAGATGAGGAATCTGGAAATAATGTCAGTATTTAAATTAAAAACTTGTCTTATTTGAAATTTATTGTGTAAAATTAAAAAAATAATAGAAATAGATCATATTTAAATGTCTTATTTATATAATAATATTTTAAATCAAATTTTCTGTCTGTTAATTTTTGAAAAAATGTAAATAATTTGCGCTATCTCACATATTTCGCCACTGATTAAGACCGATTAATTTTAAGGTCATCTAGAAGCCGTAAAACTGCATAGTTAAGCCCAAATCCGGAGGTCGCAGGATTTTCCGTTATTGGAATATCTCAAGTTATAGCTGACCTCGGATGTTTTCATTCACATCAGTTTTTGCCCACTAAAATCTAGAGTAAATGCCATGTTATATGCATGGATAAAAAGCAGAATGTATGCTGATTCTTGTGATTCTATTACTATTGTAATCGGTTGAACACAGCAGTTGTTATGGCCGTTAGAAATTGTTGATGAAATCTCAACTTCAAAATTTTAAACTCCTCGAAAGGGGTAAAAAATCAATATTTTTGATAAAATTTCACATATAAGGGTTTTATGGTGCGTTAAATCGTGATCTAACGTCAGTTGTTTATGAAAAAATGTTTCTACTGATTTACAGCGGATTTCCTTGGAATATTGTCATTTTTTGGGAGTTTTTTAGCACTCTAAAGCCGGGTAGTTGACAATAACGAAAGTATTTTTATTTAAAATACCATACATAAATGCAATTAAACGAGAAAGAATCATTTCTCTAACTTGACTGAGAGCTTAGAAAAAAACAACAACGTGATTTTCATATTTTTTTTTCTCGGCTCCTAATGCTCATTGGCGGCTATAACTCTAGTTTTGCACTATTATAGGTCCCTACTACTTACGCTAAAATTGTCATTCAAATATGTGAGTTACAACTCCAAACGTCCCCTTGTTAGTGAAAAAATAAATAGAACAGGTTACTAAAAATGCCAGTTAATAATAGAGAAAGATATATGCTTTATTGATACAAAAAAAAAAAAACATACTGCTGCCTGACTTTATTCGGTTGCTACACACATACAGCTTACTAATCAGTCTAAAAGATAGCACTATTATAATATACCATTTAATTTATGATATTTACAATTCCTTTATAATTCCAAGATATAATACATAATACAAGATACTAAACAATTTTTTTTTTCTTTTTTCCTATTTATTTCATTTAATTTTTTTTCCTTTTTATTTTATTTCCCTCATAGTATTTAAATATCTCGGTTTTTTTTTCCTCATTTATTCATTTTTTTTCTCTTCTCTTTCCCTCTTTTTACAATTAATATTACTATTACATATTTATATACATACATGCACATAGAATCAAAAATATAATAAATTGGTACACATATATAAATAAAAAAAAAATGGTAATTATGCTTTTGCAGGCCTCTTGTAGGCCATAACTATGGTATTGTAATGTTGCTAAAATGTTGGTAAAAAAAAAAAATTTATGATTTTACATTTTGTATTTTTTTTTCTGATTTCATTTTTCTGAGTTAAAAAACTATCTCCAGCCTCCCGTAGAATGGGTTAACAACGAATTAATATCCTTCCGCCACCTTAAAACAGTTAAATAGTCGAATATTTTTAAAAAAGTGTCCTTTTTAGGTCCGCGATCTTAAAACCGTTAAATATTTTAAAACAATATCCTGGAGGACAACAATGGAGGAAGTTATCCTTCGGATAACTTAAAAAAAACCGTTAAAACAGCAATCCTTAAGGACGAAAAAGCTAATTCTAATTGTGGATGGAGAGAGTGGCCAAGGATGTCCTTCGGCCTCAAAAAATCGTCAGATCCTGGCAGATCTGTAAAACAGATAGAATGAAAAAAAAAAAAAAAAAAAAAAAAAGTTATCAGGTCAAATGATAAAAGGTAGCAAAATTCGGACATACCCAAATATTATTAGGAATACAGATCTAATTATTATTGTTGTTAATAACAGAAAATAGTATTAAAACTACAAATAATTGAATAAGATACGACCCCGATTCTCATTCCTAAGATGAATGAAAGACGGAAGATTTCATTAATTACAATTCTACATCAAGGCTTGACTAAAGTTCGAGGCTTTTGACAAACGTAAATGGCTTACCTTCTGTAGCTCCCATCTCTCATGTATTTCTCCGTCGTATGTTTTAGCTAATTGCTTTAATTTGTTCCAGTGTAGTCTTCTGCATTCAGATGAGTTTCTTGTCCCAGATATCTCTTTGGAAAAGTCCTAAATTATCTCTAATAATATCCCGAAGTAAAATATCTTTAAACTTCTAATTGAGGCAGTCTATGGTATTACTATAAAAATGATTACAAAGTTTAGTCACTTATGTTTTATTATTTTGTGGTACAACTCCTAATTTATTTAGCTTATTTCACAACATGTTTCGGGACTTTGTTCCCATCCTCAAAATTCTTATTTATTTATGATTTATACACGTTTTCTTTCATTTAAAGTCTATATACACTCTCAGTCCATCAAACAATAACTCCCTCTTATCCATCGTTCTATTAACCGCCGCTCCCGAACGACGAAAATTCTTACCGTATATATTATTTACTAAAATAAAATAAATATTTTACATATTCGTAACGAATATAATGGCATACGTATGTACTTGATGATATTAAATCAATAATTAATAATTAATAATAATTTTTTAAGTAAAAATAAAAATAAATAAATAAAAATACAAAAATAGGGCCTTTTTCACATTAAGGCTGCCAGTTACTTTCCAGTTCTCAGCTTTCAGACAAGATAGAGAATTTTTTTTTTTTTTAAATAAAATTGTAGTTTTGTATGCTATTATTATTAAAGAAATTATTTATCAGGTTTTAGTTGTGGTAAAGTGGTAGCATACAAAATTACAATTTTACATGAAAAAAGTATTTCTCTATCTTGACTGAGACCTGAGAATTTTTTTTTTCGGCTCCCAATGCTCATTGAGGGTTATAACTCTAGTTAAGCTCTATTATAGGTCCCTACTACTCACACAAAAATCGGCATTCAAATCTGTGAGTTACAAGTCACAGCTTAGAACTGGAAGCCTTAATGTGAAAAAGACCCCAAAAATATTTTCCAGAAAGGAAAAATAGCTACGATGGTGGTACGCAATTTTGTGTTACAAGCTATAACCTTACTTGTCAAATTTTTCACGGAAAAAAACAATTTTGAAGTAATATCCATAGGTTTTTAGGACCCTTCCATTGAGTAAGTGTATTTTTATTTTATTTTTTTCTTGGTTTTGTTATGTTATTATTTTATAATTATAAATAATGATCTCCGTTATCTAGCGTTTTCCCTTATCCGGCGCGATCTCGGGCCCTGTAACGGCGGATAAGATAAAGCCTACTGTATACCTATTACTTATTTTTTATTTCTTATTGCAGTGATTTCTGATTTTTTTTCCCTCATAAATTTGGTGACAGATTGACGTAGAGTAATTAGTATTAGATAAAATAAACTTATGAAAACAATAGTTTTATTTAAGTAGGTATTTTAGCAATTTTAAGTAACTATATTTTGTTTAAAAAAAAAATTAAGAAAAGAAAACAAAGATGCGATGTTGATGTGCAAAATCTTATTCCCCGATTTATACAGTACACATCCTTTCTCGGAAAATCTAACATAAAATTTTTTTTTTACTATCGGTATGCTTTTCAAGTAATAAAAGATGATTTCTGTTATCCGGCGTTTTCGCTTTTGACTCGTTTATGACCCCGGTAACAACGGATAATGGGGCGTCTACTGTAGTATAATCATAAGGGATCATAATTCAAGTTATTTTAATAGAAAACATTGAATGAATCGTTAATTAATTAATCTTGATGTTAGCAAGTTCAGGGCAACTGGCTTCCATCTTCAAACGAATAGAATTATATTTATTATTTTCTTTTAGTATTCTATGCTACAAATGTCTTAAAGCAGCTTTTCCTGAACAAAACATACCTTTCTTAACAAAGGCATTTGAATACGCCCCAGAAACATGAGTAGGAGCTCTTAACAATAGAGAATGGAAAACCGATGGTACCACTTCAGTTTTCCTTCGGATCATAATATTTGCTTGGGAAAAACCTTTCGTATTCTGTTACTACCAACATTTTACTCATTTCCCTCTGTTTTACGGATAGAGTTTCCTAAAAAGATACCGGTTGTCAATGTTCTTGGTGGACAACGGGTGGTTTAGAAGATTTAATAATGTTGTTAAGAGGGCTTATATTAACGAAGATGGATGGAGTAAATACAGCTACAAAAAATGTTAAGAGCTGCTATTTATATTATTGTTTTTGGTTACTTATTGAATATTTTGATAATTTAAAAAAAAAAAATAATAAAAAAAAATTATAATATGTAAAGAAACCAATCTAGCATGCAATATATGCAAGTGATTTTTTCTGGTCCCATTACAATGATTCTGATTATGCTTATTACAATAATTATTCAGTTCTGCAAAAAAAAAAAGAAAAAAAGAAAACTTCACTCCCTTGAGAAATTGTTCCCGATTTTTATATTTTTATTTGTGCTGATTTCGAATCTGGCGGCAAGAAAATTCTATCTAGCATCATACTTGAGATATTAGAGGTAGTTTAAAAAATTTTTTTTTTTTTTTTTAAATCTACCTAGCACCATTTTTTAGAGATTGCAGGTTGTTTAACAAAACAAAAAAATAACTGAACTAGCACTTTTTTCAGCAATAGTACTTTAGTATTTTTTTTGGTGAAAAACAGTAATATATAAAATAATAATATTTAATACTGAACATAATTAATGTGTATATTTTTTCCTTTTGTACTCTACATCACGTTTCTCCCGTTGTAGTGTCCAACAGTAGTCGGCTAACATCTTCTCATTGCATTTACCGCTGTACCTTTGGAAGGAAGAAATTCAAATGGGAATGAAAAAAATAAATTTTGTCACCCATAACATGTTGCAACCCATAGCAAGCAATTCTTCAACAATGTCATTCACACAACAATTCCTAATACTTATGCTCTCCAATTTTATACATAATAAAAGTTTCAAAATAAAACAGGCTTTTTAATTTTTTTGTTGAAGTTTTCAATGATAAAAAAATGCTCGAAATGTCGAAAAACATACCATTTTTCAACCTAAAACATGAATTTGTCAAAAAATGGTGCATGATTGAGATTTTATGACTTCGGATTCATGTTCAGCACATTTCAAAACATAATAAAACATTTTTTTAAGGGAATATTTTGATACAGAACAGTGTTATTATACTGAAAACTTAATTTTCAAAGAGAATTACTATAAATTCTATAACAACTAGCGTTGATTCAGTACATGAAAAACTTTTCTCTTATAAGCAAAAATAAAATATCGTTTTTTTATTACTTGGGAGAAGAATCAATGCATAATAAATACGTAGTTAGGTATCATAAATCGTCAATGTAAGCAGTATCGATCAGTTCCTAAAAATCGACTTTAGATCATCGATTCTCGATAAACTTAGACTCGACATATCCCTAACTGTTGTCATTTGCGAAGGATTATGAATATTTTTTTCTTTTTATTTATGTGTACGTCTTTAGCTGAAGCCAAACATTTTACTCATTGCGTTCAGACAGGGATTTCTTTACAGATAAGTATCTTGTTTTGTAAGTTGGTTATAATAAATTTATTCAACATGAATATGAATTGATCGCGCTTGTGAATCGACATTGAAACTTGTTCTTGGAAACCGGTGAAATCAGGACTTTTTTTTAATTCTCGGATTATATGACTAAATCGTGCTATTTATAATTCAGGAAAAAATAAAGTTCCATACCTAGAACTATCACATATAAAAAAAAATGTTCACTTATTTACAAACCGAATATGCAAATGAAAACATTCCGCCGTACGGGAAGTTAAGTTGTGTAATTGTCAACGGTAACGTGTTCATCCACGTTGAATGTTGGATGTTGCATCAGTGGATTTTTGTTGTCGATTTTGACCTTGAGGAATTCCTGCTCTACTTTCGCGATTATACTATTTGCATAATGCCACTGGAATGTGATTCCCATCCCCTCTAATCAAGTATGCCAACTATGTGAATGTCTCCTTATATTTTGTGAATATCAATTAATTACATATTTATAAATAAAGTCGAATATTTTAAATGAAACATAACTGATTTTGTATAGTAAAAAAAATAATGATTAATTTTTATTAAATATAGTTTTCTGAAGAAGATAATGAGATAATGTAAAATGATACTGTAAATAATAGTTGTATAATATTTTCTCATTATTAACATGATAATGTCTATAATGAGAAAATGTTTTAAGTACCTTATTCAAAAGTCATGGTCATAAGACGGGTTTATGTTGTAGTATTTCAAACTACTTTTATAGTAAAATTACAATTAATCCTTGCGTTTAATAGAAATTAATATTTAAGTGTATTTACGACATCGCAAATGCAAAGAGATACAGCTCAAAACTTACCTTTTTGTTTTATCTTACACTTTGTCATAGTGACATCTTTTAAATATTGGGCAAAAATAACACTGCTTTGATTTCTAAGTTTCCTTTTATTTTGTAATAATAAATGATTATGAATTTTCTTTCAGTATGTCTAGATTTTTCAAAAATCGGATTAGAAAAACGGATTTTTTGAATACGGTTTAGAAAAGTACTTAGTAAAAAATGTTATTAAAGAAATGGGTTTCGTTGTAACATGATGAATAAAATTCAAAACTCATTGCAACTAATTTATTCAATTTCAGCTTTTTAGTAATTTTTTTTTTAAAATTTTGATCGAATCATTTCCTATAATCAGCAAGGTTTTCTGAAAATATTCTATATATTCTAGATAATATTGAAGAAAATAAATTTATCTTGATAAGAGGCATCAAAGAAAAAGACAAGAAACCATAAGTTGGGAAATTATATCTTAAACCTGTACCAGTCTTAATTACCCATACCATTTACTTATAAAATTCCCGATAATTCTTCGAGGTTTCTAAAAAGAGGATGGCCTAGAGACCTTCTAGTGTAGAATTTTAATTATCACCAAAATAAATTGTCAACAAAACGAATGATAAACATGGTCTGAAGGAAATTCGGAAGAAAAAATTATCTAAAATCTCATCGTTTGTTATTAACAGAGAAAAACATTGATGTATCTAATCCCTAATGTCTCGCGTTTAATAAATAATATTAATATGAATATAAACCAAGTATGGATTAAGGTAAAAACCAGGAAAATCTCAAGAATAATGGGTGTTGCAATATTTTTGACGAGGAGTTTATTTTCAATACCATAAACCTCCAATAACGGTGTTGAAAATGGAGAATCAAAATAAATCTCATCAAATAACCTTTACCCTTCGTCGTAAACCTACGACTTCCTGTCCTTTGATGATGCCCCACTAATCCCTGTTGAACAGACCCACTACCTAGGACTCCATCTGGACAAACGTCTTACTTGAAATCCACATACAAGACTAAAACGACAAGAAACTGCCCGCCGTTTTCGTCTACTTCAACATTTACTTGACAAACGTTCAAACCTTTCAATTAATTACAAAAGACTAATTTACATAACAGAAATTTGACCAATTTAGACTTACGGAGTTGAGCTTAGGGCTCTACTAAACCGTCCAATTCATCTCGTATCCAATCCTTACAATCTAAAATCCTTTAAAAAATACTCAATGATTTTTACTTTGTCACAAACAAACTTATCTACAAAGATCTTAATATACCTTACGTTTTTGACTTAGCTCAAACCAGATATCAATCGTTTCATAGCAAACTCTACAGCCATTCAAATCCGTTAGTATCACAACTTGCTTCTCATTCCATTCCAGATAACCCTCCGAAGCGCCTGAAAAGAAGATGGCCTCGGAACCTTTTAATGTAGTACTTTATAATATCGAACCTTTATAAGTGCTACCAACGGGTAGTTTCTTTAAAATCAAGTGGTGTGTTATTTTTAGGATTATCATTACATTTACTTGATGTATCATTTTTTTATATTGTATACAGTTATAAATTTCAATTATTAGATTTTTAAAAAAATAAACTCCCCGTAAAAATTATTGCAACACCCGTGATTCTCGAGATTTTCGTGGTTTTTACCTTAATCCATACTTGATTTATATTCATATAAATATTATTTATTAAACGTGAGACATTAAGGGTTAGACACATCAATGTTTTTCCCTGTTAATAACAAACGATGTAATTTATATTTCTTTTTTTTTCAGATTTCCTTCAGTCCATGTTTATCATTCGTTTTGTTATTTACAAGTATGCCAATAGTGGAAGGAGTCATTCAAGGCAGAGAGGGAAATATGTCTTATTAAATTTAAATTAAAAATATTTTTTTTAAATTTATTATATACATTTATTGAAATTTACAACTGTACAGAATATATACATCAAGTAAATGTATTGACAACGATTATAATAACATGTTAAAACTTGAAAAGAACTACTCATCAGTAGCACTTTATTAAAACTTCTACACTAGAAGGTCTCTAGGCCATCTTCGTTTCAGACGCCTCGGAGGATTGATTATCAGGAATATAGTGGGAAGCAAGTTGAGAAACTAACGGATTTGAGTGGTTATGGAGCTTACTATGAAAGGATAGGTATCTGGTGTGGGCTAAATCAGCAACATATGGAACATTAAGATCATTATGGATAAGTTTATTTGTGACAAAGTAAGGGGCATTGAGGATTTTGGATTGTAAGGATTGAATACGAGATGAATTAGATGGTTTAGTAGAGCCCCAAATCTCAACTCCGTACGTCCAAATAGGTCTAATCACAGTCATGTATATGAGTCTTTTGTAATTAAATGGAAGAACGTTTGTCTAGTAAATGTTGAAGTAGTCTGACGGGCAGTTTCTTGTCGTTTTAGTCTTGAATTAAAAATGTTAAATGTTAAAGATGTAAAAAATGAAAATTTTAAAAAGTAAGTTTTCTAACTTTTTCGTTTGTTGGAAGAAATATTGTAATTTATTTTAATAAATTCTGTTTATCTCTAGTTCAGGAACGTTTATTATTGACTTCAGAACCTTTCTTTATTGTGAAAAAAAATATATGTTTTTATAAAATTCAAATATTTCAAAATTTCAGTGTTGAAACTTAAGTAGCAAACTCAACGATTGCTACAACAAGCCATACAAAAGTGCTAATAAGTATTCACTATTGGAAAATTAAGAAATGGGGTTACAACTTTTAACTGCTGTTCACAATTAAGCATTCTTCTTTTTAATTAATTGTTTTGAGTTTTATTATGTATTTAAAATTTATTGATAATTTGTTTTATAATATGTATATGAAATAGGCTAAGCAATAAAATTGATTTATTATCAAAAAGTAAGGCCATTGAGCATGCGAAGCGGTAGGAAACACGTTTCATTCAATAGTAACTGGACTAATAGCCATAATTAATATTCGCCTTATTAATTACGCCATTAATGACAATCCTAGCCGTAGATCTGCGTAATAAATAACCAGTTGTGTGGAATAAAGTCTAATCCGAAGAGACGATGGAATGTCGGAACGGTCCCATTGCAGGTTTCGGATGATACATGGGCCGCCTATATACTTTCCCTACGATAGCGGGCCCATGGAATTAGTATAAGTAACAATAATTACCATAATTAGCCTCAATCATAATTTCTAATGAACCAATTTATAGATTTAAATTAGGCAATATTTCGTTAAATTGTGGCCCCATTATAGATGGCGCTCGATTGATTGTCGTTATAATATTTTCACCAATGACCTCGAAACCTCATCGATTTTTGTTATATGATTTATAAGCATGGATTCCAAACTGTGTCCTTTCCCTCGTACAGTCTCCGATTAAAAATTCATCGCAAAATGCTTAATGTACTTTAATATATATAAAAAAAAATAAACACTATAATTTCGAAAACCCGACACATACAGAACCTGAGAGATGCAAAGTATTGCTTGGAATGACGAATTACTGAGTGTTAAGAAAACACATAAAATCAAAAATTAGTGAATTTAATCTATACTATTGTATATAAGGACAAGCCATTTAAAGCCACAAATAAGAAAACTACTGAACCAATCTGTACCAAATTTGAACCACGCCATCTTCACAGTTCGAGGAAGGTTTAGCAATAATAAAATATAAAGATTTTAAATTGTATTGCCATAAAAATGTGATAAATACGTGAAGTTTGATAGTCGACCGATAGGTGGCGAGTACCGTTCGAGAGAGGTTACAGCGCACTGTGGGGCCATTCGTGAATCTAGCAGAACAAAAGTCTGAAAGCGATCGTATGGAAAATGTAATATTTTTTTCTGATCCAGAACAACTTGAAATTATTAAAACAAGGTTATTGAAAGATTGATAAAACATTTAAAATTTTGTCTGTGGCCTGTTGTTTTATTAAGAAAAAAAACTTAATTAAAAACAAAACCATTTTTGATTTATCGGTGATTATATAAATTGAATTTAAAAAAAATGAATATACCTACTTTATCATAATAATGTCAATATTATGATTGAAAAAACTCCTCTGTAACAACTAACAATTTCTCTGAGGTTTTGCTCAGTAATAGAATTTATAATATATATAGATCAGGGCTATGTGTTATCAAACTATAAGCTTTAACACTTTAATACTTAATTTCTATCTTAAAACGAGCAGAACTCAAATACATTATATTGTTTTAAACTGAAAAGAAAATTATAGCCTA
Organism: Euschistus heros; assembly: GCA_003667255.2. Classification (NCBI taxonomy): domain Eukaryota; kingdom Metazoa; phylum Arthropoda; class Insecta; order Hemiptera; family Pentatomidae; genus Euschistus; species Euschistus heros. The sequence continues at coordinate 62,589 of RCWM02000253.1, read as the reverse complement.
TAATGATTTGTCCTCTTTGATCGAGATTATCACTATCATCACTATGCTGTTCACTAAGTGAGGGTACCATACTCGTATCTGCGTCTGATATTACAAGCAAATTGAGAATACTATTACATAAGGTCGTATTTTTCTCTGGTAGTACTCCGTATCAGGTAATTAAAGGATCAGACGAAATAAACAAATTATTCATTATGTCGCTATTGGTTACTGTGCGAGACATTTTCCGAGGAAAATGTACCCTGTATCTTTTTATCTCTTTGTGTTGGCTTTTTTTTTTCTTCCGGGGAATTGTTAAAACTGGAACCTCCAGCCCGTAACGCTTCAGCAAATTCCAATCGCGCAACTGTGAGTACTCCGCCTGAAACACAATTTTTGGTGCTACTGATAAACGGGCAGCCAAATACAATATATTCACTAAAATTAAATGTTCCCAGACACACAGAACCATAATTTATGATCTACGTTCACCTACCTAAAACGTTCCAGATTAAAACATGAATATGTTTTTTTACTTGTGGACTTTTTAATTGACGTACCGTCTGAGTATCTAAAATGCCGTAAAATTAAAAATGAAATGTACTAATACTAAGTATTATGAATGCGATTCATCGTGAAATGTAAAAAAATAAGAAAACTTATTACGATGTTCACTGTCGAGAGCTTGAAAGAATACTAACTTAATTCTTAAATCGTAGAGAATTAAAGTGGAATTAGTTTGTTATTTATTAAATCGCTTTATGGACATTTCCTCAGCCTATTTCACTTCGTTTCATGTCTTCCAACATTTAGCCTGTTAGATCAACCACTTTCTGCATCAAAAAATCAAACTTCATTTTTGGACTTTTGCCCCGCTAGATTCATCACACCGTGTAGCGGTATGGTTTTATGATAAAATTTACTTATTTTCAATTTAATTGTTATTAAAAAAGCTATAAATATGTAGCTTTTGGATCCTATATAGTGATATGTGGCCATTCTGCAATAGAGTTTGCTATGCTAAAAGTATTAATCCCAACTGTACCAAATTTTAACTATATCTTCATAGTTCTAGGATGGTTTATAATAATAAATTTTACTATAATAATAATTAAGATGTTTAATAATGAGTGCCAGAAACGAGGTTTGCTACGCTAACTAACGAGGTCATTCTTTTTTGGTTAGAAATTAAAATCCAACCAGGTGGATCGATAAAATTATTTCTGCTGAATTGGATGTCTATTTATGGTTTTACGTACTTTTTACGTATTTGTTTTTTTTTTTAAGCCGTAGGAGAATCGAAAAATTCTGGTACCACCACATCACTGGTATCTATGTACTCATAAGACCTTAGGAACACGATTAAACACAAATATATAACTTGTTAATTAAACTAATTTGTAATTTTAAAAAAAAACGCATGCGAAAATATATGTATGTGCATGTATTCAATACGAGCTTAATTATGTTTTAGGAAAAAAGGTTTCTGGTTGGAGCTTTATGAATTTTTTTATAAAAGCCCAATTTTTCATTACAGGTTTAATTTTTAAATTCCAATATAACATACCAGACATAAAAGACAAGACACTGCTCTTCGTTACCGAGAACTCCAACATTTACTAGACAAGTATTCAAAGCTCCCAATAAATCACAAAAGACATTTTTACATGACATTAATTAGACCCATTTAGATATACGGAGTTTGGCTTTGGGACTCCAATGAACCTTTTAATTCTTCTCGTATCCAATCCTTAAAATCCTATAACCTCCGTAAAATCCTCAACAAACAAACTTATCCATAAAGATCTTCATGTTGATATTTTCTGTTTTCTTTTGAAGTATCGATTAACCGTGGATTTGGTTATCCGAGCCAATCTCGGTCTCAACCACATCGGTTAATTGAGTCCCAAGTGTATAAGAAATTTATATATATATATATATATATATATATATATATATTATATATTATATATTTGAAGAGAAAAGATTTGACCCGGTCGGGATTCGAACCTGAGTTTCCACCTCTCTAGCGTGGCGCCTTATCCAACTAGGCCACCGGGGTCGTATCCGAACCAGGCAAATCTCTCTTCAGTGGAAACTCGGGTTCGAATCCCGACCGGGTCAAATCTTTTCTCTTCAAAAATAAAATAATATATTTAATAATATTGATTTATATCAAGAAAAATTACATATATATATATATATATATATATATATATATATATATATATATATATATATATATTTACAATTCTAATGTGAATTTAAATCGATAGGTAAATTTTTTTATTGTTTTCGATTATTATTGTTGTATTGCTTGTTTAATTTAATAAATGTAATAGAACACGTATATTAAACAAGGTGAATTAAGAAGCCAGTGGCATGACAAAGCTAATATAAAAAAAAAAATATTAAAGTATCCAACAAAAACATATTCAGTAATTCTACTATATGGCTACTAAAAGGTAGCTCAAAATTATTCAAAGCGTTTTAACGTGAAGACGTGAAGTCAACATTGCATAACCTATTCAGACTGGTTTAGAGCACTTAATTTTTGTTTCGGTTTTTAATTAACGCTTTGATTTTTTCCCTATGGATACTGACTAGGCTAAAATTATTAATCATCTAATCGCATTATAATATTTAATAATTAAATCAAGAAAATCCGACAAAATATTTATGTTTACGTGATGTATTTGTAGCAGTCTACCTGAAAACAAAATGCTGTTTTAAAAACCTTGAAGGCCATTTCAAAATACGGGTGTTAGACTCCCACCATTACTCAGACAAATGAGTTGTCAGGTTCTCTATGAAAATGTGTGGTTTGCTATTGTCTATTATTGTAAAAAGAATATTTCTAAGTAGCTATTATAAATAGCATTAACATTGAAATCAGGGACATTAGAATTAGAAGTACTGTAGAACCCCTGTTATCCGAGGTAATGATAGGTATGATGGTTTACGGATAACCGAAAACCCCGGATAAATGATATACATTTTATTACTTAATATGGTAGATGCTTGTCCCTCAATGAGTGAATGAACAGGTCGGGTTGTGGGATCCCTAGGATGAGTGTTTATTGTAAATAAAGTATGATTGTATTTTTAACTTTTCGTTTAATTTTGTTTTATTTTTTATTATAACTATTATTTATTTCATTATTTTTTACTATTTCATTCTATATATATATATATATATATATATATATATATATATATATATATATATTTTTTTTTTAAATTTATATATTTCGCTTATATGTATATCTTATATTTTATATTATTTATGTAGCATAGTTCTTTTCTGTTCTTTTTTTTTTATTTGAGAATGTAATCATAAGCCATATATATTACTTATTGCCCACATTTGTGGTAGATTGTAATAATTACTCAATAAAATATTTTTTTTTTTTTAATATATGGTAGATAAAAATGTTTATTAAAACAAAACTCTTTTAAAAATCACTTATATAACCAACGAAAGTTTTATACACATTTATTAAGTTATAATATACAAAAATACATAAGAATGAATTATGTATGCATGTTTTCAAATATGTATTGAATTTCCATTTAAAAAAAAAAAACTAAAAATTTTAATTTTGTTTTTTTATTCAACATTTTTTTTTCTAATATCTGTTCTCAGTCTAAAAATATTTTTGTTTTGTAGACAAGCAAGCCAGTAGAAATTTCATTGAAAATTGAAAATTTACCGTTTCTAGCATATGAATAATGTTCATTATTTTTTAACAACAATACATAATTAACAATTATAAAATCGATAAAATTATCATAGTATCATTTTTTTTAATGAGTATTATACATATAAAAAAATGGCGGAAAATTAAGAAAACGAATTATTAAAAAAAATTGGGCAGACAACGATACCAAGTCGGAATAATCTTAATTCTTCTTCAAAATATCACCAATATTTAGCTCACTAATTCCTTATTCAAAGAAATAAGTTTTAAATCGTTTACCCTTTTCTACTCGGTTTATAATGGTTTATTTTTGTTCAAGTGTTGAAACGACACTTTTTTATTTTTTTTACGAATTTCCGTTAGTTCGTATTTAAATGGAGACTAAAGGACAACGGATTGTGAGTATAATAAATTTGTTTTGTAGGCAAACAAGCCTTTTCCTTACATTTACTTATTACTATATTACTTGTTTTTCAATAGATTATTTTTAAGAAAAATACATAATTAACATAAGTCAGTAAAAATAATCTTACTCTTAAATTTTTTTTAATGAGTATTTTACATATAAAAAATGTTAGAAAACAAAAAAAATAATATTAAACAAACGATTTCCCTATCGGAACCCCAGTTCCCAATATATGATAACGTTAGTACTTATACCCTTATTTTTCTGAGTCAACTGGCACTTCTGAAACAGCGTTCACTACTGGTAAGTCAATTGAATAATTATGTTATAATAATTCAATATTTTTGTATACCTGTTCATAATATTTTTTTCAAGATCTTATGTTGTGATTTATCCAGAAACAAGTTAAAAAAAAATATATAAAAATTAAAAAGTTTACATAATCCGACGAAAACGTAAAACCTACTTCAACCCACTGTTGATTCGAGGAAGTCTAGAAAGGAATTGTGTTCGCGTGGGTTTTTTTTAAAGGATTGTTTGTTTTTATATATTTTCAAGAGGATTAACAAGAAAAAAAAAATGTTGAAATTTCATCAGAATGAATATCTATTTTAGGAAAAGGTTTCGTTAAAAAATCATTTTAAAAAAGTCAGGGTTTATATAAGGAAAATGATAATAATAAAAAAAAAAAAAAAAAAAAAAAAAAAAAAAAAAAAAAAAAACATTTATCGAGGAAACAGAGGTATATATGAGGAGATTTTATACACATATTACTTCAAAATATTAAGTTAATATCCTAACAAGATAGCAATAATTTATATATTACAAAAAAAAAAATACATTTTTTATTGATTCTGGGATTTTTTTTTTTTTTTTTAAATTTTGAAATAATCCTGAAAAAACAATTAAGATTATTTGATTAAGAGCAACGGTTGATAAGATCTTACTTCTTTGTAAAACTTTGAGATTTACAATATACTTATTTAATCATTATAAGAAAAATATAGATACATAGATAAAAACATATATAGAAATTACGTTTATTTGTACCTTACAAATTCATACACAAAAATAAACAGAGTGAGTAGAAAATAAACAAAAGTCCGTCTTGATGTCACAGAATTGTTTAGACGTGACAGAAATTTACAAATGAACCCTGAAACAAAAACATGAAATTGATAAAGTGGTCAAATGTTTGAGTCTTATTTATATTATATAAATATTAATTTAATATATTTAATAAAGAATTAATAATTAATAAAAAAAAATTTATAAATGAAATGAAAAATAATCTTTACCCTGGGACATGTTCCATTAGAATAACAAACATCTATAATAAGGTTGTATAATAATCTGGCTATCTCAATTTCAAACGAATTCTATAATATGTATAAAATATTATATATGTATGTACAATTGAAAATAGAACTTTTGGTATAAATATATACATAAGAATGAGAAGAGAGAGAAAAAGAAATAATAATAATAACAATATGACGATATAATAATTATATGCTTATATAATTACAATGTGTTCAAGAAAAATAAAGAAATATATAAAAGAAATCATAATGTAAAATTTAAAAAATGAATTGAGAAAAAAATCATATAGAAAAAAAAATTTAAAACTACTTGAATGTTGATAAAAACAAAATATTTACAGATACATAAAAACATATATTCACACATTTAATTCCATTTATGTAGATGCAGGTGTTCACACATATCTATGAATATCTATTAACCTATACAATGGCATATATACATACTTATATGAGAAAAAAAAACAATTGTTAGGGAAACAAATGTCTAAAACGAAAATAAATTTAAATTTATACAATGATATACTTATTGAAGTAAATTCATTGGCATTGGATATGCTGAGCCTGGAGTTTTTATGATAATTTTTTGAGATATTTTTAAATTTTGAAAGAGTTTTGAATAAATCTATTAAGGTTATTTGTCTCAGAATTTAGACGTGACAGATATATACAAATGGACCCCGACATAAAGAAAAAAAATTGATGAAGTGGTAAAATGTTTGAGTCTACTTTGTCAGTATTATTTTAGTGGTCGAAATATATTCGTTATCTGATTAAAAACATTTATTTTTTATTTGTTCGAGTTTAAATGATGAAGTGTATTATACAGACTGGGTACACTTTCTGATTTTGTGTTTTGTATCGAGTGAGAATACCTTTTAGAACGAACACAAGTCTTCAGAAAATAATTAAAGTAATGAGTTTATTAAAGATATATTGTGTTTGTTTTTTTACAGATTTAAAGTAATAATTTTAATGTATGCATTAATGCAATGAATGATATTTATGTATTAAAGAGTTATAAATTATATATATTTGAATGTAGTTAAATAAAAATTAAAATCTACATAATATAGAATACAATTAATTGTAATCTCAGAAAAAGTGATTCACATTTCAGTCAATCAAATCAAGAAGAATAAAAAAAACAACATGATACAATATAAAAAAAAAAAAATACAATAGATAAAAAATATAAAATAAACTTTAAAAATAATAAAACAATAATATAAAACATTCATACTTACGTTATTAAAAATCGTAAATTATCGAAAAAAGAACCATATTTACCTCACTTTTTGTCAAAACATTGTTTCAAGTGGCAAAATGTATATATGTAATTAAAATAAATTTAGAATTCGACCATTTTGACTTTGTCATTTTTTCTGAGGAACGAACTTGGAAGGCACAAGAAGCAAATGTTTGAAAAAAGGGAGGTAAAAAAAAAATGTTTTTTCTCGAAAAATTATCGATTTTCAATAGCGTTTATCCCGAAAACCGTTCGAAGTTCGACAAATATGTATATAACCATTGCTATAGAAAATGTAATTAGCTTTAATGTTTATTTGTAACATATTTTTCTGGAGGCCAACGTTTTCGAGATATAACAAAAAACCCAAAAATGGGACCTTCTTCCCTTCCCTAACCGTAAGCTCAACCCCCAGTGGCGGGAACTTTTATTATGTTTACCTTCTAACTACTCCTAAAGAAGCTACGAAGTCAAAAATAATTGCATATTTCATGCACACTAGAACCCTCATTCCAGCACTCATTGACTGGAATTAGTGATGGGTCGTTCTGGGTGGAACGGAACTTGGAACTGGTTCCAGCTTCGAACCGGTTTGGAACGAAACTTATGGCCCAAGTTTTTCGTTCCAAATGAAATAAAAAATAATATTTATTCTAGGACACCTTGTCCCCTAAGAATAAGACAAAAGTACAATAAAAAGGTATCATTGTCTGGCTGCGTACATAACAGGCAGCAACTTATATGGAATGTAAATTATATACATTTAAATATATAGGGTATAATTTTATGTTTGAAAAAATAAAAGTCTTTGGGTTTATATAAGAAAAACAAGATAAGAAAATAACAAAATTAAAATAAAATAAAGAAATATTCTAACACTAATATATTACATAATTTCGGAAGATTGATAATTGAGGAGGTATATGAATAAATTATGTTTAAAGGAAGTGAGAGAAGGAGCATTGCGGATCGAAATGGGTATGGAATTCCAAAATAAAGCTGCACGATTAATAAAGGATTTTTCAATCGAAGCAGTTCGATGAGAAGGGATATACAAATCTATAGGCTGGGATCTAGTGTTCAAAAGATGAATTGAAGAACGAAGGGCAAGCATGTCGTAAATGTACGAAGGTTTTTTGGACTTTAAGGATTGGAATAGAAAGGAACCAAGGAAGTATTGTCGCCGAAAACTTGGATAAAGCCACCTCAACTCGGAATACCAGCAAGTGATGTGAGAACGCCTGGGGATCCCAAAAATGAATCTTATGAAGGAGTTCATTAATCTTTTCAGCTTCATTTCAAGCTCGCCAGACAGTCCTCCGTATACTAAGCATCCAAAATCGAGGTGGGGAAGGATGAGGGAAGATACTAACAATCGACGGGTTTTACAAGAGAATGATTCACGGAATCATAGGAGCTGTTTGAGGATAGAGATGGTTTTTCGGGTAATGTGGGAAATATGGTTATTCCAATACAAATGTTGATCGAGTACTACTCCGAGGTTTTTGACAGAGTTTGTGAACTGAATAGGAACGTTATTGTGATATAGAAGTGGATAACAGGAAAGGGAATTAAGGGAGGGTTTAGATCCAATTAGCATTGCCTTAGTTTTTTTGGGGTTTAGTCGTAACTTATTCTCCACTGCCCATTGGTTAATGCTATAAATGTCCTCTTGAATCTTACGAGTCGCCTCAAAAATCTCACAAGGATGAAACGATAAGTAGATTTGAATGTCATCAGCATATAAATGATATTGGGAATTATTAATAGCGCCTGTCAAATCATTAATATAAACTGAAAAGAGAGTTGGTGAAAGAGAAGATCCCTGAGGAACACCTCGGATTAGATTCACAGATTTTGAAGGAGGTTGGTTAGGAACAATAACTGTTTGGGAACGGAGAGATAAGAAGGACTGGAACCAGCCAAGAGCACTATTGGAAAGGGAGAGTTTTTGTAATTTAGTGAGAAGAATTTTATGATCTACGGAATCAAAGGCCTTGGAGAAATCGAAGAGGATTAGGACCGTAATTTTCTGTTGGTCAATTGAGGAATAAATGTCTTGGGTAATTTTTAAAAGAGCGGATTGTGTAGAATAACCTGAACGGAAGCCTGATTGAAGAGGACTTAGGAGATCTTTATTTTCAAGGAATGTAGCAAGTTGGGAATGGACTATTCTTTCTAGTGGCTTAGAGGTGTTCCAGGTGGAACCAACGCCAAAAGATCTCTCGTTTCGTTCCAAACCGGTTCAAAGTTAGGAACTGTTCCAAGTTCCGTCCTCCGGTGTAGTAGAGTTTAGATTGCATCTCTGGTTTTGTTCCAACCAAGGTAGTTCCGATTGTTTTGTTGCGTTGATCCTGCCGCTCTTGATTCCCTCCCCTCTTTCCATCGCCCCACCACCCCACAAGCATGGGCATCTTCAAGATGACCCGCTTTCTTTGAAATTTTCTATTCTACCGACAGAGCTCGGCTTCTTTTGGATTCAGAGAAATGAACCAAGCAAGGTTTTAATGCATAAGTAATTAAATATTGTTTTCGCTCTTTGTTCAAATGCTGTGCACAAGAGTCGATTACTCATTTTTTCTCGGAACTAATGTAATTGAAAAATTCTTACCCAATTGAGCACTATACTTGAACTAACATTTTTCCAAAAAAAGATAATTGTTGATTGAATACTACTATTTTAAATGTTTACATTGTTTTAATAAATATACTTAGCTATTTAAATATTCTTAATATTATAGTACCTATACAATTTTTAATTATAAAATAAAAGGAAATTAACAGCCCGAAGTCACAACAAGGGATGGAACGAAACTGCATAGTAAGTAGGCAGCAAGTTAGTCAAACTGACGTGGAACGAAACGAAAACTGGAACTGGTTTCAATAGTGGAAAGGAACTTGAAATCTCATTCCACTTTGAAGTCGGAACGGCCCCTTACTAACTGGAATATATATACAGTTCATTACCCAGAGGGGTATTAAAAAAGGAAAACAAAAAAGCCTTTATTATTTTCATGACAACTAAATATATTTGGGTTTCTGCAGATATCCGGGCTCACACATTAGCGGTAATTGTTTTTTTTGGGGTTTTTTTTTTGCGAGGAATATATTTTGTTAATTACGCATATTATTTACTTATAAAAATATTTTCCATCATGTATTAGGATAGGATATGACCTAATATTGCTTAACATATTTTCCCCTAAAGTTCTCGGTCAAAGCCTAATAACCCTGGGCCGTGGACTCCAGCCAAATCCTGACCGCCCACTCGATTTACTGGAGTTGTGGCGAGAGCAGCTGGCCAATGCTATATTAATTGCAGTGGGATATTGCGCTGTATTTCCCTCTTCTATTTCCTCGATATCTAGTATTTTTGTTTTGTTTTTGCTAATATATGAACTAGTTTTATAGCCATAATCATGAATTGCTTCCTCAAATTTTAATGTTTGAAAAAAAAAATTATGATCGAATCTGTTTGGTTTTATCCTTTATACATTACTTATTAGTTTTTCTCTTCTTCGTGTAAAAAACATTCGCATTTCCAGCACTGACCAGATTTAATGTACATTAAGAGAAAGAATTTCCCTATTGCTGACGATTATTATAAATCCAAAGTTTAAGTGGTTAAATGTTTGTCTTAAATAATGATTAAAAAAAAAAAAAAATGTCGTTTCAGACTACTCTAAAATTTACTAAATAAATGTTCAAAGCTCTCAATAAATTGCAAAAGACTTATTTACACGATAGTCATTAGACCTCCATGGACATTCAGAGTAGAACTTTGGGGCTCCACTAAACCATCCAATTCTTCTCTTATCCCATCCTTGCAATCCAAAATCCTTCGAAAAATCCTCTTTGCTCCTTACTTGTTGAAGAAGTCGAAAACGATGAGCAGTTTCATGTCGTTTTAGTCTTGTATGTGGATACAAATATAAAAGTTTGTCCAAGTAGAGTCCTAGGTAGCGGATCTGTTCAATTATAGGATATAGGAATTATAGGAATAGGATTAGTGGAATATCATTAAAGGATACTCTAGGACAGGAGGTCGTAGGTTTGCGACGAAGGGTACAGGTTATTTGGTAAGATTATTTAGGATTTATTTTGATTTTCCACTTTTTACACCATTCTTGAAGGTTTAGTACATTCTACAATGATTTAAACATATAATTGTTTTCTATTCGTTCACGTATTTCCTCATGAAGATTTTCTCAAAAGTGTTTGAGATAATTTTTTCTTCGGGTCCTCTCGTCAGGAATATTTTGTTTTGTGTATTTTCGCAAATAAGACTTAAAGGGCTTGGACTGCAGTTTATTGAATGAAATGTAGGAAGCAACCGTAGCTTCACACAAATTGGTAATAAAAGTTTGTTTCAACATTTAATAGACAAACGTTTAAAGCTCCTAATTAACTGCAAAAGACTTATTTACATGACTGTGATTAGATCTTTTTGGACATTCAGACTAGATCTTTGGGGCTCCACTAAACCATGAATTTGGTGGTGATATCCAATCCTAACAATCCGAAATCCTTCCAAAAATCCTGAATCCTCCTTACTTTGCCACCAATAAACATATCCATAAAGATCTCAATCCAGATACATATCTTTTCATAGTAAGCTCCATAAACACTCTAATCTACTAGTCTCCCTACTTGCCTCACTCTCTATTACCTATGATCCTCCGAAACTAAAAAGGAGATGGCTTAAAAACCTCAAAGCAATATAAATAAAAATAAAAGTTGAATATTGTGTTAATTAATTTATCAAAAGATCGCCAAAAAATCCACTTTATGAAGACTGTGCTTTATTTCAATTTTTTGCTGCCTGGTCATGAGATTCAGTCTATTATTTAAATTATAAAAAAAAAAAAAAAAAATCTAAAGTAGATAGAGAAATTCTAATGTAATCTCAGAAGAAATGGAAAAATGTCTCAAAAGTTTGCAGAAATTCATTGATAATACTAGAGCATATTTTGAATAATAAACATATTTTCAACTTATTTATTTTATAGATTTTATTTTGAACCGTAAACCTGAATTTCATTTTCGGACAGCCCGACAATACTTCCTTAAGGGACTCATGATGGTACAGCAGCATCAATACAATTAGGATTTATGAATTAATTGCCAGTTCTATTGGGGTGATTTTCTTAGAAAACTAGTTTCGAATGCTTATTATGTTGCTTCAGTTCTAATACAAAATTTTTAACACACCAGCACTATGTTACATGGATTATATATTCCAAAGTTTTCAAAAATGTAAGACAAGAAATCAAATATTGGTACTCACCTGAGGAGATCTAACAGATATCTAAAATATATCCATCGTGGAAAGGGGAAGGGGCAGGTAGGTTGAATTTTTGTGAATTTCCCTATGACTCATTGGATTTTTCCGTTCCTGTTAGAAACAAATTTAAAATGGGGCTATTGGAATTGTATTAATATTTAATGTCACTGTATGCTTCAAAATTACTATTTTCCAATGATCTCTTTAGTGTCTTTCATTAAAATACTGTACATACCTTTGTAAATTTTTTATTTATTTTGTTTATCTTATTTATCCTATTTTTTTACTATTCATCTGACATCAAAACTATCAAAGTTTCTTTATGATACTTATCGAAAATCATTAGTATGATGTTTATTGTTATTGACTATAAACTCCGAGTTTGTTGCTTCGTGAAGAAAACACAAATCACTCCACTATCAGCTGGAGATACGACCGCTGCTTCTTCCCAATAAATCGACAATAATTGACGGAAATAATAATAACTTAATTCTATTCGACCTCAGATGTAACATAAATTTTTATGATACGATATATAATGCGTATTCTTCTAGGGATGTGAATGATCGTATGGTGAAAATCTAAGTAAAAAACAATTAATTTATTGAAATTTACAACTGTACAACTATATACTCGTACATCAAGTAAATGAGCTTATAACAATTACAATAACATGTCAAAACTTGAAAAGAACCACTGATCAGTAGCACTTCAATAAAAATTCTACACTAGATGATCTCTAAAAGAACCACTGATCAGTAGCACTTCAATAAAAATTCTACACTAGATGATCTCTAGGCCATCTTCTTTTCAGACGCCTCGGAGGATTATCAGGAGTGGGACGCAAGTTGAGGAACTAATGGATTTGAGTGGCTATGGAGCTTACTATGAAAGGATAGGTATCTGGTTTGGGACCAGCAACCTATGGAACATTAAGATCTTTATGGATAAGTTTATTGGTGACAAAGTAAGAGGCATTGAGGATTTTTCGAAGGATTTTCGATTGTAAGGATTGGATTCGAGATGAATTGGATGGTTTAATAGAACTCCAAAGTTCAACTCCGTAAGTCCAAATAGGTCCAATCACAGTCGTGTAAATAAGTCTTTTGTAATGAATTGGGAGCTTTAATCGTTTGTCTAGTAAATGTTAATGTAGTCTGTAACGACGAGCAGTTTCTTGTCGCTTTAGTATTTCAAGTACTTTAAAACAATTTCAATGGAATTTTCCACTACTATATTCGGTGTTACCCAATAATAATTTTTGTAACTATTAAAACCGCCTTTTATATTAGTTGAAAGTTATTTCTATTATTAAAAGGATTTTTACTATCAAATTAAATGTTATATAAAAAATTTCAGTATAGTATACGTAAATAACGTAGATAGTTTTAACTAATTATTGAAGTTTAATTTGTTGGATTATAAAAATCTTGTATTGAAGTATGCGATTGAGCATTATTTCTTCAATCATATTTTTACGCATAGCAGTAATTTTTAACTTGGTTAAAATTGCAATGATTAGGTGTTTAAAGATTATCTAAGAGCATAAATTTTTAATTTTAATGTATGAGTAATCAAGATGAAGAGACTATTAAGAAACTCTTGTGGATTGCATTATCAGTGGTAGCAACTGAAGGCCCTTGGATCGTATTTTTGCACAAAATATCAAATATCGAAGAATCGACATTTTGATCTGGTTATTATTATCCAGCGAAAAATAAAAAATTATTGATTTCATCTAGTTATACTTGAATTCCTAACTAAGTATATTGCAGTGTAGCAAACCTAGTTTCTGCCTCTCAACATTGTAAATTTTTATTATTTTAAATTTTAATTGATAAACTATCATGAAACTATGAAGATGAAGTAGATAAAAATTAAGTACAGATGGGTTCAGTGGTTTTATCATTGTAAACCTCACCACATATTTAAATTTTTTAAAATAATTTTATTGTATATAAGTTGAGTTTGTTATCAATTCCAAGCTCTATACAGCACCGTACCTTTGTAACCTCTCATGTAGAATGGCGCTCACCACCTATCGGTCAAATTTCAAACTTCTCTGTTATCCACATTTATCGCTTTATTTAAAACAAGTTAATAGAAGATAAGTATATTTCATTATTCCTCAACCTTCCTAGAACTATGAGGATGGTATAGTTGAAATTTGGTAAAGCTTGGTCTAGTAGTTTTTGTTGTTAGTGATCACTAAAGAACGGATTCCCGTAATTTTTATTGCACCTTTTTTATAATTTTTACTGCAAGAAATCCGGTCTTTAGAGATCACAAACGAAAAATGGCTTTTTCCTTTTGATAAAAAAATATGATGATTCCTTATTTGTGTCGGATTTTATCCGAAGCCCGAGTTGGCCGATTCTATTATCCAGCCAATGAGAGATACCTAGCTAATTCCGAAGACCCAATATTCAAATTGTGGTTAATAATTGAATAGACCCCTTGTCCTATTCCATTTAGCCCTTGAATAGATGTTATAATTGAGCCCTATCTTCTCTCATCCGATAATAACCAATTTGTAGAGCAATTTTGTCATCTTGTCATCGTAGAGGTACGGGGTTGATGTCAATTTGTGTCATTTATACGCCTCGGGTGCGCACTTTCCTTGACAACTTGCAAATTGATTTGTTGCTTTAATTAGGAGGGAAAGGGGATCATAATAATTTTACCGAAGCGTTATAATAATTCATTTGGAACACTTAATTAACACTTACGTAGGAACACTTATGTTAAGTTGAGGTTAAATACTACTAGAGAAGTATCGATTCTCGATGATCCAAGTCGATTCCTAGGAACTGGTTGGTACCGCTGATCATATAATTATGTTCATATTATACATGAATTCTTCTTCTAGCGACCAAGTCTCCTTTGGTCAGAATTAAAACCAAATTCCACACTACACTTCAGTTTGCTGAAGATATTTATTCGTTATTGGAAAATGAAGCAATCAGATTACTATCTCTGATCAACGAATATCATTTTATTATATATTTCTGTTATTTTTAAGTAACGATATGTCTAAGAATAAAAAATAAAGAATAAGAAGTATTTGAACTCTAATGATACAGTAAAACTCCGATTATCCGGGGCCAGAATTGGTGCGGCTACCCAAAAAATCCGGATAATCAGATTTACTATAGAATGAGGATATTAAAATTAAAAATACCGACACATGCTTCAACTATGATTAAAGATAATTAAAAATGTAGCTGTTTATAAAATTATATCTATGTAATAACAAAGTTTAGTTAACATGTCGGAAATCATGGATGTTCCGACACATTAATCATCCGCCAATTTTTTCCCGGATTTGCCTTTCCTAAGACGTTCTATAATGGACAGTTTTTCGGACACACTTAATACAACACTACTTCTTTTAGGTGCCATAACTTGTTTTATTAATTTATATAATTGCTATTTTTTTATAGAGTGTTTATGAAGAGTTCAGTCGCGACAGTAATATGACAAACCCGTGTAGGATGGATGTGCTATGCTTGACTGTTATCAACTGTCTGGCCTCCGCCACTAATTCTTAGGCACAGTTCCGGTAGCTGCCGCTTGATTTATTTAGTTTTACGTTTTTTATTGCGTCATGGAAACTAATAAGACGGGATCATATTTTATATGACCTCCGAACCACGGCCTACAATGTCTGTTAATAAATTTTTAAAAACAAAATTGCATTTAATAGAAAAAAAAATTATTTTTTTTAGTTTTTTATTGAAATTTACAACTGTATATACAAATATAATACATCAAGTAAATATGATGATAATGATAAAAAATATCACGTCACTCGTTTTTAAAGCAACTACCCATTGGTAGCACTTATAAAGGTTCTATATAATTAAGAACTATATTAGAAGGTCCCTAGACCATCTTCTTTTCAGGCGCCTAGAAGGGTTATCTGGAATAGAGTAAGAAGCAAGTTGTGATACTAATGGAATTTAATGGTTGTGGAGTTTGCTATAAAAGGATAGATATCTGGTATGAGCTATATCAGAAACGTAAGGTGAATAAAGATCTTTGCGGATAAGTTTGTTTGTGACGAAGTAAGGAGCATTTAGAATTTTTCTAAGGATTTTGGATTGTAAGGATTGGATACTAGATGAATTGGATGGCTTAGTGGAGCCCCAAAGCTCAACTCCGTATGTCCAAATCGGTCTAATTACTGTTATGTAAATGAGTCTTTTGTAATTAGGTGGAAGGTTTGAACGTTTGTCCAGTAAATATTGAAGTAGTAGAAAACGACAGGCAGTTTCTTGTCGTTTTAGTCTTGTATGTGGATTCCAAGTAAGGCGTTTGTCCAGATGGAGTCCTAGGTAGCAGATTTGTTCAACGGGGATTAGTTTTAAAGGATACTGTAGGAAAGGAAGTCGTAGGTTTACGACGAAGGGTAAAGGTTATTTGATGGGATTTATTTTGAGACTCCATTTTTGACACCATTCTTGAAGGTTTATGATATGGGATTGGAGGGTCTGGGAATCAATAAAGGGATCACCGTTTACTGATAACACACAAGTGTCATCAGCATACGCGGTGAGGATGGTGCTAGGATTTGTCGGGATGTCAGCTGTATAGAGGATTGGACCGTGTAGAGGATTGGACCTAGGATACTTCCTTGAGGAACACCTGCAGATTGGGTGAAGAGAGAGGAATAGGAAAAGTTATGATTAACTTTAAAAGTACTATTCACTGAGGAATGAGCGGAGAGAGATACAATTTTCTTCAAGTCTATCTGGATAATTGGAGTTCACTGTACTAAATTAAAATAAATCCACTGCTTCTACAATATTAGTGCATTTAAATGGCTAAGTATATTTTCTATTCATTAATTAATAAATGAAACCTTGAAATTTAATCTTCTTAATTGCGAATTTATGAATTGAATTATATGATTATACATTTTCTGATTTATGATATATAGCATATATTATATATTATAGATAATAAATACTACTTGCGGTTACATAATTTATTTCTTAAATTAATAATGTGTTTTTTTTTAAATTGATTTGTTTTCCTTATTTATGGAAATAGAAATTTATTTTTAAAACAAGGTATCGGCACTTTGATGTGAAATATTTTGTTCACTAGAAGATCTCTAGGCCATGTTCTTTTCAGACGCCTCAGAGAATTATTGGGAATAGAGTGAGAAGTAAGTTGAGAGGCTAGTGGTTTAGTGTGGTTAAGGAGTTTACTATGAAACGATAGATATCTGGTTTGGGCTAAATCAGCAACATATGGGACATTAAGTTATATATGGATAGGTTTATTTGTAACGAAGTAGGGTGAATTAAGGATTTTTCGAAGGATTTTGGATTGTAAGGATTGGATATGGGAAGAATTATAAGGTTTAGTTGAGCCCCAAAGCTCAACCCCATATATCTAAATATGTGTGATAGCTGTCATATAAATGAGTCTTTTGTAGTAAAGAGGAAGATTTGAACTTTTATCTTTTAAATGTTGAAGAAGAATATATAATTTTTCTTCGACTTTAATCAGTGTAGTTTAGATTTGTGAAAAATGTAATCATAATTAAATATTCGACAACTGATTCCCTTGAATTAATCGTCTAATGTAATCATGATTAAAATAGATAATTGATTCCAGGGAATTGGTAGTCAAATGTTTAATCGTGATTAATTTGTTCACAACTCTGGTGTTGTTTCTCACCCGGAAACAAAATATCTGGAAAAATTAACATTTTTTCGATTTTTTTTTTCATAATTTTTTTCGTTCCTCTTTAACTACGTGGGAAAGTCTAAATTCGAATATAAAATGCCTAAAAAAAATATTAAAAAACTATTGGGAAAACTTACCAACCAATTGGGCTGTTTATTATGTTATAAAAAGTACAGAAAGTGGTTAAAAAAAAAATTATATCTCAGATACCATTAATATTAATGTTGACAAAAGCTATTAGTGGCACCAGCTAGTGAACGACCACATACACTAGCTAATGCATTCGTTTTATAGACACTATCTTACACTCCGTTCCCACTAGGAGTTAGCCGCAGCTAGTAAAAGGGACAATAAAGACGTCACGACATGAAAGGCGAACTGTTTACGAAGATGGAATGAGAAACAAAAACACCTACCGAACCGAGCTGGACAGAAGAACGGGCGAGTTTTAAAGATTCGATCATTGTTGATATACGTACAAATTTCGCAATTAATTATTAATTGACATTTCGAATTATTCGGCAAATTAAGATTAAGTTAGTTTTCATATTAGGACAATTAATACAATCGTGTTATTCGATGAAATGTTTCATCCGAACCGCGGTGGTTTGTTTATGCCAATTGGGTAATCATTGATAAATTAAACAATTTTTGTTCATCACGGCTCTCTGAATTTGATCGATTAATATCTAACTTTGGTAAGTTTTTTTACAAAATTTAATTCCCGAATGTTTAAAAGATTTACCATGGTTTCATAAAATTGGGTATAAAAAAAGGATCAGTTTCAAAGAAAATGAAATAAAATATTTAACTTTTGGTTCAACGAATTCTTTAATTAATTTTATTATATCTTGTTCGAAATTTTCCTTTGATATCTGAGCGGGGATAATTCCTGTTTTTAGTATTATTTAAACAGTTTTTCGATTTTGGGTTTCGCGGGATTAATATCAACTAAATTTTAAAATAATCTGATTTTTTTCCTAAATTTTTTACTGGAGAGAGTCCTGCTATTGGTATTTCGATTATTGTATTTCCTAAAGTATTAGAGTGGAACGGAATTGGTGTTTCAGATTCTTCTGTTATTATCTAAATTTTCATTTTCCATTTCATCAAAAATTTACGATAAGAGATGCATTTTCCGATGTTTCATTTTCGCGGTAAAATTGTTCTATTAAATCATTTACTAATAGTATCAGGGTCTTCAGATTCTGTTTAAATTAATTTCTACTCGCGATAGTGCGTCAGCGACTTTGTTTTCATGAACCTTTTTTGTTCTTATATTGTATTTCAAAATTATAATTCTTCGAGTTTTATGTTTCCAACGATATAATTTTGAGTTTTGGATCTTTTAATGATTGTAAACCACTGAAGTGGTTTGTGATCCGTTTGAATGATAAATATTTCTGCCATAAAGATATGGTCGGAAATATGGTTGGTAGACCCAAACAATATTAGCTAAAAGTCTCGCGTTTCAATAGTGGACAGTTGTTGATTCACTTTATCGTTTAAACAGTACGGCTCGCGTAAGCTATCGGAAGATCTCGTCCTCCGTGGGTGCGTCTGTGACAATACAGCGCCCAAGGCTACGTTTGATGCATCTGTCGTTAAAACAAAATGTTTTGTTGAAGTCCGGATATTGCAGGATGGGATATATTAATCAAAATATTTTTACTGGTTTCAAAACTATCTAAATAATTTTTATCCGCGCGATGTTAATTTTCGATCCTTTTTGTTAAACATTGGGGTCAAAGGTTTTGTGAGGAGGTGTGCAAAATTTGGAATAAAACGGCGATAATATCCTAGTAGTCCAAGGAAAGCTTTAACTTTGTTTAGTAGTCTTCGGTATGGGGATAATTTTTATTCATAGCAAGGATTTTATTAGGGTTTGGTTTTACCACTACTTCCGTTTGATGTGTACCGAGATGTCCTAAATATCTCTATTTCCTTTTTTTTAGAAATTCGGACTTTTATCGGGCTGAATTTTTAAGTTAGATTCTCTTAGTTTTTTTAAAACTTGCTTTAAAATTGATAAATGCTCCTGAAACGGGACTTACTGTAAATTATTATATCATCTAAATAGGGCAACCAATTTGGAACGCCCATTTTGAGTATGTTGTTAATCACTCTCATAAATGTTGGTGGACTATTTTTTTAATCCAAAAGGTAACCTTAGGAACACTCGTAATGAACCGTTTACGGTTTGAGAATGCTGTTTTAGGGATACTCTCTTCATCCAATAAAATCTTGATGAAACGAACTTGTTAGGTCGATTGTTGAAAGTAACTGTTCTTTTGCCTAATTTCGCCAGCAGTTCGGTTATATAACGCGGAATAGGAGTACTTATCATCGACCGTTTTCCCACCTCTCATTTAATTTCTTCCTATAATCAATTACTATTCTCCACTTTTGTATTCCCGATTGGTCTAATTTTTTTGGAAAAATACCCAATTTGGACTATTGTAAGGGGGATGAAAAAGAAGGGCGAATGATTTGTTGCTCTAGCATTCGTCAATTTGTCTTTTAGAAATAAAAAAAGAAAAAAAGAGATTCCTATTTCCAGCTGAGGCTATGTCACGCTGGTGGGCTGCCGGAATTCTCGAAATGATAACAGCCACTCACTCATTCGGCTCTCAGCACATCAGCTTTGGATTAGTTCACACAGAACACTACTAGATTCTGTATGAAATATTTTAAAACATTTCTTAAAATTAAACAGATTGGTGCCTTTAGTGAGCTATAGTGGAGTTAAGTAATACCTTAGAATTAGTATAATTTTTGTATTGCAGTAATATATATATATATATATATATATATATATATATATATATATATATAATATATATATGTGTGTGTGTGTGTGTGTGTGGTAAACCAGACAGTCTGGTCATTGCCATCCTATCATAAAAATTAGAGGTAAAAGAACTTTCAATTCTGTCTGTATTTAAAAAAATATCCATAGGGTGTCAATAACTGATAATTAATAATTATTAATTGTCACTATCTTGTAAAATGCATTCCAGCTATACTGTTTGGAATGAACTTTCTTACTTAGCTTAAAGTATAGCAATTCAGGAAAACACTGCAAATTTCAACTTTATTGAACTATTATTTCTATAATTTTAGTATTAATATTTTCGAATATTTCCTTAAGGGTGTCAATAATTGTCTGATTTAATATATAGAAATATATATAAGAAATAGTTTGTAAAAAAAAATTGATATCGTCATGTAACAGACTACTTCAACATTTTCTAGACAAACGTTCAAAGCTCCCAATTAATTACGAAAGACAAAGTCATATAAATGACTGCGATTAGACCTATTTGGACGTACGGAGTTGAGCTTTGGGGCTCCACTAAACCATCCAATTCATCCAATCCTTACAATCCAATATCCTTCGAAAAATCTTCAATACTCCTTTCTTTGTCACCAATAAACTTATTCAAAAAGATCTTAATGTTCCATACGTTGATGATTTAGCCCAAACCTATCCTTTCATATTAAGTTCCATAACCACTCAAATCCATTAGTTTCTCAACTTGCTTCCAACTCCATTTTATTTTATTATATTATTTTATCTAGGTTCTTAGGGCTTGAGTGCAGTTATTATTTCATTATATTATTTTTTCTAGGTTCTTAGGGATTGAAAGCCATGAAACGTCTCCCATATGATTGTTAATTTTTTTGATTAATAAAAATTGTTTGGGAGATGTCATTGTTCAGTATCATTAAATATATATATTTAATATTAACTAGAGGTTAATCAACTAACTTGATAATTAAGCAATATTATATCGAATGCTTTTGTTATAGCCTCAAACAGAATGGGAAGCAGGGAGTCCTGTCATACCAACGCAGCTCGTTAAGTGCTATACAGACATAATTTCGATCGGCCAATCTTATCCAAATGGGTCTGGAGGGAGTATGAATTCGTGGGAGGGAGCGAGATTGGGATCTGTGTGGACGTCGTCAGTGAATGATGTCGGAACCGAAAGGTTCTACTCCAAACAGGTGGCCCGGCATAATACTATCTAATTAATATACAAGAGATAAGTTAATGAGGGCCCCTCGACGCCACCTCGCCCTTCTAAATATTTACCTTATGGAGTTCCATTGACGGTTTAATAGCAGGGCATTATTTAAAAAAAAATAATAAAAAATAAATAAGAGGATTCGACGGCTTGTAAAAGGAAACCGAAGATAATTCACATGTTCACTTTTGATGCGTGACCTCAAGAGTTTCTTTCGAACATTTAGTTCTTAAAGCATAGATATGTAATTTGCAGGATTGGAGGAATTATAAAATGGGAGAACTGATGTAGTCAGCAACCCACATCGAAAGTTATAAAAACTACATGTAGGGTAAACCATACAATTATTTATAATTCGGAAGTAAAAATATAGAAAAAATAGGGTTGAAATTCACAATTATAATTCCTTAATTACTATACTTTATAAGCAAGAAAGTTATTTCTGAAATATATTTTAAAAGAAGTGAAAATAAATAATGTAAAAAGTTATTGACAACCTAAGGATAACTTTTAAAATACAGATAAAATTAAAAGTACTTTTATTCAATTGAAGGATTTAAAAAATTTAAAAACGTATTTTTTTTCATAATAAAGCAAGGTTCTGAAGTCTATAATAAACATTCCTAAACAATTTCTATTAAAATAAACTACAATATTTCTTCCAATAAACAAAAATATTAAAAAATTTACTTTTGAAAATTTTCATTTTTTACAATTTGAACTTTTAACATTTTTAATTTATATTTAATAAGACATATTGCCAACTTGAATTAATGCTTCCACTAGTCTTGGCATACTTGTAAATAACGAAACGAATGATAAACATAGACTATAGGAAATTTGAAAAAAATAATCTAAAATTCCATCGTTTGTTATTAACAGGGAAAAACATTAATTTGTCTAATCCTTAATGTTCCACGTTTAATAAATAATATTAATATGAATATAAACCAAGTATGGATTAAGGTAAAAACTAGGAAAATATCGAGAATTATGGGTGTTGCGATAATTTTTACGGGGAGTTTATTTTTTTTATTTTTTCTAATTTTTAATATAGTGTGTCAATAACTGTCTGGTTTACCATATATCATGTAAGTTTAAGTATGGAGTGTACAGGAATAAATAAAATCTCATTAACCACGACTACTGCTGAAAGGAAATCATTTAAAAAAAAAAGGCTATTGCATATTTTGTTTGTTTATAATCATTGTGATACTCATCGAATGCCTTAAAAGGCGTGGCATGACTTTTGTAGCTTATTTATCCAGAATATTTCCATATTATTCATTTATTAAGCTATTTAAGCTATATCAGATTCTGAAAAAAAGAAAAAAGAATCTCCTGAAGACCTGAAATCGGAGTGTGGAGGTGTTGGCATAAGGTCAGTCTGACATTTGTCTAAAGTCAACCTTTTCCTTCAGCCCTGGGCAGAAAGTTCACGTCACCCAAGAAACTCGTAGCGACACCTTCTGTTTTGAGGTACAGATGGGTCGTATGTTTTCCTGGAAGCATTTTTTAAAAAAAATTTTGGTTTGTTTGATGAAATTGATGAGATTAACAAACAATCAATGAAACGTTCTACATAATAAATCATCAGGGCCATCTTCTTTTAAGTCTCAATGGATAATCAGGAATTGAGTTGATTTGGATTAAAAAGTTTACTTTTTATACAATAAGGAGCTTTGATAATTTATACAAATACATCTAACTAGATATAAACTTAAATTGGGTGATTGATTATTTCAATATTATAATTTTCTGATTCCTTGCAAACCTTTAGAA
Source organism: Euschistus heros (assembly GCA_003667255.2). Lineage (NCBI taxonomy): Eukaryota > Metazoa > Arthropoda > Insecta > Hemiptera > Pentatomidae > Euschistus > Euschistus heros. Next base: position 39,135 of record RCWM02000253.1, on the reverse strand, counting down.
TTATTGCAGAAATAATAAAATCTTCTAAAACCAATTATTTAAATGACTATAAATATTTAAAATAGTCATATTATAAATAAGTTTTTAGTAGAAACAAAAAAACCGGACCGGCCAGTAGTAGAAAAACTTAGGTACAATATATATACATCTAGTAAATGTGTTGATAAAAATTACAATAACATGTAAAAACTTGAAAAGAACTACTCATCAGTAGAACTTCTACACTTGAAGGTCTCTAGGCCTGCTTCTTTTTAGACACATCTGTGGATTATCGGGAATGGAGTTAGAAGCAAGTTGAGAAACTAATGAATTTGAGTGGTTATGTAGCTTACTATGGAAGGGTAGGTATCTGGTTTGGGCTCAGCAACATATGGAACATTAAAGTCTTGATACATAAGTTTATTTGTATTTAAACAAAGCATTAAGAATTTTTAGAGGGATTTTGAATTGTAAGGATTGGATACGGGAAGAATTAGAAGGTTTAGTTGAGCACCAAAGCTCAACCCCATATGTCCAAATAGGTCTGATAACTGTCATGTAAATGAGTATTTTTTTTATAGTGAATTGAAGTTTGAAGCCTAAAACGACGGACAGTTTCCCGTCGTTTTAGTCTTGTATGTGGATTCTAAGTTATTCTAACGTTTGTCCAGTTGGAGTCCTTGGTAGCGGATTGTTCAACGGGGATTAGTGGAACATCATTAAAGGATACTTAGGACAGAAAGTCGTAGGTTTATGACGAAAATTAAAGGTTATTCGATGGGATTTGCTTGAATTTATTTTAATTCTCCAATTTCGACACCATTCTTGAAGGTTGATGACATGCGATTGAAGTGCTTGTGAGGCAATGAAGTAAAACTTTAAAGGAGTTTCTGTTTACCTGACTATTTATTTTTTTTCTATCACCTAACATTTCATTTTTTGGATCATAAGCTGAGGTCCTCCATCTTTCCTTAGGTATATCAGATTCCAGAGATTTTTAATGTTTGTATTTGTTTAGAACTGAAGATGAAAGACTAACATTCGAAGCTAGTATTCTAAATAAGTGGAATGTCAATAGAAATAAAAAAAGAATTCATCTATTTCTAGCTTTCTATGGCTAACGGAGAACAGTATACTCCATTTAACCATTACCAACCTAGTTAAAAAAAATCTAGCTGGTACATAATTGTTGTTAAAGTTGTATATTAAGGCTCAACGTGCTACAGGTTACCAATCTATTCTAGGCAGGTTGGGAAGGTCAAGATTCACTTCGTAGATCCACCACGAAATAAATTTTACCCCTCCAGGTGGGATTCGAACCCACGACTTTCTGTAACCTTACCCCAAACAGCTTGACCATAATCCCACACAATTGCTAGTAGTCATTCCCATTTGTGTATTTATTAACCAATTTTTTTTTTTAATCTGACTTCAATTTAATTTAAAATATTGTTACCCATAAAATTTCATATTAACTTGAATAAAGTATTTTTCGTTTAGGTTTTTATTTATTTACATGACTGTTATCAGACTTTGGACTTACGGAGTTAAGCTGTGGGGCTCAACTAAACCTTCTAATTCTTCCCGTATCCAATCCTTAAAATCCAAAATCCTTAATGCTTCTTACTTTGTTACAAATAAACTTATCCATAAAGATTTTAATGTCCTACATGTTGCTGATTTAGCCGAAACCAGTTACCTATCATTTCATAGTAAACTCCATTGAAAATTCACTAGGCTCTCAACTTGCTTCCCATTCTATTCCCAATAACCCTCAGAGGCGTCTGAAAAGAATATGGCCTAGAGACTTTAGTATCGAATTGTTATTGAAGTACTATTTTTGTACAGTTGTAAATTTCAAAAAATGAGAGAGAAAAAAAGTTTTTTTTTCTTTATTCTTTATTATGCCTAATACTAAATGAGGAGATACCGTAGACCGATTGGATAGGCTCTGTCTCCTTCAATAACAGCTATCCTTTTTTTTTTTTTTCCTTAAATTTAGTTTTACTTTGAAGAAATTCTCTGAAAAATATTCATGCATTTTAAGTTCAATCTAGTAATTTTAAAATAACATAATGGTGAACTCGAAAGAAAATTTGTCTGCCACTGCTATATCTCAATACGGAGCCGCATTAGCCCGCCTGAAAGCATTCTGTTATGTGTTTAGTAGAACTAAGTAATCGGATCAGGATTTTCTTCCAAGACAGGAGAGAAGGATTTTCGTTCTATTTGAGTTATCCTCGAGCTAGATACTAAACAATAGTTAATCTTAGGAAAAATAACTGCATTTGAATCAGAAATAACTCCTTACATAGGTGTCCTTAAAGCTGTACGAATAGTCTTAAAGTGTTCCCTGTTTGTTAATGCTTTGCGCACACATTACTTGTTGCAAATCGTGTAGCTGGGATCATAATAATGTTCTCTTAAAAGAAAGTTAAAATACTGAGAACACGGACAGCAAATACATATGAATAGGATAGAAAAAATCTGGGACGAAGTCACTTAAGTATAACATTACATAACAAAGAATAAAACGATATCTTGCATTGATATTAAAAAAAAAAAAAAAAAAAAAAGGTAGATAAATAAAAGTCAATACAGATTTTCATTATGAAAAAAATAAAATAATAAAATAAACCTAGCTAGTACATACCTGTTTTTGTCGTTTATTGTGGCTTATCATCCTTATAAACCTTAAGTAAGGAAGGAAGGGTGGGTTATCCTACAGGTTGCAACCTATTCTAGCCAGGTTAGGATTTATTTGATCAAGATTTGATGGATCCGCCACAAAATAAATTTTAACCCACCCAGAAAGGATTTGAACCTACCACCTTAACCGTATAACCATGTACGAAGCACGCTGAGACCTTCTAACACTGGTTTCTTTAATAGGGTGTTCGCTCTCCTAACTCCAAAAGCCGGTTTTTTCGTTACATTAATTTATTTTATATAAACTATAGGATAAAGTTATAATCATATTAAAAAAAATCATAGTTTTTAATAATGATAAGTTTTGATGATAAAAGTATAGTTGACTGTTATGATGAATGGAGAAGAAGATAGTCAGGGATGCTGTCAAAGAGGATCTTGTAGTTTCTCTGTTGTTCATTTTTCTTTTATATTTTTGTTACATTTTCATTGTTTAGCATCCATGTGTCCCGCGCCTTTTCTCCATTTTACCTACCCAGAATTTCTTACCGTTTCACATCAGTCTCCGTTCGTAACCTCACAAGTGTGGTTTGGTGGGTAAGGGTTATCTTTCCACTTTTGTTTTCCTTCACCTTTATTTTTTTTATCCGTTTCTTTTCTTTTATCACCTTCTACATTATTTCCCTCATTCTTTCCCATATTTCCATATTTTTATTTTTTTATCTACATTTCATTTCCTTCTGTACTTTTTTATTGCTCATTTATTATCCTTTTATCCATTAATTTTTATTTATTTTATTTTATTTATTTATTTGTTATTTTTATTTTTATTATTTTTTGTTATATTTTTTTCCCCTTACCATTCCTGTCATGTCCTTATTCTTACTATGCGGTTTTTTGTATATTGTTTTTTATCCTTGCCATTCTGTATTTCATTTGTCATCTGTTTATCGGTCTGTTATTTTTTCCACATCTAGTATTTTGTTTATTATAGCCCTGAAGAAGACCTGCAAGGCAGGTCGAAACGTTGGCACGTATTAAAGATTTCTTCTTAGACGTGGTGTTCCTTTTTGACAGCATCCCTGACCATCTTCTCCATGATAAGTGTTAATTTGGATAAAATGCATTACTTTTAAAAATCCATACTTAATATAAAACTTTCTTCAATAGCATTATCGTAATAAAAACCAATATTTGTATTGAAATACTGAATAATTACATAAAAGTAATAAAACTTATATAATATGTACCCATTAACATATTTTAAGTACCAATCATATTTTCAGGATTATAGTTGTGTACAACTACTTTATATTTTTTCTATAATTTCTGTAAATTTGTTATTTAATATTCACGTAAATTTTGAAGAATCTTTCAAATTTTAATATTGAATCAATTTTAGTTTTACCTGATACATATGTACATTGAGCCCAAGCAAATAATAAAACTGAGCAATAAATCTAGTAAAAATGTTTTAACAGAAAATATTGACCGGAGTTACGATTCAAATAATGAAGAAATCGTAAATCAAGCAACTTTTTTTACGATCTGCACTCTTAAGGGCAATGCAGTTCTGTAAAAAAACGAGTTTTAAATTAAAACATTAAATAACTTTTTATTCGCTGGTTGATTTACATCATCATCGAAAAACCTCATTTAAAGTTAATGCATTGCTTATGATACTTGATGAAACCGGATTTTGGATGAATATATATTTTTAGTATAACCAGGGACAAAACGGCAAGGGTTTCGGTTACTAGAGTGCATGAAATATGCGATTATTTTTTATAAGTTAGAAGGTAAACATACTAAAAGTCCCTGCCCCTGGGAGGTGAGCTTACGGTGGTGGAGGGGAGAGAAGGTCCGATTTTTGGGTTTTTCGATTATATCTCGAAAACGGTAGGCTCTACAAAATTAAATGACAGATAAATATTAAAGCTAATTAAATTTTCTATAAAATTGGTTCGATACATATTTGTCGAACTTCCAACTGTTTTCGAGATATACGTTATTGAAAATCGATAATTTTGGAGAAACAAAAAAATGTGGCCTTTTTGTTAAACGTTTGCTTCTAGTTCCTTTCACTATCGTTTCTCAGAAAAATGTTAGATTCAAAGTTGTAGAACATTTAATTTGCTTTAATTGTATTTATGTTTCTAGCACTCGAAGCAAATGTTTGACATAAAATTAGGTAAATTTTTTTTTTTTTCGGAAATAATCGATTTTTAATAGCGTATATCTCGAAAACCGTTGGAAGTTCAACAAATATGTATAGAATCAATTTTATAGACAATATAATTAGCTTTTATTTTTATATTTAACAAAAGTTTCTAGAGTCTACTGTTTTCGAGATATAATCGCAAAACCGAAAAATCGGACTTTCTCCCCTCCCGTCACCGTAAGCTCACTAACGAACGTATGAAGACAAAAATAATAGCATATTTCATGCGCTCTAAACAAGCAAATCACTTACTACCATGGGCCCAATTTTATTTTGATCAGTTGCGAATATATATTCCTCTATAACTGCTAGTGTTTGTGCTAGGCATTATTTAAATATTCATGCAAACTATTACGAGTTCAATTTTACTTTCATGACTTCTTGGAAACCATACCTTTGCGAATTCCAATGTATTACTTAGATCCGATCACGGATCTTCGTGACCTACAGTTGAATTACATATGATAATTTATCTGTAAAAATGAGATGAAGATTGAATCTTCGGATTACAATGGATGGAAAATATTTCTGTAATAGGTCTGAACCAGTGAAATTGGCAATGTTTCATCGATATGGTGCCCTGAGGGGAAAGGTAAACAAAGCTCGCAAAATGCATTCCTGAACTGCAATCATGCCTGCAGTATCAATTTCGAATCGATTGGATCGTTGAAGAATGTGAACGATTCGGAAGATTGTCCAGATGTCTAATAGCGCCAACGAACAGCTGCAATCTGTCAGCGATGGACGGAATTGTTGTCGTACCCAAGTGCTGCTAATAATAATATCCTAGAGAGATGGATTCATCCACTAATTTTAGAGAGTATTTCTGGATTGGAGTGAAAGATTGAGATCGCCCGAAAGTGATCCTTGGATCTAGTGCGATATCTCATCAATTGTATTGTGTACTACCAATCATTAACTAAGAATAACAGATAAGTACAAATATAAATCCAATACCTGGTTACAGACATTAAAAAAAATAATTATAGTGATAAAATATTGAGACCAAATTTTTTTTTTTTAAATGGAGGGGAGTTGATTTCAAATAAAACTCTGTACAAGAAAATTAAACAGCTTTGAAAAAGATTTTACGGTCACATATTAAGAATGAATGAAAATAGACTCACTAAACATTCGACTGTTTCAAAAACTTAAATACAAAATGTAAACAAGTTTAACTTGGTTTAAAAAGATTACAGAGAATACAATAAAAAACACTACATTTAAGAAAATTGTTGAAGGATGAAACTAAAAGATTTCAAGAACGACCTAAGAAGAGGTACATTAGTGTCAGAGGAGACAATAAAGGCAACGTAAAGAAGAATCTACAAACAAATAATTGATTCAGCTTACCCCTAAGTGGATAATAAAAAAAAAAAGAAAAATATATATATATATATATATATTTTACATAAATACTAATTAAATGTACAGATAGGAAAATAACAGAACACTAAACTAATGAAATAAGACATTAGTACATAAGATGTTTTTATAATTTTCAGGGGTTATATAAGGTTTTGTTTTTTGAATTGTAAACCTACAGTATCCTTTAATGCCCCACTAATCCTTCTTGAACAGATCCGCTACCTAGGACTCCATCTGGACAAACAAATGCCCCTCGTTTTCGGTACCTTCAACATTTACTTGACACACGTTCGAAACTTTCATTTAATTACAAAAGACTCATTACATGACTGATTAGACCTGTTTCGGACGTACGGAGTTGAGCTTTGGGGCCTACTAAACCATCCAATTCATCTCGTATCCAATCCTTACAATCCAAAATCCTTCGAAGTATCCTCGATGCTCCTTACTTTGTCACAAACAAACATCCGCAAAAATCTTAATATACCTTAACTTTATGACTCTGAAACTAGATATCAATCCTTTCATAGAAAACTCCACAACCATTCATATCCATTAGTATCACAACTTGCTTTTCATTAAATTCCGAGGAGCCTAAAAAGGAGATGGCCTCGGGACCTCCTAATATAGTACTTTATTATATAGAACCTTTATAAATGCTACTGATGGATATTTTCTTTAAAAAACAAGTGACGTGTCATTTTTAGCATGCTCATCACATTTACCTGTTATATAATTATTTTTTATTTATTTTATACAGTTGTAAACTCAATAATAGCAAAAAAAAAAAAATCTTTGTTATTTTTATAACCGTCTAATGCTTCATAAAATAATGAAAATAATTTGCATATAATTCTATAATTTGTATACATTGATATCTGCTTGGAGGTGTGATAACTTACTGAGCAGGATACTCGAATTCTTACTCCCGGACTCATGATTGAATTCAGCCGAACTAGATATTTCTCCTGTCATGGAAGCCGAGGATCGTACTCAATAGAGAGTACCTTCAATTGGGATAAATCCTGACGGTTGATTGTAATCCCGTCTAAATTTCCGCTTGCAAAGAGAAATACAAATATACAATTTTATTAAGTACTTAACATGATTGTAATGGTAAAAGTATCAATTTTTTTTAATACTTATGTGCTGTACAAGGCGTTTGTAAACTTTTCTGGCCACTTCTTTGTTTTCTTCTTTTTCTATTTTTTATTTTGCACATCCTTTAACCATCCAATATCATTTTTTTTTCTTATTACCTTTTCTATATTACATCATCATTAATGAACACTGTATTTCACTGTCTTCTTCTATTCTTTTTCGTCAGAAATAATTTATATCATTATTATATTACTTAAGTTACTCCCTTTAAATTATGTTTTAATCATATTTCGTTTATCTTATTTATTTAAGTATTTTTTTATTTATCATTTTCCCTTTTTCATTTTTTTTCCACCCTTCCTTTATCTTTCCCCTTTATTTATCTTTAATCTTCCCTCTTTTTTTTCGTTACAATCACTTTTTATAATTATTCCATTTATTTTTTCTAACTTTTTAGTTGTATTTATTCATTTCCCTTTCTCATTTCTCATTTGTCATTTCGATTTTTTTTCAATTTGCCTTCATCTATTTCTTTTTTTCTTTTCTTATTATCTCTTCTATTCTTCTTAATTGATTTCCCTATTTTCGTTTCTCTTTTACTCTCTCCCATTTTTATCCCATTTTACAATTATTTCTAATAGCTAATACATCTTTTTTTTTATTACATTTAATGATTCTCTATTTTCATTTCCATTTCCCATCTGTCATTTGCTATTTTGTATTTGTTTTTTTCAGCTTCTTTCATCTTTTTTTTCCGTTTTTTACTTCTCTGATTTTTCTATTTATTTTCATTTCATTTTCTCTTTTTTTGTTTTTATTGCTCTCTATTCTTTTATTTTCAGTCTTTTCCCGTTGTTCTATTTTTTTCTCTCTCCCTTCAAACCCTCTTTTATTTTTAGTTATTTTTTTCCCTTTTTTCACTCCCTTTTGATATTCGATGAAACTTATACATTTCGTTAAGTCTGGTGTTTCTTATACTTCAGTTCAGACTTATGGGCCCCTTACAAATATCAATTTATTTAGCGGTTTAAAATTCTGTTGGATCAATCTGGAACCGTTTACTATAATAATTCGTAAAAATTATCGTCTAAAGGACCCTGAATGTTTGTTTTAAATGAACAATGATGATTTTTACAAATATAGATATGATATAAGTCTCATCAAAATGAAATCGAAATTAAAACTCTTAGATCATTAAGTTTCATTGTTAGATTTTTTGCTGAACGGCTGAATTTTAGACTGCCCTAAGTTAGCCTTAAAAACTAAAACAAGCACTGATAGGTGATTTTTCTTTTTTCGAAATTGCGTTCTTTCAACTCAACCTTTTTCTATTTAATTATTTCTTTTATCTTTTTGGAAGTTGGAGAACCACCTTAGCTGCGAAATCAACCCGCTCTCAATTGGAGGCTTGGATTCTGGGTTTAATTAGTATAATTTTGGTTGAAAGATTCCTAATTCCTTCTTTTTAAATTTTAAAACATTTAACTATTTTTATTTTTATCTAGCCAAAAGTGAGAAGATATAAATGGTTGAAGAAACTAGCCTTTTGTTTTTCTAAAATCTAATTACTAATCAATTTTTGTTTGTTTTATTTGTATATATAATTGGTATACTTGCTTTACTAAAATAAATGGTAATATATATATAACTTCGAAATAAATTATTAGAAAATATTTTTACAGATTAGAATACGCTTCATTTTGATTTACTAATTTTAATCATTTCTGAACTTTTTGGACTTTTGGTAAATACATTTTTTATCGTTTAAAAATTAGTCACACTTCTCTAAAAAAATGTAAGTTTGGTTGGCTAGAGGTCAGGAGAAAATGATGGTTGGTGCAGAAACTCATATCTGATTTTCACAAATTCCAAAACAATAACGATTTGCTTGTTAGTTACCATGCAAAACAGATCTGGGATTTCCATCTACCACAGATCTCAGAATATTGCCATACAGGGAAGAAGTCCTGAAACCAACCCCATGCCATCTAGGACGAAGTCTCCCTTTGAAATTATTTAAACTATTGTTTAAAATCTATTTTCAACCATACTTTATTAATTTTTCTAGATCTCTGGGATATGTTTCAACCGAGTTTGAGTTCGTTAAAAGAAATCATACGAAAATCACGTGTAATCTTGTGAGAAATGAATATTTTTTTTTTCCAAGTAGTGAAATATTAAAGAGGTGAAAAATAATTTTTGTATTGGAGAGGGATAAAAATGTATTGACAACTAAACCAAAAAATAACCTATTAAATATCATTATTATCCGAACAACACAATTGATATGCATACGTACGTATTGGGTTGTCCGGAAATTAATGCAGGAATTCATATTTAAACCATAACCTGATATTATTATTAAAGCGATTATTTATCAGGTTTTGGTTGTGGTAAAGATATAGCATACAAAACGACAATTTTACGTGAAAAAAATAATTTCTCTTTTTGGACTGAGATCTGAGAAAAAAATTAAACGTGATTTTTATTTTTTTTCTCGGATCACAATGCTTATTGGTGGCTATAACTCTAGTTTTGCACTATTATAGATCCCTACTAAACGAAAATCGGCATTCAAATCTGTGATTTACTAGTCAAAACGTCTTCTTGTAAGATGAGACCATGATATCGTACTTTATCAGATCTGGGTAATGGGATCTTATTTAATAGGACTTTTGGGCCGAAACTACGACGTAGAGTAAAAGTAACGTATCAGGTTTTGGTTGTGGTAAGGAGATACATAATCTATTTTAAAATAATATCAGGTTTGGGTTTAAACATGAAATCCTGCATTAATTTCCGGACAACCCGGAACATTCTTTTCAGACTTCAAAATTACTGTATTGCTGCTACTGAATGCGAAATACTATTATTAGGAATTTCCTTTCAACACCGGGAAGTATAAAAAAAAACGTATATTTTTCATGCCAAACTACTTTAAACAAAGCTGTTAGATTGAATAAAAAGTTGTTTTTTTCCGCTGTTGTAAACTCGGCGTTTATATGCCGTGAGTTTTCTGCGGCTACATTTGGCTGCTCGGGGGCCAATAGGTTCGGTGCCGAATAGGCTGTGTATACGTTGCCGTTATGTTAGATATCTCCCGCGGGTCTCTTATTTCGCCTTAGAACCAATCACCGCTTTAAATTTATATGAACTTCAATTTTATTTATTACACAGCAATAAATGCAAAAGAACAATGTGATTTTTTAAAAAAAATGTATTGACCCTGTATTACCAACGTAATAATTATCTAATTTTTAACGGTTATTTAAATTGGCACCAAATTATGATCATTATTTTCACACATACTTTTAAACAAAAAGTAGGAGAAAAATATTATGATAAAATTAAATATATATTTATATATATTAAAGGATACTTATACACTTGAAATGAACTGTAGATAAGAAAAACTGATTTGTAATTTTTTTGTTATTAGTTTATTATTATTTTTTTAATAATAAATAGGTAAATTAAAAAACGTTAAAAAATTAATGTCCACAAGCGGGGCTCCAGAATACCTTTTATCGATTCTAAACTTGTTCCGATTTATTTCGATAAGTCGCTACTTTTCGAGGGGAAAGGTTATACACCTTAATTTACAGAGAAACACAATATCCATTTTCAAAACTAATAATAACTTCTGTTTTACCTTATCATATTAAAATGAGAAATAAGAATATAATTAAGCGGAAATTAGAAAATGCCAAAATATAAAAAACTAAATCAATGTTGAATTAATATTATACTAAATCAAAATTAATATAACGCTAAATCACAAGTAATTCGATAACACTTTCGATAACACTGGTCAACAAAAAAAAAAAAAAATTGTTTGTTTCAGTGACTATTTTGTTGTTTCTAACTCAATTTGATACATATTTTTTAAATATGGCAACAATGTTTCTCTAACAGCTTTTGTTTTTGAGTTGTAGCTTACCAACCTCATTTAGTATTTTTACTTTGATTTTAAATTTCGTTCGACAGTAAAATATATTTTGTTGTTGTTTTCGAAATGCATTCGTCCAGACGGTGTTGTGTGCTTAATCCGGATTGTATTTGTTATATTTGTGGCAAATATATATTTTTAAAATATTGAAAACCTATATTAGACTTTGTAAAAACTGCATATCATCAATACTTCAAAATAGATTTGTACAATCGGAACAAGCTATGGGTTCCTCATATTGTTTGCCAAAAATGTGTTGTGTGTCTACGGTTATGGTCCAGCTGGAAAAGAGATGCAGTGAAGTTCGTAACTGCCATAATTTGGCGAAAAACTCAAAACTATCATGACGACTGCTACTTCTGGGTTGTGAAAATAAACGGAATAAACCCTGGAAATCGAAGTAATTGAAATCTCGATAGGTAAAACCCAGCACATCTAAATCCTCTGATGATCCAAATCTCTGTGAACGCGAACAAAATATTCTAAGTAATGACTCTGATCCAGATTACAAATGTAGCCTTTGAGAACCTCAACCATTTAATCAGAAATAACTAAATGACTTAGTGAGGGATCTGAACTTACCGAAAGAATCTTCAGAATTTTTTGCATATCTTTAAAAGAATAAAATTTGCTTAATCCCGAAACCAACATTACCTTTTATCGTACCCAAGAAAATAATCTGTTACCGTATTTTTCTCAAGAGAAGGATTTAGTCTTTTGTAACAATGTTGGTGGTATTTTGCAACAGATGGGTTTAATAAATTACAAGCATAGTATTTTTATGGACAGCAGCGAAAGAAGTTTAAAGTGTGTTTTGCTCCATAGCAGTAACAAGTACGGATCCATACCTATTGCACATTCGACGACTTTAAAAGAAAAATACACAAATATTTTATGCAAAGAGATCTACCTAAAGTCGTTTATTCAAGGAAATCCTAAAAGATCATTTGATAATAATGTTCAATAAAATTTTGTTAACATTATGTATTAACATTTTTTAATCAAAACAGTAAAACTTTCTATTTCACAAAATAAAGCTGTTAGCAATCTCCCGGTATTTTTTTCATAGTCAGGGCCTTTAAAATAACCAGTAACAATAAAAAAAAAATGAAGGAAACGGAAATTGTGTTGACTAGTGTAATCGTTCCCATGCTAGAGAAGTGGAGATAAGAAAATATGAAACTTGTGATATATTTCCTCACATTCATTTTTAGATCGATGTGTATTATAAGGTAAATAATAGTAAGTATAAGGGAAATAATAGGAAGAAGACTACTAAACAACATAAAGACAAGGCGAATCTTAGATAAGAAAATAATTTATGAAACTATAAACTGGCTTTATTTATGGAAGTGTATGTCAGCTCGAACTAAAATTTAACATAGATCGGTATTGAAACAAACGTTTTTTGATCCAGAGGCTGTTTCTGTAACAAAAGTTCAAATTTTGATTTCTTACCTTTGTTTATTTTGTGCTTATCTGTTTGTATGTGCTGTGTTGATAAAAACCGTCCAGTAGCTACAACGTTATCTGAACTAACACAATATTAAACTTCTCCAGCACCCTTGAAAGTCCTAATTAAGAACACAAGTACTACTTTCCAACAAGATATTTCGTCTTTACAAGAGTGATTTTGGGCATTTTAGGAATATAAAAATAAACAGTTAACGAATGATGTGTCTTAGTGGTCACTACTTGGAAGACTTTGTTAATGAAACGATTGTAAGAAGAAGTGAAATTAGAAAAGTGAAGTAATATTCCAATTGTTTGAGCGGAGCGAGAACGATATATTAATCCGATTAAACAATTCAAAGAGAAGCAAATGCAATAGTAAGTTTACACAATGGGAAGAAACGGCACTTGGACTAACACGAGCTTATTCACTAGGCGGAACCTAAAGTAATTTTTTAGGTTTTTATTTATTGTTAGTCATTTAGTTTCGTCAGAAACGTAAACAAAATTAAAGGTTAAATGCAGATATGTCGGATATGTAGATAAATATGCAATTACAGTACAAAATAAGTACATTTATATATTTATGGCAAAATAAAATTAACTCAAATTGACTCCAAATGCCTCAAAACATACACATTCGTTTTCATTGGCTAGAAAAATTCGCATATGTATTTATTTCATAGACCTAATAATGGCCATTATTTATTAGCTTAACAACATTATTTATTAACACTATATTGTCAAATTTGCATTTGCAAAGAATGGAGGCTCCCTAAGATGATGTTGGAGGGACACCCGAGTGGAAAGAGAAAGAGAGGAAGGCTTCGACTTCGTTGGCTTGAAGATGTGGAGGACGATCTTCGGACTTTGGGTGTGAGGGGATGGAAAAGGGCAGCCGAAGATAGGTCTGAATGGCAGAGTATTGTAGAGGAGGCCAGGATTCTACGAGGACCATAAGCGCCATATGACGATGATGATGATATTTTCCAAGCGAATTATTTTATTTCTTATTTACTTGGAGATTCCTATAGTTTTTTACTGCCCTAGGGTGGGAAAATTCATTAAAACACTACCGGCATAGCTAATATTTCCTTTGTGTTAGGATGATGCATATCTTTGCGCTGCACGATTGGCCTGACCTTTAAGCAAAGAGGAAATGCAAGTGGTAATTATTTTGTATTTGGAATTAATTACGTTTCTGCTAGGCACAGTGTTGGATTGCATAATATAAAATAATAGGTGGCGAGTTCTATTGTGGTGATTCCTACACCAACGTGGAAGTATGCGCGGCCACTTCTGCCTAGAGAATAGTACATTTCCTGAAGTGTGTCATCGCTATCTAAATACAGTGTGAACTATAAGCAACTGGAATTTTGAGAGTGATGACGATCACTTCTTTTTTAAAACAGTTTGAGTGATGATTTTTTGACATTTCGAGAGATTGAGGAAATTCAAACAAAAAAAATGTCATTTTTCACCATTTTGTATTTATATTATATTTAAAAAATAATTGACCCATAGGGACACCGGTTAATAGATCCCCGGATAATAAGGGTCCTACTGTATAGTATTTTCTTGATTGTTGTGACTTCAACGGTTTTATTTTACCTTATTTCAACTTTATTGTTTATTTAAATCAGGTTTCCATGTGTATTCAAGTGAGTCAGCCTTTTTTTCCCTCCAAGAGTGGTCATTCGTCTCCCTGTGCATCGGATGTGGAACAGTAGACATTAATCTCATTTTCAAAATGTACGAAATCTTCAGTGGTTAACTCACCACAGTAAGGTAGAACCTGCAACCGACAGAACAGCATTTGTTAAATCACACAGAGAGCGGGGTTGGTAAACAAACGACCGGTCCCTGCTGTGTTCAATAGATTCGATGGGCTTTAAATTATAGAGTGGGGAAGTCCTGGCATTAAATTATAGGAGGTGTAATTATTTTCCATGTTTTATAAATTAATACCAATATTGATTTATTTTAATTTTTGACATGGATATGTCTGTATTTGGGTCTATATTTTTTTTTAACGTAAAGCCTTGCTATAGCAACTCTTTTTGTAGGTTTTCCAGACCCTCAAAACTGTAACATTCTAACACGCTTTAGTTATGTTATGTGTTGCATAGATTGAACATTTGGTGACATTTTTCTGGTGAAATATTTAATGAAAAACATTGATTGGTGGACCTATATTGATTTTAATGAGAAAAAAAAAATCACTTTTGAAATCCCCTCTTAACTTTGTTTATTTAGAATACTCATTTATTGCTAACTTAACCTAATTATTAATTTAAGTAATTTGATACTTTTTACTTTAGTGAGCGAAATATTAATTATTTTGAATGTTTTCATTCGGTAGAAAAATGTAAATTGGAAGATATACCTCGAAGTTTTCAGGAACTAGACGAAGAAGAAAAAAAGAAACGGACAATCAAATTGAAATTTGGATTTGAGTAAAAAGAAAATAGAAAATGTTCTAGATCATGATACAGAAAATGATGTGTGTAGTGGTGCAGATGACGCGGGGTGAGGGGGAGGGAGAGCAGCCAGGGGATATCTACTTTTTATTTGTCAAAATCATTCGCGAAAAAATTCTTTACAATAATTGCTCATAAAAACATCCATTTTAGAAATGCAAATACTTATATCGGACTGTAACATTGTAAATAAAAATTCATTTAATTTTAATTTTTTTATTGTATTTATTTATTTTTAGTTTTGTTTTTTTTTAAGCTGTTTACGGGATCTTGACTTCTTTTCTTCCCATCGCAATTTCATGTTCCTCGAATGCATCTCCTTTCTTTCTTCGGCGCACTTAGTACCCCCCTTTTCTTCTCACCTAATACAGCCGAAATTTTTCAGTTTCTTACAATACGAGTCTCTATCCAGACAGTCTGCATCAGAAATTTCAAGTTTCTTTACTTCCTCTCTCATTTTCTTCGTATATCCCCCCATACTTTTGTAGGTAAAAATCCTGTCAAAGGTCCTCTTGTTTAAACTTTCCTCCTTCATCCTCCTCATGTGCCCATAGAACATCAGCCTTTTGATTCTTACATCAGTTTCCAGATCCTAAAATTGTTTTTTTCATTTACGTTGAAAATATTATTCTCTTGGGTAATATACTTTACATATATTTTATTTTTATTTATTTTTAATATATTACATATATTTTAAATGTATAAGGGTAGAAATATTTTATTTAATAGATTAAACATAAAATTTTGACAAAACGGATAAAAAAACGGTACTGTACTTTGTACAACAAGCGACCGCTCGTGTTACGGAAGGTTTACTCTAAAATGTAAAATGAGGAAACCAGTAGATTATATACAGACATATCCAAGATCTATTGATTTTCCGTCACGGAAAATTTGATTTTTTTCATATTTATTTATTTTTTTTTTGGAACGTAGAAATTTTATAAGAATAGTTATTAAAAAAGGGACGTGTTTAGTTAATTTTTTATTTACTTTATCAATAGCTAAATAAATGTAACGATATAAAAATAGCTCTAGCTGTGGCAACTTGGATTATTAATTTGTTACAATAAGACAAATAGGTTTTGAATCAGCTTCGTACTTACATTATATGTAGGTACCTCCATATAAAAGTAGTAATGAGAATTTGGTTATTGTAAGTTGCCATGTAAAGCACCAGTAGCTTCTAAGTGTCTAGTATTATCGCAAATTGTTTAAGAAAAACCGTTTTTTTATTTATTGATATTTACAACTGTATACAATATATTCAGGGGAAAATATGAATTAAAATGACATGAAAATAACTATGAAATGAAACTACTCATTAGTAGTTTTATTTTTTCGTTCTGATCTGTTAAATATACCAACAATAAAATCAACATATCTCAATTTATAACTTTCTGCAATATTTATAGTAATTATAGATTCCACATTATAGTGTTTATAAAATCCTTTTCTCAATGGTTTGAGTCTCCCATAAAGGCGACCCTCCTAAATATTTTTTATTTTATGAGGTTATACATCTGATCCATACTTCTTTTACAACAAACATAAGAGAATTTCGAATGATGGAGGTCCAGCTCTGAGTGACTTAGATGGAATCTACATTAGAAGATCCCGAGGTCTTCTTTTTTTTTAGTCACCTCGGAACGTCCACTTAGGAATCGAGTGGAAGCAAGCTAGGGGACTTGTGGATTCGAGAGGTTATGGTGCTGGATTGGGCCGATACAGCGACATATCGTTTAGATCATGTTTATTTGGGACATAATAAGAAGCATTAAGTATTTTTTTGAAGATTTTCGGATTGTAAGGATTGGATGAGAAAAGAATTATAAGGTTTAGTAGAACTCGAAAGCTCAACTCCGTATGCCCAAATTATTGTCATGTAAATAAGTCCTTTGTAATTTATTGGGAACTTTGACTGTTTGTCTTGTAAATGTTGGAGTAGTCAAACAAGATGAGCAGTTTCTATTAGTTTAAGTCTTGTATGTGGATTCCTTGTAAACCTACAAACATATCAGTAACGGTAGGAAACGATGAAAACATATTGATAAAGTCGTAAACTTCCAGTATAAAGAAGTCTTTATAAATTTTAATAAATACTCATACCTTATTTTATTTAATTTTGAAATTTATTTATATTTTACGCTCAAGTAACTTCGAACATACAAATAAATCCTCTTTGTTTTCCGGAAAATATCTTTAAACCTACTACCTTCCAGGCTGCAATACTCCAAATGGATGCACTTATTGCTCATGTGTTTGCTTTACGAGACATGGGGAGGGTGCGAAGCTTTTCGCCAATATTGGTGTTAGACGCCTCCGATGGGAGGGGGGAGAGATAATGGACAGCAAACCCTGACTAGTCCAAGTTTTTCGATCCGTGGATACAGCTGCGTCTCATCTTACCGTTAAATGTTTTTACTCAGCCACATTTATGCGTCCGATCATTGGTGAATTATTGGTAATAACACGTCCCAAAAACAGTTAGACCATAGATTATATAGAATTATACACCTGCTAGGCAATTTGGATATCTAATATGTAATCATTGAAAAATTGAATTTAAAGTACGGTTATTATTGTTTACCGGGATATTCTTTGGCAAGGCAATGGAATCATTTAGTTCCGGAAATAACGGAAACCGATTTTTCTTTATATTTTCAAGACTAAAGAAGAAAACGCTGCAATAAAGTGAATACAATTATATTTCCTTTTAGTCCAGTCAATAAACATATTGTAGAGTGCATGAAATATGCGTTTATATATGATTTAAAAGCTTCGTTAGTTCTATTAAGTTAGAAGGTGAACATACTAAAACACCCCGATCCGGAAGGGATAAGGTCCAATTTTTGGGTTGGATCTCAAAAACGGTAAACTCTATAAAATTATGTTTCAGAAAAAAATTAAAGCTCATTAAATTTTCTATAAAATTGATTCTATACACATTTGTCGAACTTCCAACAGTTTTTGAGATATGCATTATTGAAAATCAATACTTTTCGAAAAAAATAATTTAAAAATTTAAGATGAAGTAGTATGGACAGTGAGATTATAAATATTCTGGAATCGCTGTTATTTAAAAGTATAAAAATCGATTAAGTAGAAATAAAGTATCCACATTTCTGGCAATTACGATTTTAATATTAATTTTCTATTTCTAGTTTGTTTATTTTAATTTTAATTTTGTATTTAGTTGTCGAAAGCCTGGTGGCTTGATAGGCCATGTTGATGAGGGAAATGTTCTATGTTTTGACTATCGGCACGTTCCCCGTCAATACATGCCTTATCAATCTGCCAGCTCCGTGGAGATATAGGACAGGTATCGAGTCTATCTCACAGCCTAAAGGGATTTGCAAAATAATCTTACGGTATCTCTGAATTATTCTTCAATAAGGCAATATTATAACATTACCTTTATTTTTTATGTTTATTTTTTGGAAGGTGTTGTCCTGTTCTGTTTTGATAGACTTTGCCAGACTTAAAAAAATTTATAGTTTCTGGTCCTAGAAGTAGACCACGAGGAAAAACCTAATTTTTACTTTTTGTAATGTAATGTGTTATTAAATTAGAAAATATTATTTATTTAGGAATACTAGTCACATCGAATAATGAAAACATATTCCTCTACTATTTCGCATCATGCGAATAATAAAAAAAAAAAATACAAGTATGTCAATAAGAATAAAGGGCTGTACAAAATAATAAATAAAACTGAATAAAATAATAGATATAAATATAATAACTTCATAGATAAAAACAATTAATGTAGAAAATTAACTATTCTAACTCTGAATTGAAACAATGTACAATTTTATTATCATGTTTTATCTTACATTTATTTGAAGGGAGAGATGCTTATTGAAAAAAAAAAAAAAAAAAAAAAAAAAAAATTGAAAGTTTTTTAAAGAGGTAGCGTGTCGAATATTGAGAGGGAGAGAATCAAGAGAATTGAGAGGCGATTTAGAATGGCTTTATATTGCAGTTATGTGAGGAAAATTCATTCACAAAATATTTACAAAACAATCGTTCACATCTTCCAATAAATTACAAAAATACTTACATGACAGTAATTAGACCCATTTGGACATACGGAGTTGAGCTTTGGGTCTCCACTAAACCTTCCAATTCATCTCGTATCCAATCCTTACAATCCAAAATCCTTCGTAAAATCCTCAATGCTCCTTACATTGTCATTAATAAACTTATCTATAAAGATCTTAATGTTCCATATATTTTGGTGAGTTAGCCCAAATCAGATACCTATCCTTTCATGGTAAGCTCCATAACCAGTCAACTCCACTAGTTTCTCATCATGCTTCTCAATCCATTCCCAATAATTATCCGAGGCGTCTGAAAAGAAGATGTTCAGGAGACCTTATAGTGTAGAATTTGTATTGAAGTGCTACTGATGAGTAGTTATTTTCAAGTTTTGACATGTTATTGTAATTTTCCTCAAATTCATTTGTATATAATATATACAGTTGTAAATATCAATAAATAGTTTTAAAATATTCTAATATCGATACAGGGAAGTCTTTAACTGCTAGCCGTCGTATTCTACTGGCCTTTCCTATGTTAACAATCCATTTCCGCTTCCTGGCAGACTAGACAATCGGGGTGTTTTAACAATCTAGCTTTTAATGTTCTTCAGAATTCTTTTTATAAAACTTAGAAGCTAGGTAGCTCAGTGGGTATAGCAGTTGATTTCTAGCTTCCGGAATCAGATTCCAGCATTCAAGCAGAAAATGTTATACATGCCGTACATCGGCTTCAGCCTCTATAAAATAGGTACACCATACCGAGTGGGGTTGAAAACATGGTTTTAGTGCATCAAAACTTACATCAATCCCTTGTTTGACCTTTGGTTAGGTAGCAATACTTTCTTATTGACATATTAATTTATGAAGTTGTTAAAAAAGTTAAATAAAAAAAAAAATTAACTTCTTCTAAAGTATAGAAATAGAATTTTGAGTTTGATTTTAGATTAACAACACCACATGCATTTCAAAACAAAAAAACAAAACCAAATGGAACTCTGAACTGCATGGAAAAAAGTTACTTCAACGCAAAGAAAACAATAATCAAACTTTGAAAAATCACTATTTGAGGGAAATAGAATTATGAATGACGAGATTCGAACACTTAACACAAAATTGGGACAACTAACAAAGGAAATTTGTTGTGAGTTAGGTAACCCTCAGTTTGGCGGGAAGCTCCCGCAATGTTGCCAGCCTGAAATATAATGGAATGAATCTTGGTTACGCTTTGGCGGGCTTTTTAAAAAAATTTGAGGGAAATAGATTTTGACCCCATGGGACACAGGTATTAGGAGTCGTTCTTTTTATTGTAAGCAATTAATCTCAGTTTCAATTCTGAAATTCATATATACTGCAAGTTACCGCAAATAATAGAAAAATTAAGTTAATAATTGCAGAAATTGAGAACTTATTCCCATTTAACGTTATCAACTATGTTATGGGACACATGTGGGAAATGGCTTTTTGCGATTGAATTCAAATTTAATTATGAAAACAAATCAGTGTTAATCAGTGTTAAAACAAATCAGTTTAATGGGAAAACTACTTTACGTTTAAGAGGTAAGTATTAGTTTAATGCAAAAATAATGCAGGTTTTCGGTATTCAGTAAAAACAAGCCACAATTTAACTTCAATAAAATATATTTAATCAAAATAACTTCCATTACAATTTATACATTTTTGCCAACGCACAATTAAGGCATTAATCCCAGAAGAGTAAAAAGTTGAGTTTCTGGAATCAACAAACTCTCGAAATACATTTTCAATGTCTTTCTGGTGAAAATAGTGAAAATCTGTAGGTAAGAGATCGGGTGAGTATGGAGGATGTGGTAAAGTCTCATTACCCAACTCATGAAGACGTTTAATTGTCTGCCGTGCGACATGTGGACGGGCGTTGTCGTAAAGGATTGGCCCTTTCTGATAACTAATGCTGGGAACAAACGACGCAGTTTCTGGTTCATCTCATTCATTTCATAACAGTACTTTTCAGCAGTGATGGTTTCGTCCGGATTCAGAAACCTGTAATGAATGAGTCCTGCAGATGACCACCAAACAGTGACCATAGTTTTTATTGGGTGTAAGCTTGGCTTTGGAAAATGTGATTTTTCTGACTTATCCAGTCACTGTTTGATACGCTTCCTATTGTCGTACAATATCCATTTTTCTTCGCACGTTACCATACGACTGAGAAATGGATCATTTTTGTTGCGTAAGGAAAGTATAGAAGAGATTTGATACCTGCGATCCTTATGGTGGTCGTTCAATTCTTGAGGCACCCACTTGGCGAGCTTCTTTGTTTTTCCAATTGCCTTGGGATGGTGTACGGTTGTGGACTGATCCACTTCGAGTTCTTCTGCTATTTCTCAAGTAGTTTTGGTGGGGTCAGCTTTAACTATTGCCTTCAACTGGTCGTTGTCAATAGTAGAGGGACGGCCACCACCTTCTTTGTTTAAAAGGTCAAAATTTCCACTACGGAATTTTTGAAACCATCACTGCACTGCAGATTCATTAATGGTTCCTGGCCCACAAACTTCATTGATATATCGAGCCGTTTGCGCAGTACTTCGACCGAGTTTGAACTCATACAAGTAAATTTGCCGAAAATCGCTCCTAGACCTCATTTGGATGGAGGCACTGGACTGAATTAAATGTTAAAAAAAAGGATTATATAGGAAAGTAAGCGAGATAAATAGGCTTTAAAATGATGTGTATAACTTAGCATTGTGGGTTAGTTTTGTTTACACAATTGGAATTAATAATGCAACGGAAATAAAATCCTGCATTATTTTTGGATCAACCTAATATCTTGCAGCTACTTGTTTCAGCTGGGTTGCTAGAAATTCCATGTAGAAACCACAATCGCTGTGGGACACAAATTCGTACGTAATCGTGGAATGACCCACATTACATAAAATAAAATAAAAAATAGTAGAAATAATAATTTTTTTAAATTTTTGAACAACCATAACAGTTAATTTGTGGATACTAATATTTATATCCTTGAACTTCGGTCCAAACAGATTTAATAACATTTTGTAGTTAAACAGGTTATAGTTTACTTTTTCTAAATAAATAAAATCAGAAGATAATTTTTGAGTATTGTTTTCAAAATAAAAAAATAAATAAAAATAATAATAAATAATAATTAGTATATATATTTTATTTATTTATTTCTAATAAAGCAAAGATATTTTAGTTTCTTTTCCGAAGAGTTTCTTTTTTACCACTTTCAATAGAAATAGACTCAGCTCGAGTTTTAAAGAGACAATAAAGAATGTAATCTGATCTATCAGCGATTCCGTTTCACGACGGCCCTTAATATTTCCTCGAGGGCCGATAGCCATTGATCGCCTTAAGCTGGAATTACAGCCTCAGAGTCGACTCCTTATAACTTAATCCTAATTCTCAAACAGATGGATCCACCCTTGAATCCATGGAACCATCCATTGTCTAATCGCAGCTGATTAATAGATCCACAAAGCTGGATCTGTCTTTACTCCAATCAACCCCCTTAAAGATTGGAACCCCCCTTCTAGCAGACAATGAAAGTCGGTTGTCCTTTGAAATCGAATTCCTGTTTTCGAAAAGCTTTAAAACCATCCCGAGGCACTTTTATCTATATCCCTTCGGTCACGAAACAATCTCCACCTTCCTTAAACGATTTGAATTCTTTTAGACTCTCTCATTTCTCCATCAAAGATTCCAATAAATCACACTGAAACATCAAAGTTTCTCATTCCTTATTGTCTCTTCCTTCGTCCCCGTAAATATATCTTTGTCGATCGTTACACAACGTATAGAAAAAAGAAAATGCCCACGGAGATCTTTTAAAATCTCTACTTCTTCCTCATTTAAATTTTTTATCTTTCCTTTGTAACGCAGTAGACCCCTCGTTTGATTGATATCGGAAATTATCATTTTTTTTTTTTTTTTTTTTTTTTTAAATCGACACACGATTTATAATTTTTTGGTTTTACTAATTAACTTACCTAGTTAAAGATATCTAAAACGCGTTTGTAATAGAGTTTTAAAAATATAGTAGGCTCCCCCTATCCGGCGTTACTAGGGCCTATACCACGACGGATAAGGGGAAAAAATGTTGGTTAAAAAAAATAAAGTATAAAAAATATGACGTACGAGTATATGCTGAGTCAAATGAAATTTCCCATCACCATCGTAGCTTTATTTTTATTTTTTATATACATTTATTGAAATTTACAACTTTACAAAATATATACATCAACATGTTAAAACTTAAAAAGAACTACTCATCAGTAGCACTTTATTAAAAATTCTACACTAGAAGTTCTCTAGGCCATCTTAGTTTCAGATGCCTGGAGGATTATCAGGAATGGAGTGGGGAGCAAGTTGAAAAACTAACGGATTTGAGTGGTTATGGAGCTTACTATGAAAGGATAGGTATCTGGTGTGGGCTAAATCAGCAGCATATGAAACATTAAGGTCTTTATGGATAATTTTATTGGTGACAAAATAAGGAGCATTGAGGATTTTTTTTTAAATATATTTTTTCATTTTTAGTTTTTATCCATTTATTGAAATTTATGACTGTACGAAGGATGTCATGTCAATGAGTCTTTTGTAGTAAATCGGAAGTTTTGAACGTCTGTCTAGTAAATGTTAAACAAGTCGAAAACGTATTTAATGGTTAACATGGATTCAAAGTTTAACATTTGTCTTGTTAAAGTTAAGCTACAGAGCTTTAATAGTACTTTTTTTTTTAAACTACTCCTTGTGATTAATATAATATTTTATTAAATTATTAAAAATAATTATAAAAGTAACTAAAAATGATCCTATCAATACTAGTTGTATTATTAAACAAAATTTATAATGCACAAAAGAACAAGAGGTTGTAGCCAGACTGGAACGGCTACACATGGAATCGTTTCTCCACGCTGAACCAACACAAATTCCGTCTTAATTAATGTTAGGCCAAACAAAAATAGTTCTAACGAGCAGAGCCGTTCTGAACAAACAGGAATTAGTGTATTTTCAATCTAAACCTGTAGTTCTGAGATAGTTATTCCTGGCACACAATGAAACATTATTATTATTATTTTTAGTTAAATAATGATTAAATTATTTATGTTTTTTTTACAGCAGAAATTATCGATCAATACCAGATTCAAAACTAAAGTTTATCAATTATATTTAAAATTGAAAGTTACAGCTATAAAATTTAAATAAATTCCTTGTCAAAAGTTTTTTTTTTTTTTTTTTTTTTTTTTTTTTTTTTTTTTTTTTTTTTTTTTTTTTTTTTTTAACAATTTATTGAAATTTACAACTGTACAATATTTATACATCAAGTAAGTGTACAGTTAACCATTACAATAACTTGACAAAAATTGAAAAGTACTACTCATCAGTAACACTATAATAAAAATTCAACACTAGAAGGTCTCTGGGCCATTTTCTTTTCAGACTTTTCGGTGGATTATCAGGAATGGTGTGGGAAGCAAGTATGGATTAAGGTAAAAAATAGGAAAATCAGGAGAATTATGGGTGTTGCAATACTTTTGACGGAGTTTATATTCTCTTGGAATTGAGCTTTAAGGCTCCACTAAACCATCCAATTCATCTCGTATCCAATCCTTACTGTCCAAAATCCTTCGATAAATTCTAAATGCTCCTTACTTTGCCACCAATAAAATTATCCATAAAGATTTTTATGTTCCTTTATGTTGCTGATTTAGCCTAAACCAGATACGTATCCTTCCATAGTAAGCTCCACAACCACTCAAATCCTTTATTTTCTCAAATTGCTTCCCATACAATTCCTAATAATCCTTCGAGGCGTCTGAAAAGAAGATGGCCTAGAGATCTCCTGTTCTAGAATTTTTATTGAAGTGATGAGTAGTTCTTTTCAAGTTTTGACATGTTATTGTAAGCGTTATAACACATTTACTTGATGTATATATATATACAGTTGTAATTTTCAATAAATTGATTGAAAAAAAAATAAAATAAAGTGCACGCATCATATAAAAACAAGACAAAAAGAAAAAGGTCAATTTCAGTATTACCAGATGAGTTATTTTATCTTCGTTGTTGAAGTGCAATGTTTTGAACAAAGTTCTTCATCTCAGAAATGTAGTTTTTGAACATCTTATTTTCCATTACTGTACATTCTTTGTTTTTAAAAATGAAATCCGTTCTTTTCAAACTGTTGGTAGTTATATCATGTGGTAAAATGTTTGTGTTTTCCGTCAGTCGCTTCAGATAAGATATGATAGGCCCATGTTCAGGCCGAAATCGTGTCAATTCTTAATCTGTAAATTTGTTGAGAGACATAAACGACAAGAAACAGCCCATCGTTTTCGAATGCTCCAACATTTACTAGACAAGCGTTTAAAGCTCCCAATCAATTACAAAAGACACGGCAGTAATTAGACCCGTTTGGAGAAGAAGTTTAGGGCTCCATTAATCTTTCCCATTCTTCTCGTATTCATTCATTACAATCCAAAACACTTCGTAAAATCCTGAATTCTTATTATTTCTTCACAAATATGTTGCAGATTTATACCTATCCTTTTATGACAAGCTAATCTCTCGATAACCCTCCGAGGGATCTAAAAAGAAGATGGTCCAGGGACTTTGTAATATAGAACATAATTGTGTCGTTTCTTGATATCTGATACAGGCCTAAGAGAATAACCATGATTTTATACACACACATGTATCTATATATAAATATATATGTGTGTGTTATGATTGAATCTTAAAAGTCTTGAATGATTCTATAGTAAAAATCACCATCAGAAGTTTCTTGTCGGTTCGGTCTTGTTTCAGGATTCCAAATAATAAAATTGTCCAGATGTTGCACACCAAGTAGGAAATATGAATAACAGAGATTTGTGGAATATAATTGAAAGAATTTGTAAAACTAGAATTCGCACCGAACATTTTATATGATTTTTATAATATTTACACCTGCATACAATATATAAAATAAGTAAATGTGCGTTAAAATGATTACGAGAACTTGTCAATAACTTGTAAAGAAAACTACTTATTAGCAGTACTTTAACTGTTCTACGTGAGAAAGTTTCTAGTCCATCTTCTTTTCAGAGGCCTCGGACTCTTACTGGCAAACGAGTGGGAAGTAAGTTGAGGGACTAATGGATCGGTTGGGTATGTGACTATCTCTTTCGCTTCTTATCGTGAAATAAATTTAATCTCCTTTATTCACCACCCATAGGATAACATACTTTTTTTCAAATTTCTGTCAAGACTTAGTTACCCCTATGAACAACACAACTGTTCAAGAACTTGTGAATAACTACTTATTAATAGTGCTCCAGTAACTATTCTACATTAGAATGTCCCTAGGCCATCTTATTTTCTCAGAGACTTCTCGGAAGGTTTTTGGGAATCGAGCGAAAAGCTGGGAGTATTGGATTAGAGCGGGTATGGAGTTTACTATAAAAAAATAAGTAGGTTTGTGCTGAATCAGCAACACATGGGACATCTAGATCGTTTAGGAAAAGTTTATTTGTGACATAATAAGAAGCATTGATTTTTACGAAGGATTTTGGATTGTAAGGATTGGATACGAGAAGAATTCGAAGGTTAAGTGGAACCCCCAACCTATGCTCTGTACGTCCATATTTTTCTAATGACTGTCATGCAAAAAGGTCTTTTGAAATTTATTGGGAGCTTTGAACGATTGTCTAGTAAATGTTGGAGTAGTCTAAAACAGCATTTTTTTTTTTTTTAAATTATTATTCAAGACAAACATTTAACTAATTAAACTAGAGATTTATATTAATAGTCAGAAATAGGAAAATTCTGTCTGTTAATGTGCATTAAATATGGTTTGAACTGGAAATGTCAATGTTTTCTACACGGACAGCAGAAAAACTAATATGTAATGGATAAAGGATATTTTGAGATATAATTATACATGTGCGATATGTATAATGGGATAGTTTAAAGGGAAAGAATGGGAAGTAAATAATATAATGATGAAAACGGTAGTTTTTACTATAACAGTACTAGCCTAAAAATCAAAATAAAATTAAACTTAAATAACGGGATATTTAAACTAAATGCATATGTACAATTTGTTTCCTATTTTATCTAGTCACGGAAGTAATCATCTATGTTACTACAAAGTAATTATTAATGTATTGCTTGGTATATAATTTTTCAGAATTATTTCAAATTCTACACTATTAAAACAACATCCAGAGAGATATCAGCGCATGCTCCAATCTACAATGGTTAGTGAAAGGTTTTAATTTTTGAGATTCCTTTATAATAAATGAAGATCACTAACTTTGGAATATTTATTTTCTTAAATCGAAATTTGAAATATTAATTTTTTTTTTGTTTGCAAAATATCTGAACTGTAATTAAATTATACATTATATAAATTATAAATTATATGTTGTAGAAAATATGATAAATCACTATTTATGGTCGTAGGGAGATTGTCGATTTAAAAGGGAGTTTCGTTGATACAGTTTGCAATATGACATCTTTGGTTACATATTTAGATTCTCAAAAGTTTATTCTATTGAATGTAAAATTGACAAATACACCAAAGCTTCTTTTCAGATAAATTTGTATATTTTTTTACAAAAAGCTAAAAATACCAGTTATTGGCATGTTGTACCTGTTATGGTCATAGCCTAGATTAGTTATGGTCATGTGTCAAATAATATTTGAACAAATGTTTTTAATAATTTGAAAAATATTATAAATTAACGAACAACTAGAACAATAAGTATGATCTATATTCTAATACAACGTGATCTAACAAAAAATTAAATATATATTAAAAACACAATCACTCGATGCATATATTTACAAACTTTCTAGTTACTTATCAGTTTAGATAACCATTACAAAATGATAGTTGAATATGGGTTAAAATAACTATTTATCAGTGCATAATTTATAGCCGCACTTGTTTTTTCAACATAAACAGCAACGGCATACAATCATCTCCAGGTAATCATCTCCACTAGAAAAATTAATGATTTAAAAGAAATCGGAATGATTTATGAAGTTATTTTTATTTGATATTTCAGAACAGCAGTAGCCATCCGCGAAGTACAGAATATAACTAACTATATTAACTAGTAATGGTCACTTAAGAGGCGTAAGGTCAAACATGACCACTTCTAGGAAAGGATGTAAGAGTTTTTCAGTTTTAAAATGACATATTCAAATGAAGAAAATTATATTTTTTCGTTGTTAGCAGAAAGAACGATTGTAACATCAAAGAAAATTGAAACATATAGGGGTGACCATAAATCATATCTCGTAATATTATAAACCGGTTATAGTCAGTTCAAAATTATTGTTACTAAAAATCAAATAGTCCAACATAATGGAGCTTGTATGGAAGCCTGGATTGTAACAAAAAGCTATATAACACGAAAACTAAAAATTAATGAAGCAATTTCACAATAATTCCTTAAGAATCTTCAGCTTTAAAAACGTTCTTACTATTTCTCGAGGTATTTCGGGACGCAATTTGAGGAAAATGGTCATAGACATTTTAATGGCTACTGGAAAGTAATAGTAGAAAGGGTTTCATAAGTAATTGAATCTTAAACTTTTTTCGAAAATATTTCTCCAGGTGATAACACAAATAAATAGATCAGACATTATTACTCCGACTAGTGGTTTACCCTCAATGTTTTTGTAGTTTAAAAAAATATTTTTCATAATTAATTTTTTTGGATTTGGTAGTCGTTTTTAGCTCTCAAATGGAATAATTTTTGTAATAGCAATTTATTTTTAAACAGAGATATGGCTGTCAATAATCGAGAATCGATTTTTTTTGTACTAGTATAAGTATCGAAAATCGAACAATTTTGGTACTGACACAACCCTAATATAACTATAACTATAACTATAACTATAACTATAACTATAACTATAACTATAACTATATATCTATACTGTTATATAAAAGGACAAGCCATTTTTCGTTATTGATCACTAACCGCGAAAACTTCGGAACTAATATGTACCAAATTTTAACCACATCATCTTCATAGTTCAAGGAAGGTATAGCAATAATAAAATTTAAAGAATTTCAATTATGTTGCCATAAAAAATTAATAAATATGTGGTACGCAGTGAAGTTCTATTGTTATTAAAATAGCTAGGAATATATGGAGCGACATGTGGATCCCAGAGCAGTTTAAAAGTCGGCCGACGTGTGGCCATTCTACAACTGCAACGGTAAAACTATTAAAACCCAACTCTACCAAATTTTAACTACCACATCTTCATAGTTGTGGGAAAGTTCATAACAATAAATTTTACTATAGTTATAATTGAAATGTATAGTCTAAAGTGCCAGATACGAGATTTGCCAAACTGTCATATACTTTTGTGGTTAGAAATAAAAATCAAACCAGATAGATCGATAAAATTATTTCTGCCAAATTGGGGTAGATAATTATGCTTTTACGTATTCTTCAAACACCTAATAAATGCAATGTTAATCGGACTAAACATCACTGCCTAGCGTGAAAATATGGTTGAAGAAATAATGCTAAGTTCCATACTTCCATATAAGATTTTCATCGATAAACAAATGAAATTCAATTATTAGTTGAAATAATCAAGTTCTTAATTTAAGAGAGCGGGCGAAGCCGCAATGGGGCACGCTAGTATTTTATATATATATATATATAAAGAGAGAAATAATATGAACATTCAAGAAAAAATAAAAGTTAAATATAGTTATCTCAAGCCTACTCCTGCATACAGCACAAACGTGGTCCTCGAGCACCTATATTATATCGTTACGAAGAGAAAGTGGGTAGAACACTATCGGAGCAAGTTATCACTTAATTATTCTATTATATCTCCGCTTCCAGGTAACCGCTACCTTATTTGGCCCTCAGGTAACTCGAGGGGGATTGTTTAGGACCACGTCGAATCCCTTGAATACAAGGACAGCAAGGACAATGACTTCGTAAATTGGATTCCTCAATGGTCTTTGGTCCTGTTGAACTGTTAATAATAATCTCGGGGGTAGTCGCTTCAGGGAGCAATAGGAGATAAAATTTATTAGAGAAATTGTGGTCAAGTGGTTACTAGATACTAGAGCTCTGGAATAAAACGTGTAACCTAAGAGTCATTGACTGTGAAATTCGTGAATGAACTTTCCTGGTAGTCGAGGATATTCGTGTTTAGTGCCTGACGTCGATTCTATTACGGTCTAGCGGGAAACGGATGAGGAAATCGTCAACGAGCTCACTAGAAGTAAAGAAACGGACGATATTCAAGATACCCATACTAGTCCAGTCAACAAACACATTGTAGAGTGCATGGAATATGTGATAATTTTTTATTTCAATGTTTCGTTAAGATTAGTTAGAAGGTAAACACACTGAAAGTTCCCGCCCCTTGTGGGGTGAGCTAAGGTCGGAAGAGGGGAGAAGAACTTTTGGGAACGCATTTTTGGGTTTTTCGATTATAAAATGATAGACTCTAGAAAAATATGTATCCAACACAAATTAAAGCCAATTAAATTTCCTATAAAATAGTTTATA
Source organism: Euschistus heros (assembly GCA_003667255.2). Lineage (NCBI taxonomy): Eukaryota > Metazoa > Arthropoda > Insecta > Hemiptera > Pentatomidae > Euschistus > Euschistus heros. Next base: position 8,353 of record RCWM02000253.1, on the reverse strand, counting down.
TCCATATTTGTCGTACTTTCAACCCTTTTCAAAATATACGTTATTGACAATCGAAAAAAAGACTCATTTACATGACTGTGATTAGACCTATTTGGACGTACGGAGTTGAGCTTTGGAGCTGCATTAAACCATCCAATTCATCTCGTATCCAATCCTTACAATACAAAATCCTTCGAAAAATCCTCAATGCTCCTAACTTTCTCACCTATAAACTAATCCATGAAGATCTTAATGTTCCATATGTTGCTGAGTTAGTTCATAGCTGATACCTAACCTTTCATTGCAAACTCCATAACCACTCAAATCCTATAATAATAATACTCCGATGCATCTGAAAAGAAGATGACCTAGAGTACTTCTAGTGTAGAATTTTTATTGGAGTGCTACTGATGAGTAGTTCTTTTAAAGTTTTAACATGTTATTGTAATCGTTATCTACACATGCCTTAGCTTGATGTATATATTTTCTACAGTTGTAAATTTCAATAAATTGATATAAAAAAAATTATCACAAAAATTTATTGTGACACTGGATAAGACAAGAAACTGGAAGATCAAACAGGTTGACCCCTGTATTGCATCCTAAAATGTTCAAAAACTATTATCCAACATGCCCAGGTTGAAACAATTATCCAACCCATATCTTATTTATATTCCACGTGCGTACATGAATTCCTTTAAACTAAAGAAACACAATCAAAGAGATATGAGATCCCAGAGAAAGGGAGGTGTTGACAGGGTGAGATCACGTTTGTTTAATGAATAATGGTCTCAGGTCATGATTCCCAGCGGGGATTAGGATGAGCTCTTGTGTTTTCCACCGGGCGGAGTACATGTCCATTATCAAATAGCTCGGATCTAGGCATAGCTAGGCATTCCTCAAGCAGAAACAATCAAGGTAGGGCTGTCCTAATAAGAATACAAGTGCGAGACAATGATTTGTTTATGAAGAAACAACATATAATAAGGAGAAACGCATTTTTTTGTTTTCATTTTAAGGTATAGACCATCTTCATTAAAAAAGTAGTTGCAGTCATAAAAACATATACTGGAGTCATCTTAGATGAAAATTATATGATAGATTGTATAGTTTTAGAAAAATTCTTTATAGAATATATATTACAATATGACTCTCTCAAAATATATAAGTTTGTGAATGACCAAAATATGTGCAAGCAATAAATAAATAATCTCAAACCATAAAATATATAAATAATAAAACAATTCCTAAAAAAAATAAATAATTTTTAAAAAAATAAAATTTAGATTCAGTCATGGGGCTCTAAACCTTCCAATTCTTCTCGTGTCCGATCTTTGAGAATAAAAATCCTTCGTAAAATTCTTAACACGTGTATTTCTGAAGTGACACAACTCAAAAATCTGTATTAAAAGATGTGAAAATTTCACAGTCTTGTTTGTAGGGTAAAATTTCACAGTATTAAACTTAAACGTGGTAATAAATCGAAAATACAGATTTTTGAGATGTCACTTCAGAAATATATATGTGATATAACAAATTATTAAACTATTAAACATCTTATAAAATTCATCAAATAAATCTTTATAAAAAAAAAAAAAATCAGTCCTGACATTTCTTTGATTGACAACATAAATGTGTGAGATTTGACGGTACATGAATTTTTTTTTTTCGCCCTTTGGGATTAATCTGTCACGGTATGCAACACCATCCGACCCGAGATAAAACTGTTTTCTCTCGGCTTTGTATTTTCTCAATTCTTTCCAAGCGTAGATTTGATGTATCCTTTATATATATATATAGTAGCGTGAAAATAAACGCAATACTTTTTAAATTCAAATAATGTTCATTTTAATGATATTTATAATGTTTATTTACTCATTAGATCTTGTGGGATTGCACTTTGGACTCTTATCTCTTATTTTTGAGGCATTGTATTGTATACTAATGGTAATCCAAAGTTTAGTTTGAAAATAAATGAAATGAGTCGACATTACAGCGAACTAAGCAGTGAAAAAACAGCAATAATCTTCGCTTTAAGTGAAGAGAATTTATCTTGCCGATATGTTAGTAATAAAGTACGTTGTGCTCCATCAACTGTGATCAAGGTTTTAAAATAAATATCGGTCTTCTGGCTCTTTAGGATTTCAAAATTTGTGTGGTCGCAAGACAAAGACAAAAATGAAAGGGAAGTACGCATATTGCAACGGCTTTTTTTTAAAAAAAACAGGACATTAACACCTACAGATTTGGCAGCAGAATGGGATACAGTTACAGGTGTTAATGTCTGTGCATCAACTGTTCGTGGAAGATTAATAAAAGCAGGACTAAATGCACGCCGGCCACAGAAAAAAGTACTCTTAACAAAAAAAAAATGCGGCAGGCTCGTTTTTGTTGGGCTCGAAAACATCAAAACTGGACACAAGAAGACTGGAATTCTGTCATATATTTTGATGATTCGAAGTTTAATATCCATAGCACAGGTGGAATTCAGATGTGAGACGAAGAAAAGGTGAGGCCCTAACAACTCAATGTTTCATGTGTGTTCTGGGGTTGCATATCTAGTAAAGGCGTAGATCTTTCTCTAGGTCTATTCTCGATGGGACATTGCGAGCACATGGCTACATCCATATTTAACTGTTTTAATCAGGTTTTTAAACTGTTGCATCTATTTTTCACACTACTGTATATACAAACAGTTCAACCGAGTTTAAAGTAAATGAAATTTAAATTCAGACCTGAGAAGAAATCTTTACTAAATATTTGGACTGAATTTATAAAAATTTTAGGTTGCTTTGATATTAATCGTCAGAATTTGAGCATGAATCTCAAAATTGATATAAATCTCATTAAATTATAAATTTATATAAGGTAAATGTTTTCTTCTTCTTTGATAAGGCTACGACTAATGGAGAGTAAATGCTTTCCATTTGCGGAACCTCCCAACACATCAAAACATAATTTTTTTTTTTTTAATTTTTAATTTGTCAAACTATAATACAGTCTGCCTCAGTTAAGGGAAATAAATAATTGTGCTCTAGGTTCAATTTTATACCTTATTTAAAAGGAAGACAATAACTATAAAATATGAAATAAAATTATTGTAAAAAAAAAAAAGTAAATCAATAACCAAATGGGGGCGATACAAAAATAAAATTAAGTAATTAGTAATAAAAATAAATGTATAGCTGCAGAATAAAATAAAGAAATACAGTAACCTCATTAACCCGAACCCTAAGGGACCGAGGGGTGAGGCGGTAAGGGCAAGCCGTCGGATTAACTAAATCGGATATAAATGAGGCTCATGTTTTTTATATTTATAATTTTAATAAAAGGAAATAGAAACTTGTGTTATATACACCAATAGACTAATATATTTGGATAAAGATGTTTTAACCAGCTATCCATCTATAGAAGCATTGGCCTTTAAAATAAAGTTTATTTTTCATTTTAGTTAATCAGAAATTTTGTAGACTTACAGCTCACAGCGAACGTCAAGCAGCCTGAATCATTTGTTCAGCTGCAGACGTGTTTGTTCAACGTGGGTAGTCCGACTTAGTCTCTTGTCAAACTGCTTAGATTGATGTATTAAAATTATAAATCAATCCAAGCATGTCAACGTTTGTTTAGCTGTGGGCAAGCTGAGAATAAATACAACTATATTGCGTTCCCCTTTATTGCTTTTAGAGCTGCAATGTTTTGACTGCTGCTTTAAATGATTTATTTGTTGGTTTGAGAGGAATCAGTCAATATTAAAAATAAAAGGAATTTTAATATATCAGCGATTAATCGGTGTCAAACGTTTTGATTCTTGATCTTCGATACCCCGATACTACGTAATAAACACGTTTGAAAAATAAACTATAATCCAAAAACAAAAGGCTTACAGTAGCCTTATTTGGTATTAAAACTTTTCTTAGCGAGCTAATAAAGTTCATATTTTCTTCAAATCTGTTGATAATTTTTTTTATTGGGTTGTTTCACATGAAATGTCCGTTTTCAAGGTATAGGGATTTTAGTAAAAATACAATATGAAAACAATATAATTTTATTCGAAGTATTTACCTTCTTTTTCTACACATTTTTCCCAACGTGACAACTTTTTTATCCCGGATTTGAAAAACTCTGAGCTTTGAAGTGAAACAAAATCTGAAAACGCACTTTTGATTTCAGCATCATTTGCAAACATTTTTCCTCTGCAGAAGTTGTCTAAATTCCTGAAAAGGTGATAATTTGTTGGAGACAAGTCGGGAGAATATGGTGGGTGCGGAAGAACTTCGTACCCCAGCTCTTTCAGTTTATGCATGGTAAGTTTTGAAACGTGGGGTCTAGCGTTGTGTAGGAGTATAGGGCCCTTCCGATTTACCAATCCAGGTTGTTTTTTCAATAATTTTTCGTGCATTTGGCCAATTTCATTGCAGTAGGTTGTAGAGGTAATGGTCTCACCTCTAGGCAAAAAGGAATAATGTATGATTCCAGCCATGGACCACCATACTGTAACCATCAATTTTTTCGGGTGCAAATTTGGTTTTGGCATTTGTCCTGGGCTTTCGTCGATGTCTAACCACTGCCCTGACCGACGCTGATTGACATAAACAATCCATTTTTCGTCGTAAGTTATTATTCTTTCAAGGAAAGGGTCGATTTTTTGCCTAGCAACGAAACGCAGGTCTCAAGACGTTTCAATTGCTGTCGCTCAGTGAGATCGTGAGGTACCCATGTATCGAGCTTTTTCAACAACAGAGACTCGCAAAATCCTCTATGTATTTCAAATATTATAAAATCGGACATTTCATGTGAAACAACTCAATATATTATAGAATGATTTTCGGAAATTGTTTTGCCTATTTCCTTCCCAATCCATTCTTTCTGTTTTATAATTATTACTTATTTTCTGATTTTTACGAAAGGCTCCAAAATGAAAATAAATGTAATTTTTTAATTTATTTCCTTGCATGCCGGCAGATATTACAAGACTAAAAATGGCTCAGAAGAATACAATGTCAGAAATCCTCCAGAGGATTAACGTGTTTTGGTTGGATATTTTCAGACTATGGATAGTGTACACAGACTTTTCGAAAAAAAAAAAAAAAAAAAAAAAAAAAAAAAAAAAAAAAAAAAAAAAAAAAAAAAAAAAAAAAAAAAAAAAAAAAAAAAAAAAAAAAAAAAAAAAAAAAAAAAAAAAAAAATGAATGATGTATACAAGTTGGCACATCCATATGAATTACATACCTACATAACAAATTTTCAGAATAAAGCTTCTTACTTATAAAAAAAAATTTAAGTGTAGAAATAATACAATTAAAATCTCTAGATGAAGATGTGATTTTTATTTAAATTATTAAAACTAATTCATTTTTTTTTTTATAAAAAGGCGATTGTGATGACCATAAAATAAAGTATGGTTATAAAAAATAATGGTTTGTTTTGTCAAGTCACCAAACACAAATCTTGGATCTATTTATTATATCATAGTACATGGGATTATTTTTAAAATATGGGAAATTAAAAATATAAAAAATATAATTGAGGTATTAATTAAGAATTATTTGAAAGTTCACTGTTATTTCATTATTTTAAACTTTTTATTTACTTTTAAACATTTCATCACTTAAACTTGAGTTTTATATTAATCTTTGTCTAGAAAATGTCTAATAATGTACATCAAATCTGGTCAAAACTGGAAATGACTAATGTTTTTGACACAGACAGTATAAAAATTAATAAGTAAGGTAGAACGGAAATGTACTGAGCCGCATAGCCAATCAGATTCGATTATATTTAATTAAATTACCTGACGCATTCCAGCCTTCTACAGACTTATTTGGTCAGTTTAGTACAAGATCTCGAGGTGTGATAACGTTCGTGTGGTGCGGTTTTCGGTAAAGTTTAATGTTTTAGATAATGTTACAGTGTTTTGTGATTTAATATTGTTATTATGTGTTATGTGATAGAGTTTAATTTAATATTTCCGCTCGTGATTCTTTTGGAATAAGTGTGCCTTGAACAGAGTAGAAGAACTAATTAGATCAGGAGCTGTTGTAAGTTCTTAACTTTTTAACTTTGGTATTGCTTTAATATTAGTTTGAATTAGTGAAGTGTTGGTATAAAAAAAAAAAAAAAATCGATTCGCTGTACCCATAGGCAGTGGTCACTTTTACTGATCTGGGCGTTCGAAAATATTCTAGTAGGGATAAACCATAAATATCACACTTAAAGTGCTATACATAGTTATAAATAAATAAAAAAAGAAATAAGTGATATAATAAAGGATAGTACGTAAAGTTATATATATATATTATATATATATATATATATATATATATATATATATATATATATTATATATATATATATATATATATATATATATATGTATATATTAAAATATTAAAAAGAAACATTTAAATATTGAAATTAAGTTAAATTACAAAAGCAAAAAAAAAAAAAAAAATTGGAAAATGTAATTTTCGTATTAAAGCTTCCGTATCAGTTCCCTTTCGTCTCTGCTTTCCTTTAAGTTACCATTTTCACACACAAAGTCATGTTTGTGTCTATAGATACTCATCTTAGGGTGATGAGTAAAGAGAAATGGTGTGAAACTTATTTAGAGTTCATTGTCGTGGTAACTTCTTAGAGTGAGATTCCCAAAATGGTATACAGTGACTAATTTTTCTTCGTTTAGCAATGTCACTGCGGCAAGAAAATGGTTTCAGTTCTCTTCCAGACCTTGAAGCAGTCTCATTAGCTGGTAGTCCCTAGGTAAAAAGATTCCTACAGAGCCATTTTTCGTTTACAGCAACGAAAATTTGTTTCAATGATGAAACCTTTTCCATTTATGTACAATTTTTTATTTTTTATATTTTAATAATAACATAATATCTGTAGTCTGAAGCATCACTTAGTTTTTAATCGAATCATAGCTCTACCTTTCCAATTATTAATGGTTTCTCAGGCTTATTGTCATTCTATTATAAATTGTTGTTCGTTTCATTTAGAAACTGTTTACAAAAATAATAAATTTTAACACTTTTTTTCATTACTTTTCTGGCTACTTTTTTTCTCTACTTTTTAGAATATCATGTCTATTTCATATTAAAATAACAATTTCATATTTATTGAATATAAAATAAACTTTGAAACATTGAAGTACAATTTACAAAAGCAAGTAGTGTGATTTCTGTTTGCATCTAGAATAGAATCTGAGGATCTCGTCCTGAAAGAGGGAAATTTGTATGTTTCAATTTGGAACGGTTACCGCTAGAAAGCGCACCGGTTAAACAGTAACGGGTTACCGAAAAGTAACTGTTAAAAGGAGCAAGCCACCTCTTTGCAATTTGACAACGCCAAACTTAAAATAATTTCGTACAGTCCTAGCCGCATTTTAAACCTAAAAATGATTACTAAACCTAAAGTTGAAAATAGTAGCACCTGAATTAATAGATTTAGCTCCATCTAGTATTTTTCAATACTTCTAATAGTAATATCTCTGGATTTTTTTTTTTATTATAATGTATAGTGTTCACTTCTTAGAAAAAACCTGGGTACTATTCCGCAAGCGCGTCTCCACAAAACCTACCTGACCAGCGCTACACCGACCAGTTCGATCCTTACGCTTCACTTCGAGTTTACGTTTATCGATAGTTCATTACTATAACCTCACATGTTAACAACCACTTCTACAGTTTCAACTTGGATTGTGTTGTTCAGTGTGTTGTATTGATATTTAGTTTTCCTAAATGTAAATACGTGAAACAGTAGTTAACGAAGGATTTAGTGTTTTATAAATTCAAGTTTTCTCATTCCCTTTTCTCTAATGTGTAAAAGAGTAACAAAAGTTAAGAAGATTAATTTCTACATGGATTTGGTGTTTTATATATTTATATTTGTTGTACCAATTTAAGTGAAAAAATTTCAGTATACATATTTTGTGAATGGATTATTTGTCGTCCATATTACTTATTGCCCTAAAGTGAGACAGATTGTATTATTAATTCAATAAAACACATCGATCTAAAAATAAATGTGAGAAAGTATATCAAAGGTTTCATATTTTCTTATATTTCCCTTGAGAAAATATGGCGGAAATTAACATCATAACTTTCAATAAGGATTCTGTGTTTTATATATTTATAATTTGTTATTTACACTTCCCTTAAATCACAAAGATTTAGTGTCTTATATTTTGATATTTTCTTCTTTCCACTTCACTATTTTCTTATTTCTAACTTTAATATCAGAAGGTATATTTTATTTATTCTACAGTTATTTTACTTTAAACAGGGATCTAGATTTTCTCCGAAAATTAATGAGAATAACCTTTCCCCTCGAAAACATCGAAATAAATTGGAACAAGGTTAGAATCAATAAAAGATAT